>OZ019963.1:1063291-1603101 GCA_963970385.1 Theonella swinhoei | reverse complement strand
ACATGGTCAGATTAGGTAGGGAATTAATAGGAAATGAGGATATGACATAAGGAATTATTGATGGGATGACAGCTGGAAATTCATGTGGCTTTCATGAGTAATGATGCATGTAGTTCTTACAATAGTATAGTGACAACATTTAGGGAAGTGCCACTGGAACCCCAGGGAAAAACCCAAGATAAAATCCATGAGGGAAAAACTCAGGACCAAACAAAACACATTCTGGAAGTGTTGTTGAGGGTTTCAGTTGGTTATATAGGTTCAGACAGAGGGAGATCTGTATGGCAGAGTGAGGAATATTAGAGGAAGGTGCACACAAACAGAGGTACTGTATATACAACATACATGCCCATAAGTGACTCAGCACTGCTTACATATAACTAGACGAATGCTTGCAGCATTGTAGGTGAACCCACTTAGCCATAAGCTAAATATTGTGTGCACGTGTATGACAACGATAATTAGTATTCGGTGATAATGCTGTATTATACAGAAATGTTTCTAGTGCTACAACTAGGTGTACCTGCTCCACTCACCCTATGACTCTATTATCTCACTTGATATGTTGTCAGATTTATGACTCAGACTACTGAGTGCAGGTAAGAAAAAGGTAAAATGTGTGGCTTTGTTTGGTAGAATGCAAGATCTGGGAAGGTAGAAAATGAAGGACGTTTAGGGGACAGAAGGGAGATCAGTCAGAATACACATTTTGTAATGGAGAGTTGTGACAGCTACAGTCTTATTGACTTAGTGCACAAGGTACACCACAACTATTTCATTAAGTACAATCTAACAACACTTGTATTGCAGCCAGATGTATCATGTAGAGGGTGGTATTGTTTTTTGACCTGCATCATCCCTTAGTGGATGTGATAGCACCTGCACATTGTAGTACAAAGTGATGTGCACTCTTGTTAACTGCATGATATGAGTATGCAGTCTGTCAGTGAGTGACTCATCCAACCCCAAGTGTGCAACAGTGACATATCTCTAGCTGCACTATCCAGGGGACATGTTATAGCTACTTCACATCTGCACATTCTGTATCTATGCTTTGCTCATAGGTTGAGTTTACATCATTGCTCAGCAAAGCATCCACCTTGTCAACATAGTGATTTTCTGGTAGTTGCCAGAACACACTGTGTACATCACGCAGGGACTACAGGAAATACTCTGTTGACTTTGGCAACCACCACTAATTGGAACAAAGACCCCCCAGAGGAAAATTGGATTACTTTACAATAGTGGACACTATCACATTGTCTAGGGCATGCCTGTCTTCTTGTATTGGCTTATCAAAGGCTGCCTTCAAGGTCAGAATGGCATCAACCACTGTGTCAGTAACGGGACACTGACTAGAACACTCCATTTCTTTCTCGTACATGTGCACATGCAACATTTGTTATCAGTGTGGGAGTTCTTCAGCTACAACATACTGGTCATCCTCAATAGGTATGGAAATGTCTCTATTTACACATGACTTGCACAGCTTTGTTTAGCAGTCTCCTAGCTGTTATCTACACATGGTCCTTCCCAACACCATGGGGATTTGTTTGGCTACCTTCGTGAAAAGGACTCTAGTAGCTACATGGCCGATATTACCTGAAAGTTATTGCAATTGTGAATCGGAGCAGTAGCGAAGGGCCTTCAGGACATACAAACTCTGTATTTATAAGAAAAGATAAAGTGGATACCAAACTACAGTAAAACTGACATACCTGAGAGTGATTGTACCGCCGGGGTGAAATAGTCGGACGAATAAAAAAGCGCAGCAAACTTGAGCGCAGAGAAGTGTCAAAATGACGATGAACAGCAAGTAGATGAACAACAGCCCGGCGAAACAGCAACACATAGACTAGCAGCCCCCGTAACCTATGCCGCACGTGATTGGGCTAGGCTGTGCATATTACAATGTATGTTGACGCAGGCGCGATTGTCTAATAGCGCATGAGTGATCACATCACAAATATGCAATCAACAAGGAAATGGCGTCCGACTATACGGAAGTGCCCGTAAATCCTTGTCGTTCTCTTGCGAGAGGGATCCTACGACGATTCTGTTGGCCTAGGATCATGCACCGGAGAGAAAGGAATCGTTTTATGCTAAAAGAAAGGTGAGCGCGTTTGTCAATTTTGAGGTAGACCATTTGAAGAAGAAGAAGAAGATGATGAAAAAAGTTCAAAAACGGAGGTGTGGCAGTTTCCGTATGTCATTGTATACGTGTATTTTACATACTTTGAGGGTCTTATATGATAGAGAAACACTCGTAGAGCCTTGTTATATGTCTGAAAAGGCTTATAACAGTAGCGTTCAGGAGCTATGAGCCGTTGTCATGGTAAAATGGGGACCCCCTAAAATAGGGACCCCCGTCCCCATAATCCTGGTAAAATGGGGACCCCCGTCCCCATAATCCCGGTAATATGGGGACCCCCCGCCCCATTTTACCGGTAGGATAGGGACCCCCTCGTGAGAATAGGGACCCCTTAAACCTAGATCCACTACTGTCACGGTGAGGTGTTCCGTATCAATAGGTCTACGGAGGCGTAGGATAGGGACCCCTCATGGTAATAGGGACCCCTAGATAATAGATATTTCCTCTATGCCTAGATCTGCTGCTCTCACAGGAATCAATAGGTCTACGCACATTTTTTGTATGCACGGCGCAATATTAGGAACCCCGCTTTTGCTTCTGCAATTATTCTACAATTCTAATAGTACATATAAAATTCAACATAATAGTGCATATAGTCTACAACTAAACACATGCATTGTATAAAACTGAGCATTAGCCCATGCAGTGTGATCGAGGTGCAGTAGTACACGTGGAATGATACCATTCTAGGCATCTGTCACACATTTTTTCTGCAGTGTTTTCCTCTAGCGTCTCGCACTTCGTCGTTGTGCTCTCTGTCCTAGCGTCCTCCTTTGTCTTCTCTGTCGTATCTCCCTCCATTGTCGTCTTCTCCGTCATATCTTTCGTCGTTTCGTACATTGTTGTTTAGCCGCCTTGTAAATCTCTCATCCTTGGTTGTTTCTGATACTGCGGAGTCTCGAAAGCAGTTGACTTTTATAGCCCAAGTTCTTTAGCAACATAGCCTATGCTATATATGTCTTGACGTCAACATCCGCCCGTCAAAGTATGCTAGTAGGCTATACCCTATATATACCGCGTCTGCACTTCTTACAGGCCATATTTCAACTTCTTTAACAACCCTGACATTCTCACGAGAGGGTCCCCAGTTTACCGGGATTATGGGGACGGGGGGTCCCCATTCTCACGGGGTCCCCAAAATTTTATGACACCGTTCCATCTGGTAAATAGGCGTGTCCGTGTCGGCGCCATCCCTACATAGAGAGTCTACCGACTCTCTGATATAAATGGACATTAGTACATAGCCGATGTATATTACCTGAGAGTTATTGCGATTGTGAACGGAACAGTAGAGAAGGGCCTTCAGGACACACAAACTGGCGGGGCTCTGTATTTATGAGAAAAGATAAAAGTGGATACCAAACTACACAGTAAAACTGACGTACCTGCATGAGAGTGGTTGTACCGCCGGCGCCGGGGTGAAATAGTCGGACGAATAAAAAAGCGCAGCAAACTGCAGCGCAGAGAAGTGTCCAAATAACGATGAACAGCAAGTAGATGAACAACAAAACAGAAACAACACGTAGACTAGCAGCCTGCTTGATGCATGTAACCTATGCACGTGATTACGAAAATGCAGAATATTATGTTGACGCAGGCGCGATCGTCTAATAGCGCATGAGTGATCACATCACAAATATGCAATCAACAAGGAAATGGCGTCCGACAATACGGAAGTGCACGTAAATCTTTGTCGTTCTCGTGCGAGAGGGATCCTACGACGATTCTGTTGGCCTAGGATCATGCACCGGAGAGAAAGGAATCGTTTTATGCTAAAATAAAGGTGAGCGTGTTTGTCAATTTTGAGGTAGACCGTTTGAAGAAGAAGAAGAAGAAGAAGATGATGAAAAAATATTCAAAAACGGAGGTGTGGCAGTTTCCGTATGTCATTGTATACGTGTATTTTACATACTTTGAGGGTCTTATATGATAGAGAAACACTCGTAGAGCCTTGTTATATGTCTGAAAAGGCTTATAACTGTAGCGTTCGGGAGTTATGAGCCGTTTCATCTGGTAAATGGGCGTGTCCGTGTCGGCGCCATCCTTACATAGAGAGTCTACCGACTCTCTGATATACCAGTACACAGCAAGAGAATTACTTACATGAGTTATTATCAGTTGTACACTTGTTAAAACAACCTTTAAAAATGTAGGGAGAGGTTAAAAATGTAGGGGGAGGTGTTAACAGTGTTCTATCTAGGATTTTTGGTTTGGGGGGGAAGCTGTGAGGTGTGCTATCACTGAGCAGAGTAGGGGGGTCCGGGGGCATCCTCCCCCGAAAATTTTGAATTTTACATTGCCAGATCTAGAGATGCAATCTAGTGCATTTATTTAAACTTCTTGGGTACACAAATAAACACAAAGTCAAGTAGACTAGGTTACTGCATGCATACAAGCTACACTAACAGGGGGGGGGGGGGGGGGGGAAGCTTGAATGTTTGGGGGAGAAGTTGGGGTGTTTGGGGGGGAAGCTTCCCCCCTGCCCCCCCCACTGGATAGAACCCTGGTTAATGTTGTATATGCCATCATCCCTTTTTTAGCCACAGTCCCTGTAGGCCCCATTCTATGATGACTGTTAAGTAACATGTATGTGTATTATGCATTGTGTTACAACAAATTGGGGTCATATATATATCGCCTCAATATGGTATTCTACCAACTGTATATGGTATTCTACCAACTGTACATGTTTTTTTGGGGGGTGGGTAAGTACATCTGTATCTGAAAGAGCTAAAATACTCTTTCAGATCCCTATATACACAGTACTACTGTACTGAAAGTACACAGTAGGTGTTCAAAAGCAAACTTTCTCACTGACAATCAAGTATAAAAGACGGCAGTTACACACAGTGAGTTAATTGGCTACAATGGCAGTGACTCAGTCTTTCTGGTACTATATTAATGCTATATTCGTAGTCCACGTCTACTTCAGCTCGGTGGCAGCCAGTAATACCAGTTGTCCCACATGGTTCTACTTCAACAACACCTCACAACAGTGTGAGTGTGGGAAAATATTTGGGGGAATTCAATGTAACCAGCAGGAAAAGAAGGTGGAGATTGAAGTTGGAACTTGTGTGACTTATGCTGGACAAGAAGGTCTATACTATTTTGGTAGATGTCCATATATACCCACAACAAACAACACAAATAGAATACTCTCTAAGCTACCTAGCAATCATAGCCTGCTAAATGATGCAATGTGTGGTCATTACAACAGAGAAGGTCTACTCTGTGGAAAATGTATTGATGGATATGGTCCTGCAGTATTCTCATTTGATGGGAAATGTGCTGATTGTTCAGAGCAATCCATGGGATATGCTATAATTATCTACCTTTCTCTCAAATTCATTCCAATCACACTGTTTTTCATGTGTGTACTCTTCTTTCGCATCAACATCACATCTGGTCCTTTGTTAGGGTATGTGATATTCTGCCAGCTGCTAAATATTATTCTACAAAGTAACCTGTACATGTATGAGTACATTAGTTCTCATGTATCTAAATCAATTAAAATACTCTTCCTATCTTCACTGACACTCTCTGATGTATGGAGTTTGCAGTATTTTAGGTTTGTCATCCCACCTCTTTGCCTCAGCACAAAACTTACAAACATTCATATTGAATTGTTTAGTTTAGCCACAGCCATTTATCCAATAATACTTGTTGTAATTACCTGTATTCTCATGGAACTCCATGCACGGAACTACAGAATTATTCATATTCTTTGGAAGCCTATTAGCATTCCTCTCAAAAAACTCAACATCACATCAGTGACTAGTGATGCAGTCATTCACACTTTTGCAACATTTATTTTCCTCTCATCAGTTTATCTGACATACATTCTCGCCACTCTCTGGTCTAGAGTGTCTGTGTTAAGAAGCACTGATGGAACCCTCTACAAACATGTTATGTATTATGATCCTACCATCATTTGGCTCAGCAGCAAGCACACTGCATATATTGTAACAGGAATAATCATTTTCATTTTTCTATTGTTTATTCCTTCCTTACTTCTGTGTACGTATCCTACAAGGATTTATGGGTATCTATCACAATATATTAGCATCAGAAAACGACTGGCCATCACAGCCTTTGTTGAAGCTCTCCAAAACTGCTTCAAAGATGGCTTGAATGGGACCCGAGACTACAGAGCACTAGCAGCAATTTTTATTATTGGCGCTGCGACTGGAGGACTAGTTGACTATATTTTGCGATTGATTTTCAGTGTGTATTTACCAAACATTTGTTTTTCAACTGTTTGTGTTGTGTCTTCATTTAGCATCTCGTATGTGAGACCATGTAAGTTAACAATTGCAAACCTCTCACTCAGTTATCATGCCATAGTGCTAGCAATTCTCAGTATTGCAATGCATCTCTGGAAAAATGAGCTACACACTGACACAGCACAATTAAAATGGATATTTATCACAGTTCCTGTGATGTCTCATGTTCTAGTGCTGATGTGGGCAGGATACACATTAACTCATTGGATAATGTCACACTTCAGATATCATTTTAATCCACCTGATTTCAAAGTGACACTGACTGACTTGGCAAATGCTCTGAAACGACATTTTCACAGAAGACATGGCAGCTACCAGGCATTGCCTGATACCGTTACACATAATGAAAGTTGACAAAGAAAGCTGTATATACAGATACCTAGAATGTGAAGTTATGGTTTGTGTATGTAAATGTATCAATGTCATATTTTCCCGCCTTATATATACCTTCACCACATAGAACTGAAGTTGAAAGTTGACAAGGAAACTGTATATACAGATACCTGGAATGTTAAGTTATGGCTTGTGTATGTAAATATATTGATGTCATATTTTCCTGCCTTATATATACCTTCACCACATAGAACTGCCATGTACTGTATAGCAGAAAAATTCATGAAAATATACATGTAGTGTATAATATCCTTTCTTTTTGTACAGTTTGCTTTTCACATGTATAGCACGAAAGTATAAGAGTATTTAAAACATTTTTCTTGCAGATACTACACACAATAATGAAAAACAGCTAGCTAAACTGCTGATCTTTCTTTTTCAGTTCAAACAGTCTACTTCAAAATTGGCATAAGTATTAATTTTTGCACAAAAATTAATGGCTCCCTTCTCATACGTCCCCGATCCGCCTTATCAAGGGAGATTTACATATCATAGAGTCGGTAGACTCTATATAGGGATGGCGCCGACACGCCCATTAGCCCCATACAAAAGTAACGGCTGAGAACTCTCGAACGCAGATGTTATAGGCCTTTTCAGACAAACTACATGCTCTGCGAGTGCTTCTATACACTATAATACTCTCAAACTCCGTAAAATACACAACTACGGTGATTCTCGGAAAATTGTAAAAACGCCCCGTTGTTCATCATCTTCTTCTTCTTTCTTCTTCAGTTCAAACGGCCTACCGCGAAACTGGGGTTAGTAATCGCTCTATTTCTTTCACGAAAATCATTTATACTGAAGCGTACATGATCCTTGATACACAAAATCTTCATACCTTCTCCCAAAGCCCGTCAAACCATGGGCGTAGGAAGCATTTTTGTAGTGGTGAGGCCACGGTGGCATAAAAACTGTATCATGCAGTGTGCAAGTTCTAGGGGGGTCTGGGAGCATGCCCCCCCGAAAAATTTTATGCACTCTCAGATCGAATCTGGTGCAATTTTGGGGGTTAAATATCGGTTGCAGTAAGCAGTGACCACTAAAAACCACAACATAGCAGCAGCCTCGAAATAGCCGCGTAGTAGCCAGATAATTATAGTGTGCGTTATATGGAAGCTAGAAATTTACACCGCTCGCGTAAGCCGCGAACCCCGCTGTGTAGTACTTACATAGAGCGCTAGTGGATCTGTACTGTAGCCATTATTAGTGGTGAGGCCAGGTGGCTATTAGACTAACGTTGTTCCAAAAAAGTGGTGAGGCTCTGGCCTCACCTGCCCACCCTGTTGCTACGCCCATGCAAACTCCAGGTTGCAAGCTTAGAAGCGTTAGCTTAGACGCCATTTTCTTGTTTGCTCACGTGCCGCGGAAGACGTGAAGTTAGAAGTTTTGTCGTGGTTGTGGTTCGTCGCGCTGTTTGGCTACCAGCGTTGCTCCTTTGTGTCCGTTTCTTTGAACGACTAACTGTTGCAGGCAACTGGACCCACTGTTGCACTCAGTAGGTAATATTCGTACAAGACAGGATATAGGAGTCTGGCTATCCTCATAGGTATGCAAGGGAGGTAGAACTCTGCACGAAAGCCAGTAGGTTTCTACGTCGACAATAAAAACCAGTGAAACAAGTGTAAAAACATTTTCACTAAAACGTTGAAGGATGTAGGGATGGAAGTGCTAAAAAGTACAGAAACAAGGTCAAAGTTCAGCATGCATGCAGACAAAGGCAGGGAATGATAGCATGCAACAATCATAACATGCGTAACCCCATATACATCTGTAAATACTATATGGGGTTACGCATGTTATGATTGTTGCATGCTATCATCCCCTGCCTTTGTCTGCATGCATGCTGAACTTTGACCTTGTTTCTATACTTTTTAGCACTTCCATCCCTACATCCTTCAACATTTTAGTGAAAATGTTTTTACACTTTAGTATACTGCGTTTAACAAAGTTGGAAGACTTACATGAGCTCTTTGAATTAAGATATATCGTTTGTATTACTGAGACATGGGCATTTGTCTGTTGGAATGTTCTATGGATATTGAGATATGATATAGATTTGGCAGAGGGGTAGATTGTTCATATCTATTCACTTATGTTCTCATGTCATCTCATGTGGCCCTAATCAGTAGTTACTGCTTTTTTTATGATAATTCTGTCAATATAGACAAGGATACATGTAAATAGCAACAAATGCTAATACTAGACATGTTCCTCTACACACAAACACAAACAAAACTAAATAAAACTACATTAATAATGCAGAGTGTAAATGAGGAAAGTGATGCAAAAACAAGAGAAGAATCTAAATTATTCCAAATAGAAATAGTATGAGGCACAAATGAATAAAAATAGGAATTATTTCGAGCAAAAGGACGATTCAACACAAGGTTGTGATGTGCACGATGAGAAAGTGTAGTACTCAGAGTAAATATTCCGTTTTCAAAGTAACATAGGTTGTATATGATCTTATACAGAGTACAAAGTTGGATTTCAAGTCTTTGATATTCGAGTGAAGGGAGGCCAACACAGTTCAGAAGATCCCGGTAACTACTTTCCCAGGATCTGGTGGCCATACGGCATGCGAGTTTCTTAACATTTTCAAGTACGGTTGTCTTTTTTTGATATGGAGACCAGAGGGCAGAGGCATAATCAAGATGGGGCCTGACAAGTGAGAGATAGAGCTGGACGAAAGAATCACCTGATGTGTTATAGAATCAATCGCCTGTACAGTAGGCTGAGGATCCTCCTTGCTTTGCTACAGACTGATTGGATGTGCTCACCCCACGAGAGATCGTGTGAAATAAAAACACCAAGATACTTGAATAGTTTCACCTGTTCCAGTGGCCTTCAAGTAGTAGCGTTAATGTTGGAGTAGATGGAGGTCTCCTAGATGAGACTACCATATATTTACATTTAGCCCTGTTGAGTGTAAGGAAGTTGGCACTAGATCAACTCCCAACTTTGTCAATATCTTCCTGGAGAGCAGCAAAATCCTCAGGTGAGTTGATGATCCTAAACAGAAGGACATCATCAGCATACAGTGTCAGCTCAGCACCATAACTGAGGTTGATCTTAGTGAGGTAATTGATGTATATCAAAAATAGTAGAGGGCCGAGAAAGGAGCCCTGAGGGACACCAGAGATTACAGGGGCAGGCAAAGACGATTTACCATTCACTACAACAGTCTGGGAGCGGATGGTCAGATAGTCAGTGATCCATTTTCGTATGTAGATGTTAAAGTCAAGACTTTCCAACTTCTCTAACAGAGGTAAATGGGGAACACTATCAAATGCTTTTCTATAATCAAAAAAAAAACAGCACAGACCTCTTGACCATGTTCAAGGGCAGAGAGCCATTTCTGAGTCACTGATAGCAGAGCAGCAACTGTTGATCGACCTGGACGAAACCCCACTGTGAATCAGATAGCACTTGACTGTTAGATAGATGTTCATACATAAGATCACATATGTGCTTCTCCAGTAGTTTTCACAGGATACAGGTGAGTGAGATGCATGGGCCTGTAGTCTCCAGGATCAATGAGTTGTGTGATGACTTCAGAATTGGTGGTCTTAAACAGGACCTAAAATATATTGGTGCGTTGAATATATCGACCACCCAACAATTAGTATTCATTATTACAGAGTTAGATATTTATTGGCTGGACATTATTGCTTTTTAAACCATCAATACTGGGCTGTAAACACTTATTGCTCTTAAATGTTACATGTTCTGTTATACCACCTCTCAGTGACTCAGATCATGATGGAATAGATCTAACACCTACGGTACAGTGAGGCTGATATTGATACTACATTTACATGTAACATGTAAAGACTTTCTCACAATGCAGATCAGCAAGTCAGTGTATATAGAAAGTTTATTTTATACTATAGTGGTGGTATTGTGGGTGTTTTAATTAATTAAACAGAAGCATAAACTGATTTTGATGGGAATGGACATAGCAGATCAACAAGTCAGTGTATATAACAACTAGAGTATTCGAAGTATACGTACCCCGCGGCGAGTTCGGTCGCTAAGAGAGGGCTTCTCTCTGCACAAATATAAAACTACCACGTTATACTGACCGTATAAGGCTACCCCGTGCATGCTCTCCGTAATTTTAAAGACCATCCGTGCATTCCATCCGTATTTGCACGTAATTTTGAATTACGGTAGGCGGGGAGAACTTCGCTAATTTTTGGAACGGCTATATAGCACTCCGAGAAAGAGCCATGTGGACGAAACCGGCGCCCAGGAAGGGAAGTAAATACGTTTTTCTCTTATTCCAATGTTCTTTAAAGCCGTATACTGTGCGCAGAGGACGGATTTCAATATTTTTTTGACGACTGACAGAGACAGACGGAACCGATTGCTTAACCCCGCTCTGCGCATGCGCAGCCGCTATAGTAATTGGACGTTAACAGAAGAAAAAACTTGATTTTTAATGGGACGGAAATACATAGCAATCAATCCCTAACTACCTTACATTTTTTGCGGGTACTAAAGTTTGATTTTTCTGCGGATTTCCACCAGAACGCAAAATTTTTAATAATAATATTAATACTCACAAACCCTCACACGCACGCGTGTGTTCAGGAATGCGCGCGCATTATTACACGCGATCGAACTTGCTTCACTAATCATTAGTCTAATGACTATGAGAAAGCTGGCCGCGACGTGGTCCAAGGAGGGCTAAGTAGATCCCATAAAACGCCCTTCGTATACCTTCTGATGCGTTCACGGAGCACAAACGGGAAGAATGTGGTCGACTTGTTAGTTAATACCAACTGATTGAAACTACCTCCTAAGTACACTTAATTTATTACTGACTACCAGTACACAGCAAGAGATTTGCTTACATGAGTTATTGTCAGTTGTACACTTGTTAAAACAGCATTCTTTTCTTACACTAAACTGTTTATGGTTAATACTTTACCCTTTGCATCAGATGCATCAACAACTGTCATAGGCAACTGAAGTAACCATACAGGGGGTTACAATAACCTTATCAGTTTTACAGTGTTAAGGTGAAAAAAATATGCCCCTGTGGCCAAGACAGGATGATGGCATACAACAATAATAACATGTGTATCTCCACAATTAAAAAATGTAGGGAGAGGTTACATGTGTTATTGTTGTATACACCATCATCCCATTTTAGCCACAGTCCCTGTAGGCCCTATTCTATGCTGACTGCTAAATAATGTGTATGTGTATTAGGCATAGTGTTACAACAAGTTGGGGTCATATATATATCGCTTCAACATCACAGCTGATGTCCTGTTAGAGTATATGGTATTCTATATACCAACTGTACATGTTTTTTTTACAATGGTGGGTAAGTACATTTGTATCTGAAGGAGCTAAAATACTCTTTCAGATACCTATATACACAGTACTACTGTACTGAAAGTACACAGTAGGTGTTCAAAAGCAAACTTTCTCACTGACGATCAAGCATAAAAGACAGCAGTTACACACACAGTGATTTAATTGACTACAATGGCAGTAACTCAGTCTTTCTGGTACTATATTAATGCTATATTCATAGTCCATGTCTACTTCAGCTCAGTGGCAGCCAGTAACACCAGTTGTCCCACATGGTTCTACTTCAACAACACCTCACAACAGTGTGAGTGTGGGAAAAGTTGGGGAGGAATTCAATGTAACCAGCAGGAAAAGAAGGTGGAGATTGAACTTGGAAACTGTGTGACCTATGCTGGACAAGAAGGTCTATACTATGTTGGAGGATGTCCATATATACCCACAACAAACAACACAAATAGAATGCTCTCTGAGCTACCTAGGAATCATAGCCTGCTAAATGATGCATTGTGTGGTCCTTACAACAGAGAAGGTCTTCTCTGTGGAAGATGTATTGATGGATATGGTCCTGCAGTATTCTCATTTGATAGGAAATGTGCTGATTGTTCAGAGCAATCCATGGGATATATTATAATTCTCTACCTTTTTCTCAAATTCATTCCAATCACACTGTTTTTCATGTGTGTACTCTTCTTTCGCATCAACATCACATCTGGTCCTCTGTTAGGGTATGTGGTGTTCTGCCAGCTATATATGGCCTATCTACAATATTGGCTACATTTATATGTGTACATTTATTCTCATGTATCTGAATCTACTAAAATACTCTTTCATAGTTCACTGACATTATCTGACATGTGGAGTTTGCAGTATTTTAGGTTTGTGCTCCCACCACTTTGCCTCAGCACAAAACTTACAGACATTCATATTGAATTGTTTGGTTTAGCCACAGCCATTTATCCAATAATACTTGTTATAATTACCTGTATTCTCATGGAACTCCATGCACGGAACTACAGAATTATTCATATTCTTTGGAAGCCTATTAGCATTCCTCTCAAAAAACTCAACATCACATCAGTGACTAGTGATGCACTCATTCACACTTTTGCAACATTTATTTTGCTCTCATCATATTCTCTGACCTCTACTGGGCAAAATCTCTGCTCCGGACAGTATGTTCGTAGAAGCACTGATGGTACAAGCTACAAACATATTTTATATCATGATCCTACTGTCACTTGGTTCAGCAGCAAGCATATTCCATGTCTTTTAACAGCAGCAGTCATTTTCATTTTCCTACTCTTCATCCCTTCCTTACTACTGTTTGTGTATCCTACAAGGATTTATGGGTATCTCTCACAATATGTTAGCATCAGAAAACGACTGGCCATCACAGCCTTTGTTGAAGCTCTCCAAAACTGCTTCAAAGATGGCTTGAATGGGACCCGAGACTACAGAGCACTAGCAGGATTATTTGTAAATGGTTTATTAGTCGGAGAACTAATAGAAGCCATTCTGAGAATGATTACTACTGGAAACAATGACCTAATATTTGCAAACTTTTCTGGTTCACTTACATTCATATTGCTTTCATTTATCATCTCATATGTGAGGCCCTGTAAGGCAACACTTGCTAACCTCTCACTCAGCTATCATTCCATGGTGCTAGGAATCCTCGGAATTGTATCACATCTCTGGCGACATGAACTATCTATGGAGACAAAACCTCTGATCTGGATGTTTATTGCTGTTCCTATGATTTCTCATGTCCTAGTGTCAATGTGGGCTGCATACACATTAGCCCGTCGGATAAGGTCACACTTTGGATGTCAATTTAATTGCAGAGCAATTACTAACTTGGCAAGTGCTCTTAATTTTCATAGAAGACGTAACAGTTACCAAGTATTGCCTGATACAGCAACACAATAGCTCTTACTTGTATGTTTGCTGCAGATTCATGCAGAGATATAGCATGGACTTATACATACAGTGTGTTGATGTTTTTTTGTTCATCAATTTTATTTTGCTGTAAGTAGTTGTATTTTAATACTTTGGGAGTATTTACAATGAGAGAACCATAAGTGTATGCATCCATAACTGCAGTTTATGTTCAACTACAAATATTGAAATGCAAAAGGCATATATAAATTACTGAACATGATATGATTATGTATATGCACATGAGATCTTCATAGCATCATCTACTTCTTGGCAATGCATGCATGATTAATGTGGAGTTTGCCTGTGTAGCCAAGTCATTGTTTGGGTTTGAACTGAATCCTTCATTTATTAACATTTATTCTACACTCCTCTGCTAAGAGTGTCTGACTAGTAATCAGTAGGTCCTGAGTTCGAATCCCAGCTGGATCCTGAGTTTTTTTCAGGATCTTTAATAATGACTTGGCATTGATGTTGGTTGATAGTGTTTCCATCATTTGATAACTTTAGGGTTACTACAGGATTGTGAAGTACAGACAGACATGCACTCACAGTGGTATAGTCTAAAGGTTTATTTTTTGTCTACTAATGTTATCATTGTTTGCAAAGTTTATTTTCAATGTTATTTTTTAATTCAATTTTCAATATATATATATATAACACGATAGTTCAAGAGTACAGGTGTTCAAAAACATTAAACAACTTACATAAATTGTATAATGTGAGAGTCTAGTGCTTCAGAGTGGGTGTTTCTTTCTCAGGAAAATTAATATGCATTGGGAGTGTGTGTTATTATTGTCTATTCCCCTTTAATATATACTGGATGACGTGTTATCGCAGGTAAGCTATTAGTTTCAGTTATCCAACACATGCACAGTCGCTTATCTCTGCCAAAACACTAGTCCAGCTAGTGAACCAAGGGTCACGTCACTGTTGAAGAGAATTAAACGTGTAATCAGAATTGAGAAAATTTCAAACATTTGCAGCATATGAGCATAAGCGTAGCTTTGATATTTCATCATCCTGCATATGCCTATGATTTCTATCTATCCCGATTATCCATGTACACAGAAATTCAATAGCTCTGATTTTTGTAATGTGCATTTACTTTCCATTAGCTTTCTCTCTGTTTCATTATAACATAATTTAATGATTGCGCTTCCATGCTTTGGTTAAATCAATATAATATTAATGTTCTGTAACAGTTAGCTATGTCTGTAATATGCTGACTATTTTAAACAATTTTGTTATGCATAACCACACCCATTGATGCACAGATGGTCATCTTATTAAATTTATGATTAGTTTTATATAAGACATCACTCCAGCTGTACTTGACTACTTGTATAATTGATATGCTATAAACAGGCTGTGAAAGAAGTATTTAAGCAACAATCCAAATACACATGTACAATTGCATCAGAATTATCTGAACTAAACTGTTCTTCATCTCCACTATGTGGTTCAACTACACTCAATGTAACTTGTGGAAGTTGTAGTGGTACCAGAGAGTTAGGATTGCAATTCTAGATAGCCTGCTTTCATAACTGGCAGTCTAAGGTGTAATACAAATAGAATATTCTCTGATCTACCTGGAAATCATAGTCTGCTAACCATGCAATATGTGCATGCTCTTTACAACAAAATAGCTTGGCTCTGTGGAAGGTGTATTGATGGATATGGTACTACATTATTCTCATTTGATAGCAAATGTGTCAATTGTTTGCAGCATTCCATTAGGATATGCTATAATTCTTTACACTTTCCAATCACATTATTTTTCATGTATGTATTTATTGCCTCAATACTACAGCTGGTGTCCCATTAGGGTACATGTATTCTACTAGCTGTACATGTTTTTTACAATGGTGGGTGAGTACATACACTTTTCAGATTTCACTAATCCTATTGAAAGTGCACAGTAGGTGTTCCATAACAAACTTTCTCACTGAAGTCAAATGATCAAGCATAAAAGACGGCAGTTACACACACAGTGATGAAATTGGCTACAATGGCAGTAACTCAGTCTTTCTGGTACTATATTAATGCTATATTTGTAGTCCATGTCTACTTCAGCTCAGTGGCAGCCAGTAACACTAGTTGCCCCACATGGTTCTACTTCAACAACACCTCACAACAGTGTGAGTGTGGGAAAATTTTGGGGGGAATTCAATGTAATCAGCAGGAAAGGAAAGTGGAGATTGAAGTTGGAACTTGTGTGACTTATGCTGGACAAGAAGGTCTATACTATGTTGGAGGATGTCCATATATACCCACCAGGAACAAAACAAATAGAATACTCTCTGAGCTACCTAGGAATCATAGCCTGCTAAATGATGCATTGTGTGGTCATTACAATAGAGAAGGTCTTCTCTGTGGAAGATGTATTGATGGATATGGTCCTGCAGTATTCTCATTTGATAGGAAATGTGCTGATTGTTCAGAGCAATCCATGGGATATGTTATAATTCTCTACCTCTCTCTCAAATTCATTCCAATCACACTGTTTTTCATGTGTGTACTCTTCTTTCGCATCAACATCACATCTGGTCCCTTGTTAGGGTATGTGATATTCTGCCAGCTGCTAAATATTAATCTACAAAGTGACCTGTACATATATGAGTACATTAGTTCTCATGTGTCTAAATCAATTAAAATGCTCTTCCTATCTTCACTGACATTATCTGACATGTGGAGTTTGCAGTATTTTAGGTTTGTGCTCCCACCACTTTGCCTCAGCACAAAACTTACAAACATTCATATTGAATTGTTTGGTTTAGCCACAGCCATTTATCCAATAATACTTGTTGTAATTACCTGTATTCTCATGGAACTACATGCACGGAACTACAGAATTACTCATATTCTTTGGAAGCCTATTAGCATTCCTCTCAAAAAACTCAACATCACATCAGTGACTAGTGATGCAGTCATTCACACTTTTGCAACATTTATTTTCCTCTCATCAGTTTATCTGACATACATTCTTGCCACTCTCTTGTATAGAGTGTCTGTGTTAAGAAGCACTGATGGAACCCTCTACAAACATGTTATGTATTATGATCCTACCATCATTTGGCTCAGCAGCAAGTACACTGCATATATTCTAACAGGAATAGTCATTTTCATTTTTCTATTGTTTATTCCTTCCTTACTTCTGTGTATGTATCCTACAAGGATTTATGCATGGTATCTATCACAATATATTAGCATCAGAAAACGACTGGCCATCACAGCCTTTGTTGAAGCTCTCCAAAACTGCTTCAAAGATGGCTTGAATGGGACCCGAGACTACAGAGCACTAGCAGGAATTTTTATTATTGGCGCTGCGACTGGAGGACTAGTTGACTATATTTTGCGATTGATTTTCAGTGTGTATTCACCAAACATTTGTTTTTCAACTGTTTGTGTTTTGTCTTCATTTAGCATCTCATATGTGAGACCATGTAAGCTAACAATTGCAAACCTCTCACTCAGTTATCATGCTATGGTGCTAGCAATTCTCAGTATTGCAATGCATCTCTGGAAATATGAGCTACACACTAACACAGCACAATTAAAATGGATATTTATCACAGTTCCTGTGATGTCTCATGTTCTAGTGCTGATGTGGGCAGGATACACATTAACTCATTGGATAATGTCACACTTCAGATATCGTTTTAATCCATCTGATTGCAAAGTGACACTGACCGACTTGGCAAATGCTCTGAAACGACATTTTCACAGAAGACATGGCAGCTACCAGGTATTGCCTGATACCGTTACACATAATGAAAGTTGACAAAGAAAGCTGTATATACAGATACCTAGAATGTGAAGTTATGGTTTGTGTATGTAAATGTATCAATGTCATATTTTCCCGCCGTATACCTTCACCACATAGAACTGAAGTTGAAAGTTGACAAGGAAATTGTATATACAGATACCTGGAATGTTAAGTTTGGCTTGTGTATGTAAATATATTGATGTCATATTTTCCTGCCTTAGAACTGCCATATACTGTATAGCAGAAAAATTCATGCAAATATACATGTAGTGTATAATATCCTTTCTTTTTGTACAGTTTGCTTTTCACATGTATAGCACGAAAGTATAAGAGTATTTAAAACATTTTTCTTGCAGATACTACACACAGCAATGAAAAACAGATAGCTAAACTGCTGATCTTTCTTTTTCAGTTCAAACAGTCTACTTCAAAATTGGCATAAGTATTAATTTTTGCACAAAAATTAATGGCTCCCTTCTCATACGTCCCTGATCCGCCTTATCAAGGGAGATTTACTATATAGGGATGGCACAGACACGCCCATTAGCCCCATACAAAAGTAAAGGCTGAGAACTCTCGAACGCAGATGTTATAGGCCTTTTCAGACAAACTACATGCTCTGCGAGTGCTTCTATACACTATAATACTCTCAAACTCCGTATTGTAAAAACGCCGTTGTTCATCATCTTCTTCTTCTTCTTCTTTCTTCTTCAGTTCAAACGGCCTACCGCGAAACTGGGGTTAGTAATCGCTCTATTTCTTTCACGAAAATCATTTATACTGGAGCGTACATGATCCTTGATGCACAAAATCTTCATACCTTCTCCCAAAGCCCGTCAAACCATGGGCGTAGGAAGCATTTTTGTAGTGGTGAGGCCATGGTGGCATAAAAACTGTATCATGCAGTGTGCAAGTTCTAGGGGGGTCTGGGGGCATGCCCCCCCCCGAAAAATTTTATGCACTCTCAGATCGAATCTGGTGCAATTTTGGGGGTTAAATATCGGTTGCAGTAAGCAGTGACCACTAAAAACCACAACATAGCAGCAGCCTCGAAATAGCCGCGTAGTAGCCAGATAATTATAGTGTGCGTTATATGGAAGCTAGAGATTTACATCGCTCGCGTAAGCCGCGAACCCCGCTGTGTAGTACTTACATAGAGCGCTAGTGGATCTGTACTGTAGCCCGGCATTGTTAGTGGTGAGACCAGGTGGCTATTAGACTAACGCTGTTCCAAAAAAGTGGTGAGGCTCTGGCCTCACCTGCCCACCCTGTTGCTACGCCCATGCAAACTCCAGGTTGCAAGCTTAGAAGCGTTAGCTTAGACGCCATTTTCTTGTTTGCTCACGTGCCGCGGAAGACGTGAAGTTAGAAGTTTTGTCGTGGTTGTGGTTCGTCGCGCTGTTTGGCTACCAGCGTTGCTCCTTTGCAGGCAACTGGACCCACTGTTGTACTCAGTAGGCAATATTCGTACAAGACAGGATATAGGAGTTTTGCTGGCTATGGCCTCATAGGTATGCAAGGGAGGTAGAACTCTGCACGAAAGCCAGTAGGTTTCTACGTCGACAATAAAAACCAGTGAAACAAGTGTAAAAACATTTTCACTAAAACGTTGAAGGATGTAGGGATGGAAGTGCTAAAAAGTATAGAAACAAGGTCAAAGTTCAGCATGCATGCAGACAAAGGCAGGGGATGATAGCATGCAACAATCATAACATGCGTAACCCCATATCCCTACATCTGTAAATACTATATGGGGTTACGCATGTTATGATTGTTGCATGCTATCATCCCCTTGCCTTTGTCTGCATGCATGCTGAACTTTGACCTTGTTTCTATACTTTTTACCACTTCCATCCCTACATCCTTCAACATTTTAGTGAAAATGTTTTTACACTTTAGTATACTGCGTTTAACAAAGTTGGAAGACTTACATGAGCTCTTTGAATTAAGATATATCATTTGTATTACTGAGACATGGGCATTTGTCTGTTGGAATGTTCTATGGATATTGAGATATGATATAGATTTGGCAGAGGGGTAGATTGTTCATATCTATTCACTTATGTTCTCATGTCATCTCGTGTGGCCCTAATCAGTAGTTACTGCTTTTTTTATAATAATTCTGTCAGTATAGACAAGGATACATGTAAATAGCAACAAATGCTAATACTAGACATGTTCCTCTACACACAAACACAAACAAAACTAAATAAAACTACATTAATAATGCAGAGTGTAAATGAGGAAAGTGATGCAAAAACAAGAGAAGAATCTAAATTATTCCAAATAGAAATAGTATGAGGCACAAATGAATAAAAATAGGAATTATTTCGAGCAAAAGGACGATTCAACACAAGGTTGTGATGTGCACGATGAGAAAGTGTAGTACTCAGAGTAAATATTCCGTTTTCAAAGTAACATAGGTTGTATATGATCTTATACAGAGTACAAAGTTGGATTTCAAGTCTTTGATATTCGAGTGAAGGGAGGCCAACACAGTTCAGAAGATCCCGGTAACTACTTTCCCAGGATCTGGTGGCCATACGGCATGCGAGTTTCTTAACATTTTCAAGTACGGTTGTCTTTTTTTGATATGGAGACCAGAGGGCAGAGGCATAATCAAGATGGGGCCTGACAAGTGAGAGATAGAGCTGGACGAAAGAATCACCTGATGTGTTATAGAATCAATCGCCTGTACAGTAGGCTGAGGATCCTCCTTGCTTTGCTACAGACTGATTGGATGTGCTCACACCAAGAGAGATCGTGTGAAATAAAAACTCCAAGGTACTTGAATAGTGTCACCTGTTCCAGTGGCCTTCAAGTAGTAGCATTAATGTTGGAGTAGATGGAGGTCTCCTAGATGAGACTACCATATATTTACGTTTAGCCCTGTGCCAAGAAAGGAGCCCTGAGGGACACCAGAGATTACAGGGGCAGGCAAAGACGATTTACCATTGACTACAACAGTCTGGGAGCGGATGGTCAGATAGTCAGTGACCCATTTTCGTATGTAGATGTTAAAGTCAAGACTTTCCAACTTCTCTAACAGAGGTAAATGGGGAACACTATCAAATGCTATTCTATAATCGAAAAAAACAGCACAGACCTCTTGACCATGTTCAAGGGTAGAGAGCCATTTCTGAGTCACTGATAGCAGAGCAGCAACTGTTGATCGACCTGTACGAAAACCCCACTGTGAATCAGATAACACTTGACTGTTAGATAGATGTTCATACATAAGATCACATATGTACTTCTCCAGTAGTTTACACAGGATACAGGTGAGTGAGATGAGCCTGTAGTCTCCAGGATCAATGAGTTGTGTGATGACTTCGGAATTGGTGGTCACAGGACCTAAAATATATTGGTGCGTTGAATATATCGACCACCCAACAATTAGTATTCATTATTACAGAGTTAGATATTTATTGGCTGGACATTATTGCTTTTTAAACCATCAATACTGGGCTGTAAACACTTATTGCTCTTAAATGTTACATGTTCTGTTATACCACCTCTCAGTGACTCAGATCATGATGGAATAGATCTAACACCTACGGTACAGTGAGGCTGATATTGATACTACATTTACATGTAACATGTAAAGACTTTCTCACAATGCAGATCAGCAAGTCAGTGTATATAGAAAGTTTATTTTATACTATAGTGGTGGTATTGTGGGTGTTTTAATTAATTAAACAGAAGCATAAACTGATTTTGATGGGAATGGACATAGCAGATCAACAAGTCAGTGTATATAACAACTAGAGTATTCGAAGTATACGTACCCCGCGGCGAGTTCGGTCGCTAAGAGAGGGCTTCTCTCTGCACAAATATAAAACTACCACGTTATACTGACCGTATAAGGCTACCCCGTGCATGCTCTCCGTAATTTTAAAGACCATCCGTGCATTCCATCCGTATTTGCACGTAATTTTGAATTACGGTAGGCGGGGAGAACTTCGCTAATTTTTGGAACGGCTATATAGCACTCCGAGAAAGAGCCATGTGGACGAAACCGGCGCCCAGGAAGGGAAGTAAATACGTTTTTCTCTTATTCCAATGTTCTTTAAAGCCGTATACTGTGCGCAGAGGACGGATTTCAATATTTTTTTGACGACTGACAGAGACAGACGGAACCGATTGCTTAACCCCGCTCTGCGCATGCGCAGCCGCTATAGTAATTGGACGTTAACAGAAGAAAAAACTTGATTTTTAATGGGACGGAAATACATAGCAATCAATCCCTAACTACCTTACATTTTTTGCGGGTACTAAAGTTTGATTTTTCTGCGGATTTCCACCAGAACGCAAAATTTTTAATAATAATATTAAACTCACAAACCCTCACACGCACGCGTGTGTTCAGGAATGCGCGCGCATTATTACACGCGATCGAACTTGCTTCACTAATCATTAGTCTAATGACTATGAGAAAGCTGGCCGCGACGTGGTCCAAGGAGGGCTAAGTAGATCCCATAAAACGCCCTTCGTATACCTTCTGATGCGTTCACGGAGCACAAACGGGAAGAATGTGGTCGACTTGTTAGTTAATACCAACTGATTGAAACTACCTCCTAAGTACACTTAATTTATTACTGACTACCAGTACACAGCAAGAGATTTGCTTACATGAGTTATTGTCAGTTGTACACTTGTTAAAACAGCATTCTTTTCTTACACTAAACTGTTTATGGTTAATACTTTACCCTTTGCATCAGATGCATCAACAACTGTCATAGGCAACTGAAGTAACCATACAGGGGGTTACAATAACCTTATCAGTTTTACAGTGTTAAGGTGCAAAAAATATGCCCCTGTGGCCAAGACAGGATGATGGCATACAACAATAATAACATGTGTATCTCCACAATTAAAAAATGTAGGGAGAGGTTACATGTGTTATTGTTGTATACACCATCATCCCATTTTAGCCACAGTCCCTGTAGGCCCTATTCTATGCTGACTGCTAAATAATGTGTATGTGTATTAGGCATAGTGTTACAACAAGTTGGGGTCATATATATATCGCTTCAACATCACAGCTGATGTCCTGTTAGAGTATATGGTATTCTATATACCAACTGTACATGTTTTTTTTACAATGGTGGGTAAGTACATTTGTATCTGAAGGAGCTAAAATACTCTTTCAGATACCTATATACACAGTACTACTGTACTGAAAGTACACAGTAGGTGTTCAAAAGCAAACTTTCTCACTGACGATCAAGCATAAAAGACAGCAGTTACACACACAGTGATTTAATTGACTACAATGGCAGTAACTCAGTCTTTCTGGTACTATATTAATGCTATATTCATAGTCCATGTCTACTTCAGCTCAGTGGCAGCCAGTAACACCAGTTGTCCCACATGGTTCTACTTCAACAACACCTCACAACAGTGTGAGTGTGGGAAAAGTTGGGGAGGAATTCAATGTAACCAGCAGGAAAAGAAGGTGGAGATTGAACTTGGAAACTGTGTGACCTATGCTGGACAAGAAGGTCTATACTATGTTGGAGGATGTCCATATATACCCACAACAAACAACACAAATAGAATGCTCTCTGAGCTACCTAGGAATCATAGCCTGCTAAATGATGCATTGTGTGGTCCTTACAACAGAGAAGGTCTTCTCTGTGGAAGATGTATTGATGGATATGGTCCTGCAGTATTCTTATTTGATAGGAAATGTGCTGATTGTTCAGAGCAATCCATGGGATATATTATAATTCTCTACCTTTTTCTCAAATTCATTCCAATCACACTGTTTTTCATGTGTGTACTCTTCTTTCGCATCAACATCACATCTGGTCCTCTGTTAGGGTATGTGGTGTTCTGCCAGCTATATATGGCCTATCTACAATATTGGCTACATTTATATGTGTACATTTATTCTCATGTATCTGAATCTACTAAAATACTCTTTCATAGTTCACTGACATTATCTGACATGTGGAGTTTGCAGTATTTTAGGTTTGTGCTCCCACCACTTTGCCTCAGCACAAAACTTACAGACATTCATATTGAATTGTTTGGTTTAGCCACAGCCATTTATCCAATAATACTTGTTATAATTACCTGTATTCTCATGGAACTCCATGCACGGAACTACAGAATTATTCATATTCTTTGGAAGCCTATTAGCATTCCTCTCAAAAAACTCAACATCACATCAGTGACTAGTGATGCACTCATTCACACTTTTGCAACATTTATTTTGCTCTCATCATATTCTCTGACCTCTACTGGGCAAAATCTCTGCTCCGGACAGTATGTTCGTAGAAGCACTGATGGTACAAGCTACAAACATATTTTATATCATGATCCTACTGTCACTTGGTTCAGCAGCAAGCATATTCCATGTCTTTTAACAGCAGCAGTCATTTTCATTTTCCTACTCTTCATCCCTTCCTTACTACTGTTTGTGTATCCTACAAGGATTTATGGGTATCTATCACAATATGTTAGCATCAGAAAACGACTGGCCATCACAGCCTTTGTTGAAGCTCTCCAAAACTGCTTCAAAGATGGCTTGAATGGGACCCGAGACTACAGAGCACTAGCAGGATTATTTGTAAATGGTTTATTAGTCGGAGAACTAATAGAAGCCATTCTGAGAATGATTACTACTGGAAACAATGACCTAATATTTGCAAACTTTTCTGGTTCACTTACATTCATATTGCTTTCATTTATCATCTCATATGTGAGGCCCTGTAAGGCAACACTTGCTAACCTCTCACTCAGCTATCATTCCATGGTGCTAGGAATCCTCGGAATTGTATCACATCTCTGGCGACATGAACTATCTATGGAGACAAAACCTCTGATCTGGATGTTTATTGCTGTTCCTATGATTTCTCATGTCCTAGTGTCAATGTGGGCTGCATACACATTAGCCTGTCGGATAAGGTCACACTTTGGATGTCAGTTTAATTGCAGAGCAATTACTAACTTGGCAAGTGCTCTTAATTTTCATAGAAGACGTAGCAGCTACCAAGTATTGCCTGATACAGCAACACAATAGCTCTTACTTGTATGTTTGCTGCAGATTCATGCAGAGATATAGCATGGACTTATACATACAGTGTGTTGATATTTTTTTGTTCATCAATTTTGCTCTTGATCATGTTGCTGTAAGTAGTTGTATTTTAATACTTTGGGAGTATTTGCAATGAGAGAACCATAAGTTTATGCATCCATAACTGCAGTTTTTGTTCAACTACAAATATTGAAATGCAAAAGGCATACATCAATTACTGAACATGATATGATTATGTATATGCACATGAGATCTTCATAGCATCATCTACTTCTTGGCAATGCATGCATGATTAATGTGGAGTTTGCCTGTGTAGCCAAGTCATTGTTTGGGTTTGAACTGAATCCTTCATTTATTAACATCCATCCTACACTCCTCTGCTAAGAGTGTCTGACTAGTAATCAGTAGGTCCTGGGTTTGAATCCAGCTGGATCCTGAGTTTCTTTAATAATGACTTGGCATTGATGTTGGTTGATAGTGTTTCCATCATTTGATAACTTTAGGGTTACTACAGGATTGTGAAGTACAGACAGACATGCACTCACAGTGGTATAGTCTAAAGGTTTATTTTTTGTCTACTAATGTTATCATTGTTTGCAAAGTTTATTTTCAATGTTATTTTTTAATTCAATTTTCAATATATATATATATATATATATATATATATACACGATAGTTCAAGAGTATAGGTGTTCAAAAACATTAAACAACTTACATAAATTGTATAATGTGAGAGTGTAGTGCTTCAGAGTGGGTTTTCTTTCTCAGGAAAATTAATATGCAGTGGGAGTGTGTGCTATTATTGTCAATTCCCCTTTAATATATACTGGATGACGTGTTATCGCAGGTAAGCTATTGGTTTCAGTTATCCAACACATGCACAGTCGCTTATCTCTGCCAAAACACTAGTCCAGCTGATGAACATCACATCACTGTTGAAGAGAATTAAACGTGTAATCAGAATTGAGAAAATTTCAAACATTTGCAGCATATGAGCATAAGCGTAGCTTTGATATTTCATCATCCTGCAATTGTTTGCAGCATTCCATAGGATATGCTATAATTCTTTACACTTTCCAATCACACTGTTTTTCATGTATGTATTTATTGCCTCAATATTACAGCTGGTGTCCCATTAGGGTACATGTATTCTACTAGCTGTACGTGTTTTTTACAATGGTGGGTGAGTACATACACTTTTCAGATTTCACTAATCCTATTGAAAGTGCACAGTAGGTGTTCCATAACAAACTTTCTCACTGAAGTCAAATGATCAAGCATAAAAGACGGCAGTTACACACACAGTGATGAAATTGGCTACAATGGCAGTAACTCAGCCTTTCTGGAACTATATTAATGCTATATTCATAGCCCATGCCTACTTCAGCTCAGTGGCAGCCAGTAATACCAGTTGTCCCACATGGTTCTACTTCAACAACACCTCACAACAGTGTGAGTGTGGGAAATTTTGGGGCGGAATTCAATGTAACCAGCAGGAAAAGAAGGTGGAGATTGAACTTGGAACTTGTGTGACTTACTCTGGACAAGAAGGTCTATACTATTTTGGTAGATGTCCATATATACCCACAAGAAACAACACAAATAGAAATTTCTCTGAGCTACCTAGCAATCATAGCCTGCTAAATGATGCAATGTGTGGTCATTACAACAGAGAAGGTCTACTCTGTGGAAGATGTATTGATGGATATGGTCCTGCAGTATTCTCATTTGATAGCAAATGTGCTGATTGTTCAGAGCAATCCATGGGATATGCTATAAGTCTCTACATTTCTTTCAAATATATTCCGATCACACTATTTTTTATAGGTGTATTCATATATCACCTTGACATCACAAATGGTCCCCTGTTAGGGTATGTGGTATTCTGCCAGCTATATATGTTTCATCTACGTCGGTGGATACAGGTATACGAGTACATTTATTCTCATGTATCTGAATCTACTAAAATACTTCTTCATAGTTCACTGACACTCTCTGATGTATGGAGTTTGCAGTATTTTAGGTTTGTGCTCCCACCACTTTGCCTCAGCACAAAACTTACAAACATTCATATTGAATTGTTTAATTTAGCCACAGCCATTTATCCAATAATACTTGTTATAATTACCTGTATTCTTATGGAACTCCATGCACGGAACTACAGAATTATTCACATACTTTGGAAGCCTATTAGCATTCCACTCAAAAAACTCAACATCACATCAGTGACTAGTGATGCACTCATTCACACTTTTGCAACATTTATTTTGCTCTCATTATTTTCCCTGACCTCTACTGTGCAAATTCTCTGCTCCGGACAGTATGTGCGTAGAAGCACTGATGGTACAAACTACAAACATATTTTGTATCATGATCCTACTGTCACTTGGTTCAGCAGCAAGCACATTCCATGTGTTTTAACAGCAGCAGTCATTTTCATTTTCCTACTCTTCATCCCTTCCTTACTACTGTGTGTGTATCCTACAAGGATTTATGGGTATCTCTCGCAATATATTAGCATCAGAAAACGACTGGCCATCACAGCCTTTGTTGAAGCTCTCCAAAACTGCTTCAAAGATGGCTTGAATGGGACCCGAGACTACAGAGCACTAGCAGGATTATTTGTTAATGGTTTTTTAGTCGCAGAACTAATAGACACCATTATGAGAATGCTTACCACTGGAAACAAGTACCAAACATTTCAGAGTTTTTCTGGTCCACTTACGCTCATATTGCTTTCATTTATCATCTCATATGTGAGGCCCTGTAAGGCAACACTTGCTAACCTCTCTCTCAGCTATCATTCCATGGTGCTAGGAATCCTCAGAATTGCAATTAATCTCTGGGAAAATGAACTATCTATGGAAACAAAGCCTCTGATCTGGACATTTATTGCTGCTCCAATGATTTCTCACGTCCTAGTGTCAATGTGGGCTGGATACACATTAGCCCGTCGGATAAGGTCACACTTTGGATGTCAATTTAATTGCAGAGCAATTACTAACTTGGCAAGTGCTCTTAATTTTCACAGAAGACGTAACAGTTACCAAGTATTGCCTGATACAGCAACACAATAACTGTTCCTTGTACGTAATATTTGCTGCAGATGAACACAGAAACATATTTGGTGTGTTTAATTGAACAGGTGTAACAGTATTATTTACTTTTCCTCATGTCATTGTAGCAGTATATTTTACATACTTTGGGAGAGTTGTTACCAATGACAGAACTAACTGCACAGTTGTCTAAAATGACTCACAGTTGCAGTGTGTAACTATCAATATTGAAAAGCGAAAGGTATATTATCCCTTCACATTTCAATATTTATGGTTCAATATTATTATGGTTACACTGCAGTCATGGAGAGAGTATGGTTCATATGACCATTGTGAAAGAGTGATTACATGCACTATTTACTACACTGTATATACTTTGTTTACTACGCCATACCTCAGCATTATATAAGCTATGTATGTACATGAGATCTTCAAAGCAACTTCTGTCAGCAATATATGTTGGATTAGTCGTATACATGGTATACATGTGACTCCATACTCAACATTGTTGTGAAGAGCTGCCATTTGCAGTATGGCAGACATCCACCCACAAAGATATTATTTAAACAGCTAGTTTTGTTTCTATTTTCAATGTTATTAGAAGCATTATAATAATACACAAGAGGAAAAAACATTTTCACAAATGATGGCAGGAATTGGAATAGTATGACTAGTTTTATAATTGATATGCTATAAACAGGCTATGAAGAAGTCTTATTATTTTGTTAACAGTAACATGAAAACAACAATCAAAGTACAAGTGTGTCAGAATGCATCAGAATCATCTGAACTAAACCGTTCTTCATCTCCACTATGTGGTTCAGCTTCACTCAATGTGGTTTTGGTGGTGACAAGACGGTTGGGATTGCAGAAGTTCAATTCCAGGTAGCCAGCCATTCTCTCTACGTAGCTGGCAGTCTTAGCATAGAGCTCAGTGAAGGTTGGCCTCTTCTCAGGCTCATATTCCCAGCACTGCAGCATTAGATCAAATCTGTATAAAAAAAGATGTTGTTAAATGCGGAACAACAGGGCATCTCTCAAAGAGACATACATTTCTTGGTTACAGGCCAAGTTGTCGGGTTTGCTCATTCTCTCTCCTCTGTCAAGTAACCTCACAAGAGACAGTGGGTCCACCCCTGGATAGGGGGTCTTCCCTCCACTGAATATCTCCCACAGTGTGACACCATACGACCACTGGTAGATGGGTAATTGTACACATGAAGAAATTCAAATTCAACCATGGGGCTCTCAAAGCAATGCAACACACAATACAACGGGACTCAAACCCGTGACCTTCAGCATTCCAGGCAGATGCTCTACCAACTGAACTACCAAAGCAGCTTAGCTGGCTGGATCAAACCACACATACAAAGCAACACAACTCAAGGCCAAGTGCCTCAACCTGAAGATCGGGTGAACTCAAACTTAGCTGTGTACTGTACTCCACACTCTATACAAAAAACTCTATCTCACCACATCACTCTTCTGAGAGAAGTGTCCATCACTGAGGCTCTCAGGGGCCATCCACTTCACAGGTAGTTTCACAGACACGTGCTCATCACTGCTACTGCTGCTCTGACGGAAGTAGTGTCGTGAATACACATCCTCAGACAGACCAAAGTCGGCAATTTTTATGACAAAATCAAAATCAATCCTGAAATGGTAACCCCACGTAAGAGTTGAGTCGAATTGTGATCAGATAGTCATTAACTTACATGCAGTTCCTGGTGGCCAGGTCCCTGTGAACAAACTTCTCTGCTGCCAAATAGCTCATTCCATCAGCAATCTGGGAGGCCATCACTGTCAGACGCTTACACACATCCTCAACCTAATGACAGTAATGATGAAGTATTATATACAGGCCCAGTGTTTCTATTATCATGAACATACAATTGCTGCTTAACTACCATAGTAGCTGTTTCTCTTACTGTGTCTTTATCTGCATCTACGCCAAGCACAAGATTCTTTCTCTCTCTTATGAGATAAGACTGCAGACTGCCATTGGCCATGAAGGGCATGATGATGTATGGAGCGGGACCAGCATCGAAGCACATTCCTATTAGGCCCATTACATGACGATGCTTGAAGTGCTTCATCTTCAAACTTTCTTCCATTATTTTGTCAATCTCTGACTGGTCAAAGTAGCCTGTAGAAAAACATTTGTATACCCATGTTGATTCAATTCTGCGAATAACATGTCCAGCAAGTGGTAAAAAGAACCTCATATTATAATACACACATGCATCAACTGTTGTTCACATCAAACAAGTTTTCTAGCTCAATATGCATAAGCTCATATATGTATATATTTGTGTGTGTAGTGTAATAATTACCCTTCAATGTCTTTACAGCTACAACTGCAATATCGTCTACACATTGTGTCAGTTTGGCCTTGTATACTATGCCAAATTCACCTGCAATTCAAGTTCATCACCAAAATACACTCACTTAGTGCAGCTATAATACCTTGCCCAATTTTTTGCAGTAACGTCAACCTTTCATGTTTAATGATCATTTTCTTGGAGAGTGCTCGAATATATGGGCTCTTTGGTGCACGCTTTTTGTGCACTAAATCGTGGACTTTGTAATCAGCCGCAGGGTTAGCAAAATGAGTGGCAGTGTTATACCTGAGGAAAAAATGCCTTTTGATACATATATTCATCTCTCTCATTTGTATACAAGAAGAAGGTTTTAGTTTATACATGTTGTGGGTCCATATACCTATGCATTTCAAGAGTACTGCCGTGCGTGTCTCTCCGCATTCTCTCAGTGTACTTCTTTCTCCTGCGTAACTTGTAGAGTATGGCAAGCACAACTCCAGTCAGTAGTACAACCACTAGTCCCATTGTAATCCCCACTGTGATTCCAACAACAGACAGACCCTGTTGGCTGGTCACTGTGGCAGTGAGATGGTTTGCTCAATGACTTCCTCTTTGAAAGTCAAACCAAAGCCCTAATATACAGAGAGCCTGAAAATTGCATTATATACGTAGCTCAATGCTATCTAGCAAATGAGGTCTGACATGTAGTACAGTCATATTCCTTATGACTACATAGAATAATTACAATGCTAATGAACCTTCTGAGATTTCTTCAATACCAACTCCAGTGCAGCAGTTTGGCAGTGGTATCAGTGATTTTGACGTATCGTTACAGCTGAGGAATGGCTTGTTAAACTTCAGTTCCTGTGTGAGGGCCTCCCAGACTGAGGGGCATGCCTTCTCCACTACAGAACACTCATCAGGACAGATGGAGGATGGAGGGAGCATATTGCTAGCATTGCCACACGGAATGAGGTAATAGTTACAGACAATGCGATAGATCTGCAAGCGGCAGTAATCCCCAGCATCCGAGATAAGGGAATGGGGAAGAGTGGACTCTAGAAACTGAGCAACCTCTTCTTGGCTACCATAAGCATTAAGGATGAACACATAGTCCACCATTGGAGCAAAGGCTTTATTGCAAAACTCAATATCTCCTTTGTATGACTCACAAACTCCGAACCTTACAGATTAAAACATACTTTTAAACATACCTGAAAATATCTTTATTCTAGTTAAATGATTTTTACCTATCTAAATCTGCAACAGCTTTCAGAGTAAGCGGAGGTTGTCCTGATTCATCTAAGCACCTTCCAACACTCCCTGTATGTATCCAATTCATGAACAGTATACAGTTTTTGTTATGCACGTCCCAGACAGATACCTCTATTATCACAGAAGACTCCAGTGCTGTTCTCCAGACCACAGTGGTGCTCACCTAACCCAACACTGGGACACTGTATGAGTTGAGCCTCACTACCAGCGCACTGTACCTTACTCAAAAATACAGGCCCTCCACTCCCTGGACCAAATACATCCAACGCAAGTGCATCTGGAGAGCAAAAGATGGTGTAATACACTTCTAACAGCAAATAATGGTTATTCTGAAAACACTTTGACTGCAAAGAAAAATATCGTACCATACCCTGAGGATTGAATCCCAGCTGTGAGCAGACAACACTTGCATCAATGTCTTCCCACTGGTCAGAGCACACACTGCCCCATACTCCATCCACACATACCTCCACTCTGCCATTAGACACAGCTGTGCCATCACGTAGTCGAACCTCCCCATCTTGACAGTCAGCTATATGCAGAGGAAATGCAGTACTATAAAAACTGTATATATAACATGTTGAACTGGACTTGGAACTGATACAATGATTTTACCTGTACATATTATTCCCACATCATATTTATGTGCTTCTGGGCCCACCCCACATCTGTGGTGTCCAATTCCAGCATTCAGACAGCTCAGTATTCCAATCTCTGTCCCCACACACTGTACCTCATCCAGAAACACAGGTCCAGTACCTTCACCAAACAGTGTAGTGACATGGGCTCCTAAAACAGACAGTATTCAAGGTCATAGACAAGTTGGTGCTTGCAAATATCTGAGAGCTAAGCTCGTTACAGTACATACCATAGGCATCAGAGGGTGTTGCCTAGAGTGAAAGCTGTGGCATACTTGTGTATGCATTTTCTAAGAACCCTCAAACAAATAAGGTTATCTATGGCCTTGATATTATATTGCTAAACTCTATTAGCTCACCATTTGTAGGGAGACCAAGCTGCTGGCACACAATCGCAGTATTGTGAGGCGATGACTTCCAATGACCTGATCTATCACAGACAGTTCCCCACACTCCATTGACACACACCTCCACTCTGCCACTGGGGGAATTCTCTACTCCTCCAGATAGACGTACATCACCTCCCGCACACTCCTCTAACTCCCCTGAGCTTGGAGCTACATGTGTATAGAGTCGATGTTTGTATATACATTTTCCATTCATTCTTTGCCCATGCAAGTGCAGATCAACATCCGTATTGTAGATAATGGAATCCTGTATGCTCTATGTGTATCAGAGAGTCAGAAGATTCTATGTAGAGATGGCACCAACATACCCACTAGCTTTCATGTCTAAATCTTCCAACTACTAAATTTGTAAGTAATTTTACTTGGTGTGGAAATGCAATTTACCTAAACAGTTTGGAATAGTGGTCACATCGGAGCAACAAGATCCCTGGGAAAAGCAGTCAGATGTACACTGGCATGACAGAATGGTGACAGGTGGACATGGATGAGTACTATTACAATCAGCACAGTTAGTAACTCCACTGGACTGACATGGAGCTATATATATAGTGTGTGTGTGTGTGTGTGTGTGTGTGTGTGTGTGTGTGTGTGTGTGTGTGTGTGTGTGTGTGTGTACATAAATACTTTTAAATAGTACATACATACTACAAAGATAGTTAAACATGAAAAAAAATCCAAGTGAATCACTTCTACAATTTCCATATGTATGAATTATGTGGCTATAGAGTGAACCTTCACAGATGACTCCAACCACTCGAGCACAGAGTTCTGTGCTAGAGAGTGTAATATCACAGTCACTGAGGTGGTCCTCATTTCCACTGCACTGGATATATCGAGGGAAGATGGAACTTTGTCCCCTTTCATAGGGAAATAGAGTTGACACTGTATACGTAGATATAATAGCATCTCATATGAATACGTAATCTTCACTTTCAATATCATAGGGACCTCTGAAAATCCTACTGTATTGCCTATATTAAATTTCCTAACTACAAGTATGATGTGTACCTAATTCAGTGGAGTATCCTAGACTAGAGCAGACTACAGAGGCATGAGAATTGTCCCAGTTGTCAGCACAGACAGAGTGCCAGGTAGCATTGTAGCAGTACTCCACTCTGCCCTCCTTCACACTGTAGCTACCCACCACACGAACACTGCCTTCATCACATGCTGGAGCTAAAGGAGAAAATCTCTTTTAACATATCTGATTGAGTTCTTTTGCAAGAATACATGTGTGATTATATATACTTCTGCCTACCAGTGCATATAACTCCAGCTTCATAGTTCTCAGGACAGGAACTAGCCTTTACCATGGTATAGTTACACTGGTCCAGTCTCCACTCAGACCCAGTACATGACACAGTGTCAAGATGTAGAGACTGGTAACTGATACTGCTGACTGCTCTGCTTTTGCCACCTGCATAGCTCCTCACAGGGTATGAGTCTGTATATGAGAAATCTTTCAATGTCAGTTCTATGCATTGCTTTTTACCAGCTCACATCCATCACCATATCCAAGTTGTGTGCATACAACTGTGGCATCAGAGAGGTCCCAGGTGTCATCATCACACACACTCACCCATACTCCTCCAATACACACCTCCACTATACCATCATACACACTAGCACCATCTCTCACACGAACCTCAGTCTCATTACATTCCTTTGCTATATATATATAAAAATGTTTAGTTATTTCCCACATCAAGTACACTACTTACAAATGCAATATACTGTTGCCTCTCCATGATATTCTAGGGAAACAGTTGCAAAGGCAGTTTCTGTGTATTGACAGTCCCTCAGGTGTTCCTCTGATCCATTACAGTGAAAATCATCCACCAATAGAGGAGGAGCAGTAGAGTAACTCTTATATGTACTTCCAGTAGCATCTATATGAGAATATGTCGGTAAACTATACTATTGCGCCTATGTTTTAAATCGAGGTATAAGGTATATATGCTTACTAAGGATCAGGAACCCTAGTTCTCCACATATAACACTGGCATCAGTATCATCCCAGGAGTTGCCACCAATAAACACCCAAAACCCATAGATACAGAACTGTACAGTGCTGTAATTCCCTGTGCTCTCCACAAGCTGAACATTACCTTCTTCACATTCTGGCTCTGAAGAATAACAAATGCTAGTATACAAATGCAACAACGCATAAATAATCCATTCAGTAACAATGAACAAACCTGTGAAACATTTGATTCCTGATCCATGGTACCTACATACACCAGTCCATTCCATTTCACAGCCAGCATAGCTGCTTTCAGAGCCATTGCATTGCACACTGCCTCTGAATACAGACATAATGGTACCATCTTGTGTTGGTAGTGTGATAGGATCTGTATAAATGATCAACATACACAGAGAGTCATTACTAGCTTCCATTCTGTCCTCCATGCAATTATATTGCGAGTTGTGTTGTGACTTGCATATAAATAAAACGTCCATTCAGGAGAATACTTACATCCATTGCCATAACCAAATTCTCCAAGCTCTTTACACACAATAAAAGCTTCATGTATGTCCCATTCATTATCACATATTGTTCTCCACGTGTTGTATTCACAGTAGTCCACTCTACCCTCATTAATTGAGGGACCACCCATCAAACGAACATCTCCATTACTGCATTCTCCATCTGGAAATTTGTGATTCAACAACCTAACATTCCACATACATTCAGTAATAGCCCTGATAAGTAAGCCCTGCATGCTTACATAATATGCTATGTACCTTCACAGATGATTCCTGTCACTTGTGTGCACAGCTCTGTGTTGCTAGAAAGTGTGATATTACAGTCAGTGAGTTGGTCTTCATTTCCACTGCAATGGATATCACGTGGCAGGATGGGAGCATCACCTCCTCCATGGTTGGACAAAGTTGATACTGTATGGATATATGTAAGATAATACTGCACATTATAGTGTAATGTGTGGTTATCACAGGACATACATAACATTATGTCAAAGGTGACTTTCATTCCACATGAAACTTTGCTACACTGCAGCGCTATACATTAACCTAATTCAGTGGAGTATCCTAGACTAGAGCAGACCACAGAGGCATGAGAATTGTTCCAGTTGTCAGCACAGACAGAGTGCCAGGTAGCATTGTAGCAGTACTCCACTCTGCCCTCCTTCACACTGTAGCTACCCACCACACGAACACTGCCTTCATCACATGTTGGGGCTGGTAGAAATTCAGGTGTACATAGTGCAATGGAATACGTATAATTATACACCTCTGATTCAATGTTCAATGGAATAAAGCACTAGCTTCTAATTCACACACACACACACACACACACACACACACACACACACACACACACACACACACACACACACACACACACACACACACACACACACACACACACACACACACACACACACACACACACACACACACACACACACACACACACACACACACACACACACACACACACACACAATGTAAGGTAATTACCAGTGCATACAACTCCAGCCTCATAATTCCCAGGACAGTTACTAGCTCTGATCAAACGGTACTGACACTGGTCCAGCCTCTCCTCAGACCCAGTACATGATACAGCATCAAGGTATTGAGACTGATAACTGAGACTGCTGACTGGTCTGCTCCTCATGTCACCTGTGTAAATCCTCAAAGGGTATGAGTCTGTAAGAGAATCAATCATTGTCTGTTAATGAATTCTGAATATGTGGAAGAGTAAGCAAAATTATAGGGCAATAAAATGGAAAGGTTACGTCAATTCAGATTCTAGTAGGTAGCTCACATCCATCGCCATATCCAAGTTGTGTGCATACAACTGTGGCATCAGAGAGATCCCAGGTGTCATCATCACACACACTCACCCATACTCCTCCAATACACACCTCCACTATACCATCATACACACTAGCACCTTCTCTCAGACGTACCTCAGTCTCATTACAACCATTTGCTACAAGGGATATAGCAAGTAGCAGAGTTCATCACATTCATGATGATACACATACTTAAATGCGGTATATTTTCCACAGGGACTAAGTGCTGTTTAAACACTATGTTAACTAATCATTAAAGAATATGACAAAAGTGGCTGCATAGTTTTGAGTTATATACTCACAGATACAAAATACTGTGGCCTCTCCATGATATTCTCTGCAAATGTTATCGAAACCAGTTTCTGTGTATTGACAGTCCCCCAGGCGCTCCTCTGATCCATCACAGCGAAAACCATCCACCAATATAGGAGGAGCAGTAGAGTAACTCTTATCCACTCCTCCAGATGCATCTACACAGTGAAGAAATGACATAACAATGCATACTGTCTATCTAGATCACTCCACGTCTTTCCTTTACTTACTAAAAGTGGGAAAGCCTAGTTCTCCACATATAACACTGGCATCAGTATCATCCCAGGAGTTGCCACCAATAAACACCCAAAACCCATATATACAGAACTGTACAGTGCTGTAATTCCCTGTACCACTGCTCTCCACCAGCTGAATATCACCTTCTTCACATTCTGGCTCTGCAAAAATATGTAATTATTTCTGGGCACAAGTTTTGTATGGTCAAACAATGCAGTAAAGGATGCAGCTCACCAGTGAAACACTTGACTCCTGCATACTGATATCTAGGACTCTTACAGGCAGAGTTATTGGTCGCTTGTGCTTCACAGTCTATAAACCTGCTCTCAGACCCATTACATTGCACATGACCTCTGTATATAGATGTAATACTACCATCTTGTATGGGCAGTGATATTGGATCTGTAAATCAAAATACAAATATGCACCACAAGCAGATTTTAAACGCCATATCCTTACACCCTGAGTGTTGGCCGACTTCTTTGCACACTACAAGAGCTTCACTCATGTCCCATTCATCATCACACATTGCTCTCCATACACTTTCTTCACAATACTCTACTCTGCCATCATTAAAGGAGCCACCCATCAAACGAACATCTCCATTACTGCATTCTCCATCTGGAAATCAGTGTGTAAATTGAAGGAGTTCACTCAGAACTAATCATTTGCATATTGAAGAGCATAAATCATTGACTGATAGAAAATTCAATGCAATGACAATCACTTAATGTGCTATAAGTAAATTTGCTAACCATCTAGACATATAACTCCAACATCATTTTCATGTGTGAAACACTCCATGTTCTCAACACCCCTCTTATCACAATTAGCGAGCTTCTCCTCATTTCCAACACAGTTTACTTCATTATACTTTAGTTTCCCAGTGCCCAAACCAACTTCTGGTATAGCAATGGCATCTGTTACATAAAGCGTACAACACACATCCACTGTTAAAACTGGAGTGTTGAAACTTGTTATACCATTGAAAACAAGGTTTAATTGTAATATGTAAGGGAAGTATAATCAACACTCAAAATGTTTCAAAATTCAAGAATTTCACTTAAGATTCATATGGACATCTACAAAGGTTATCCTGTGGTAGTATATGTACATGTAATTTGTTACTGTTAGTTGGGAATCCAAGTTGTCGACATACGACTTGTGACTCTTCGTCTCCCCAGCCGTCATGACACACAGTTCCCCAGGTTCCATTGAGACAGACCTCAACTCGACCCACAGTGGGAATATAGCCCCCCACAATACGGACATCTGTGTCGTTACACTCTGGCTCTGTATAATAACAGAGCCACAACAAATATGTTATTACATGTCATAATATTATTATTACTACGACATGTAATAACATATTTGTTCAGGCCTTCGCTGTGGCTCTGTATAATATACAGAGCTTGAACTAATACTTTATTACATGTCATAATAACATATTTGTTCAGGCCTAATAGCTCAACTTGTTTACTCTATCACTCATGCAGAACTACAGAATCAGTGGGAGGTCTTAAGAAATTCAATTAAATATGTAGTGTTAGTGCATGTGAATACATTCATTGCATGCATAGGAAGGTGACTCATTGTTCAATATTAATTACCCACCACTGAGGCACTTGACTCCAGCACCATTTGTCTCACAGACACTGTACACAAAGTCACTGTGGCCACACTCAAGGAGACGGTCCTCTGTTCCGTCACACCAAATTTCACTTAACACATACACATCAACTCCCTTTGCATCGTATCCATATATTGCCTCAACAACTATACGCACAACAGAAGTATATTGTAGAGGATAACATATATGTAGTGGAGAACAGTAAATATACCTGTTGTAGGTAATTGCAGCTGAGTACACGCAACTTTGGCATCATTGTAGTCCCACTCCGAGCCACATACTACACTCCAGATGCCATCATGGCAGAGTTCAACTTCACCTTCATTGGGTCCATGACCTCCTTGTAGACGAATTGCTCCTTCCGCACACTGTGAAGCTAAAGAAGCATTAACAGGTACACTCTAAATCACTGGATATTTCAATGTACTCACCATTAAGGCATCTAACACCAGCATTAGTGAAGTGATCACAGCCCCCAGCACTGTTGACAAAGTCAGAATCACAGTCTGATATTCTCCCTTCACTGCCATCACACCCAAAATTATCCAACAGAATAGTGCCACATCCTCCATCATAGTTTAAGAGGGCTACAGGAGCTAATATAAACAATGTAAGATGACTTTGATGCATGAGTGGATACAATACAGGCACATCTCAGTTATTATGAGATAAGAATGGAAAGATATACGTGAAGTGCATGATAATCACTAGTGTTTTATATTAGGTGCATCGGATATATTTATCGGTGATCTAACCCTCAGTTGAGAGCTCTAGTTGTCTGCACACTACAGCAGCATCATTGTGGTCCCAATGATGATGACATATTGTTCCCCATTCTCCATCGATGCAATATTCTACTCTCCCTTCACTGGGTGTGTTTCCATCAACTAATCTGATGTCATACTCATTGCAAGCCCCTGTAATTATGTATCACGACAAAGAAAAAGGTTTATGAAATAAACTGTGCAAAGCACGTTCACAGGTACAATGAGTTATTCAGTGCTCCTTGCACTGCAACGACTGCTACTTACCTTGGACGAGTACGTCGCTTTGCACAAGCACAATTACGACTAAACACCACAAACAAAGCGGTGGAAACATCATCACGCAACAGACTTGTTCGCAGGCCAGATATTTACGTAACAAAAATGTGCTCATGCGCAGAAAAATCTGGTTTAGCGCATATGTGCGCGAAACGCGATGGAAGCAGAAAAACTGGAAGAAAAAGGTGTGCCAGATGGCATGTCCAAGAACCAATGGAAGAAACTACTCAAACAGCAAAGAATTGAACAGGGGAGAGCTGAATGGAAGTAAGTAAGCAGCTCAGTAATGTTATCAGTAACACTATATCATACACACACACCCTACATGTATGCATGCAGGAGGAAGCAGAAGGAGAAGGATAAAGAGAAGCAGCGAAGGAAAAGAGAGGAAGGACAGCCCAGAGGTAATATGTCGTACATACATTATTCCCTATAAAAGGTTGACACAAAGTGGTGCCTTCAATGCTGTACAAATGTTCCCACATTACTCTTTAGCTCCACCTGCAAAGAGACAAAAAATGAGTGCACCCACTGCTAGCCCTGTACGAGTGGCAATAGAACTCGGCTATCAGGATCTAATGACTGACATGGTCTGAATTATTCACGAACCACTTGTGTTTACGTTCAATTCTATATTGTTATTCTATTGTGTATTATATAAATTTCACACTGCATGGATTTGTTGTGTAGGATATTCGAAGTCTCCTAAAACAGTGCCAGAGATGCTATGCTGCCAACAGGAGGGCTGAGTCACCACTGCAAGTGAGTGATGACTTCATCCTATATCCCTGTGGGTCTATCGGCTATGTATGTATGTATTGGCTGTTGTCTGTATGGTCCATAGCTCTACTTCACCAGTTTTGGGGGGCGCTGCAAACAGAGAATGGAGCAGACAGTTCAAGGCTACACCAGCTGGGATGTACGTACGTAGGCTCATGTCTAAGAGAAAGTAGCATGCTTATATAATGTACATCTAGTAATATTCACTTGTACATGCTTATAATGTAGTGATATCTTTGCTCCTGGTACATACTTTTGGACTAGGTTCATTTCAAGGCAGGAGATTATGTCGAAGAGTTTGGGAGTGAGAACATTGTTTATTTAGTTGCAGAATCTCCAAACATCCTGACAGGTACATATGTAGGTGTACACTGCGTATACTGTTATGTATTGAACTGATCCCATAGAGTTGGCCCCGGAGAAGGTATACGTGATAGGAGGCCTGGTGGATCACAACCATCATAAGGTATAGAGTACCATCTGGCTACAGAAAGTGTCTTCTCTGAAGACAAGTATGAGAATGAAGAGCAGTCAGATATTGGGGCTCAAATTGATGGCTGTCTTGTATATGTCTTGTATATGTGTGATGGCTTGCGCATATTCCCTGCTGATGAGAGCTAATAAGCTTGAAACAGCACTGTCCAGGGATCGCTTGGCCCCACCAGACATGGTTTTTCTCATGTACAGGATTTTAATATGGAGGAGGGGAAGGGGAGGCCCCTATTAATTAACTGCTGTTATTGACTATGTTGTCACTTCCTGTATGACCTGCTGATGTATGTATGCATAACTTTAATGGTGAATGCTGTTCCCATGATATACATGTCTGTGTTAGGGGTACTGCTACCAGAGTGCCTTGTCCAAAGGAGTAGCACATGCTCAGTTGCCAATTTCTGAATACATCACACTCAACTCCAGAAAGGTCCTGACAGTGAATCATGGTCAGTATTAGGGTACTACAATTTTGACCGCCACATTTGTGATGATGTGTGACTTCATTTTAGTTCTTTCTCTTTACAGTGTTCGAGATTCTTGTGGCCTTTGTTCAAAACAGAGACTGGAAGATGGCATTTTATCAGGTTATTCCTCAAAGAAAGCAAGCTGCGGAATCCATCCAGGCTTCAAATTTAGTTCCAGAATCCATTGAGGCTTCAAATTCAGTTGCAGAATCCATTGAGGCTTCAAATTCAGTTACAGAATCCATTGAGGCTTCAAATTCAGCTACAGAATCTATCCAGGTCTCTACAACTGTACATGAACCTCCTCCAACTGCTAGTTGTGCATGTAGCCTGCCCAATGTTGACACTGCCCCCCTTGAACCAGTCAGTAGCAATGAAACACAGACCACGTCTAATGTTTGTACAACTTCAGAGAATGTATCATCATCCATTACAGAGATTGATAGCTAACCATTGTGCTTTTATTTATATAAAGCTACTAGGGAACAAAACACGAAATGCATACACGTTACATTAAAATTTTCATTGTCTCACCTCCCAACACAACCTATTGCCTTTTGACTGTTGGCCATGCATGGAAATCTGACTAATGTAAACTCATCGAAACCAGAATCATTTCACACACCAACCTTCACAAGAAAAGCAAAAGAAGTGTTGAAGTATGTAAAATATGGTATTTCCATATAGTGGGGGTACTTTCCATGATGGGCCTGTATATATATATATATATATATATATATATATATATATAGTTGTTGCATGGGCCCACCAGTGCCAACATATCCTGTGTGGGCACAAGGGGCCCATGCAACAACTGCAGTTTTATATGGCGACTATCATTTTACCGGCCACTAACCACTCCCTTACTAGCCTCGTGTAATTAGTGATGTGCCACATCTGATATGTTGGCACACTTTAGCCTTTGATCTGTTACTCTACCAGACAACAAGTAACCATAGAGATGTTTCGGTGAAGAATCAGATACAAGTAATAATGCACATGTTGTTATAATGTTGCATTGAAAGGAAAGTTCAAAAAGATAAAACTATACAATATAAAAAAGAGAGACAACATTAATCTCATAGTACATACTGTACATGTATATAATATTGGTAGAGGCTGCGAGAGAGCCAGGGACAAAAAAGAGAGGAGATATGTGGAAAGGTTGCCTATGACATGCCATTACACAGTGTCAGTCATCAATATCTTCAGAAACTTGCTTCCGTTTTTTTATTGGATTGTCATACTCTTGTTGGGGTGTGACGTAGAGAGGGTTGCTATGCTGTAGGAATATCATTCAAAGAGAGCACTTTAGAACAGAAATCATCAAAGAAGACTGATCTCTACAATTGCACACTTCGAAGTCAAAATATGTATTATGTATAGCAAAACTATACGATGAAATTTAATATACATGTATGTGTGCTTGACAACACACATTGGGCTATTTCAGTTAATGAAAATACACCCCTGTGGGGGAGTAATATTTATAACCCCCCTAGGACATTAACTACCAGTCGAGTCTCCCCCTGGGACACAAAAATCAACACAGACTAACCCCCAAGGACAAATTTTAGAGGTATAAATACTGCCCTCAGACAAATTAATTCATGTCATTTCTACTACCCCCCCCCCCCCCCCAGACGTCATTATTTTGTCCAAAAAACACAAACTAATTACAATAGAAAATACCCCCTGACAAAATCACAGCTTCATCCCCCCCCCCCCCTCAGACGCAATTATTGATCCTCCACGGGGGGTGTATTTCTATTTAGTGGAATAGCCATTAGTAGTATATAGATAGCTCACAGGAGTGAAGTCACCAGTGTTCATTTCATTCAGAAACTTCTTGTATTCCCTTCTGTCCTGTGGTGAAAATCACAATGACATATGTACACATGCTCACCAAGCAAAGTTTAGAATGTTTGCCGAGCACAAGTGTCTCGTAGCCTCATACCCAGGCTGTTGCGGGGGCGGAAAAGACGTCTTTTTTGCCCCCACAATGGCCTGGGTACAAGGCTAAAGTGTCTCAGTGAAAATGTACACTAGAGAACTTACAATGGCAATCAGTACAATCTTGGCAATGATGAGCAGCAAGGCTCCGAGTAGTAGGAGTGCAAGTGTAACTGATACAGCAATGATCCACGGCAAATCCTCACTAGTACTTGGGCAATCTATATGTGAATGTGCATGTAAAATTAACATAATATGTGTAAATGGTAAATATATGTATAGGCTTTTTGTATCAGAGCAGATTATAACATGTAGCATGTGATATTAGTGACTTGATTTAGATCTGCTGTGGGCTATTTGATCTCTAACCATGGACCATGGATTTGGAGCTCTTGAGTCATAACTTTCATTTTATAGGTGCACACCAACTATAGACCCAACACATGTGCTATTGTATATCTGGTGGGGCCAGACAAGCTAAGCGATCCCTGGACAGCGCTGTTTTGAACTTATTAGCTCTCATCAGCAGGGAATACGCGCAAGTTGTCTAGCACACCACCGGTTTATGTACGCAAGGTGCACCAGAACACATGTACATGTACTAGGCTGGACTAGTATAAATTATGGCCTGTTTCAGGGGCTGTCTACTTCACGGGACTGTCCAGTTGGTTCTGACCTCTCTCTTCTCCTACGAAGACAGAGGCAATGGGTTCAAAACGATTTGCAGACACCTCAAAATCCACAGTGCAGCCACTTCGCTCAAACTGGCACTGCACCGCATCACCAGCTGTGGATACATAGTGAGGCAGTAAGGGATCATATGTGTACAGACACAGATCATATTGTACATGTATAGACTCTACACATGTGATAAAGCATACATGGGAGACTACATACTAGTGTGATGCAGGGCATCTGTGGGGCAAGCAGATACATTGACTTTTCATTGTACATACACATTGCAAAGGTTTTATGTAGTATGTACCATATTATATACAGACAAGGCAGGTGATCTACAGCCCTATGTATGCGGGTCTCACTGCCCCCAGTGTATACATGTACATGTAAATACAGAACATGCAAAGGATGATTTAATGCAACTACATGTATATACATGAGACTCCAAGGATACTTACGGCTCTCATCCAGACTTTCAGGGTTGCAGTCCTCCACCTCCTCTTCAGTACAGTTCAGTCCACATTGAGCACACGACTTATACATGTCACAAAGATCACTCTGTACACATGTGTGCATATGAGTGGTTCTCATCACTACTTAGTCACAATGGTGTTCATTATACATGTACTACAAGGAGAGCCAATAGAGTATACGTACATGTACAAGCATAATCACCCACTGATTTTCATTTACATATACATACATACTGAGACCTTGTGACTGCATCACAACTCCACCCAAGGCAGAGTTGTCAGTCATTGAGTGTGTTGTCAATTGAGCTTAGTTCACATGTACATATAGTACATGCAATAAAAACGTCAACAAAGCTACCATATTACTACCCTAACACTACCCTACTACCCTACCTTGCTACCCTTCCCTGCTACCTTGCTACCCCACCCTGCTACTCTAGTACCACTTTACCTGCTACTTTGCTACCCTCTAGTACATGTACCTTACTCTACACTACCACACTATCACACTACTGTACCCTGCTACCCTGCTACCCTAACACCCTACTATCCTACTACCTTACTATTCTACTACCTTACTACCCTACCCTACTACCCTACCCTACTACCCTACCCTACTACCCTACCCTACTACCCTACTACCCCACTACCCTACCCTACTACCCTACCCTGCTACCCTGCTACCAAGAGTAAATAATAAAGAGGAAGAGAGTGTCGAACACGCATTTGGGCCTAGTATTAACTGTTCGGAAAGTAACGTGACTTCCGCTAAAGCACACATGATGTAGATATACTTGGCTACAGGCCTTCCCTGTCACGCTACCTAATGCTACCCTAACACTACCCTAAATTGTTGACGTTTTTTGCATGTACTGTACATGTACATGTAGTTCTATCTACATATACATTGAACACGATTAGCCCACTGAATTACATCTTTAAATTTTTCTTCCGTCTACATATACATTGCACATGGACACCATATCACTCACATTATCGAGACACATTTTGTTGAATGCTACAGAGCCTTTAGGGCAGACACATCCTTCACATTCACAGTCTCCGTCATTCTCCTTATCTACACTGTTAGCACACTGCCTCTGTGAGTAAACACATGGCAAGACAGCAGCACACTCAATACATTACATATAAATACCTCTGATCAGTGAGGTAGTAGGATTTCAGAGGTTGAGAAGTACACAAACAGCTACATACATGTAGGACAGTGTCCCATTTTTCGGGGGTATTGCTTCTAACGTGTGAGTATATACATACTGCTATACACATGTTTTTCCATGTACATGTATACTTAATTGTCCCCAGGCTCTTTCCCTGCAAACATGCATTGCCCGACTGATCCATGCACCCATTCTACGACACTTAGTAACAGTAACTGTTCTCTAAAACTGGTTTATGCCATTTATAAGTTGATCTTTTGTAGTAGAGTTACAATAACAGAGGTTACAGTTAAGGAGAGAGAGTCCACTACAGTCTGTGGTGCTATCAAGGCTCCCGAGGAAGAAAAGATACTTATATGTGGGTTCAAAGGCAATTATACATGCATGGAAGGAGGGAGAGAGACTGGAGATGAAGCTACCATTGACACACACCAAGAAATAGAGGCATGCACGTACATGTACTCACATCAGGAAATTCCACATTGTGACAGATATCAGGATCACAGCTACAGTCGTCGGGAAAGTACGGACGAAGAGAGAGAGGAGCTGTGCCACACTGACATGTACACCCACAAGACTGTTCAGAACTACATCTGCATTCACCTCGATCTGAACACATATGTAATACATGTATGCAAGGAGCGTACACTATAAGCATGGATAGCCTATATCACAATTGGGTGAGTGGGAGCAAGCCCGCCTAGTCACACAGCTGGAAAAATTGTTGTACCTTGTCACAAAATACTGAATATGATATAATTACAATATCTATGGACATGGAGTTAATTTTTCTAGGTGGGTTTGCCCCTGCTCACCCACAATGCTGGCATTCATCTAGTACATACCACTACAGGTGTCGCCATTCAGTCCATCTGGGCAAGCTCCAGATGTGATGTTGTCACACTGGCACCACTCTCCATAGCTGCCAATAATCTTACCTGTATCGTTCCTCTGGAATGGGAGAGAAAAGGATATACATGTAGATACATGTTCATCATTCATTAGATGCTAGAAAGACAAGACAAGGCAACACAACTCGCCCAAAGCAGTTACTTTTCAAAGAAAAATTTGCTGCCTCAAGTGGGATTGGAACCCACAACACTCGCATTCTAAATGATGCTCTTAGCAACTGAGCTACCGAGGCAGCTCAGCTGGTTAGGTTAAATCACATACACAAATCAAGACCAAAGCAACTCACTCAAAGCATCACACAACCTGATAAACAGGTGAAGTGGAGTAGGCCGCATAATTACATGTACATTTATATGTGCATAGGAAGCAATCCAATCATTATTGATGACATTAGCCTTGTCCTGTGTCTTAATCCAACATACATGTAGGTAGCATGTACGTACCGTGTCACAGGTGCACACTCTTGTACATCTGTCACATGTTCCTCTATTGAAGCAGTCATTCCTGGAGGAAGTAAGACTGAAGTAACATGTCATCAATACAACGTCTATATACATGTATGTCCATATACTGTGATCTTGCAATCTGGAAAGGGTAAAGCGACCCACACATGCATTCATTCTCCTTTGTATTTTGAAATCTGCACATGCATCACTACGAAACATCAAAGGAAATTGGGTATGTCATTCTATGCACGAGATTGCAAGATTACAAAAAACCGCTGTACATGGGTATGTGTATGTGCTCATTCTAACAATATTTAATAAGTGCAGTGTGTTAGCTACGTGTACATTGACAGCATACAACCACTACAACACAGAATAAGTAACTCCTTAGGAACATATCTTCATTTTCAGACAGGGCTAAGGTACATGTACATCTCTATATATACATGAAAACCATGTGCATAGCACAGAAAAAACAGAAAGAAACCCACCCATTAACCCACTCCAGACAAACATCACATATATAAGAGTAGGACACTGAATGCCCAGCCTTGAGAACTGGGAATGGTGGTTTAAAGCTCTTTGATGGTACCAACTCTCCCCACACATCCAGTGGCCAAACTCTCACCAACAAACTACCAAACCTGTGGCTCACTAACAGACAAATACACAGAGACACACAATCAACCCAACATGTATATGTACTTCACATCAATTGCAGTTAGGAAAACACAAATTAAGTGGTCTACTCACTCGCAGGATTGTAAGGGATGTGGACATTCACACTGTTCCCCACTGAACATTCTGGTGAAGAGACACAGACATGTATAAATCGTGCAGATACACACACATTTGACAGGGAGAGGAATACAATATGTACATGTATATGCTGGCCATAAAAGACATTAACATATTCAAAAACAAGACTTTGTGGATTGCATCATACCTAGCACAGTCACATGTACCGCACACCAAGGACCCGTTAAAATTACACGCTTCATGATTTTCTTCCTGCAAAATTCAACACATGGCATATACATACAATACAATTGTACATGTACATACAATGTCCACAGTTTACTATCAATAATGTGCAGTTACTATCAAGCTTAGCCAAGATTCTCTATTTGGAATATCCACTACAGTGAAACTCCCTAATTGACACCCCCTGAAATGAAAACACACTACACATGTACAGGTCAACCCCACCACCCCCAACACCCTGTGTGTATCACACCTCCTGCTGCTCACTGAAGAGCATAATTGGAAGGTACACACATATTTATGTGTATTTGTATTTCTACAAGCACATTTAATATGCAGTGTAACTGCACATGTCAAATGTAATACCATTTCTGTTGAGCAGTTACAATCACAGATGGGGATAAGCTCTAGATCGACAGTACCAAATCCTGGAAGTGAGATAACACTAGGGGAGGGGGAGGAGGAGGAGAAGGTGGGGGGGGGAGGTGATTGAGTGACAGAACAGAGGTGGAGGGGCAGAGGGAGGTAGAGAACAGAGGGGGGGGGGGGGGGGGAAAGGGTAATGGTGAGTCAGGTGAGACAATACATGCCATGTGTATATATACATTGTACATTACATATGCGTGTATATATGTACAACAGAACTACTTTAGTCTGGGCCCCTGAAATGAGGACACCTCAATAAACAGGGCACTTTTTGCTGTCCCAAATACCATACTTGTGTAGTTTTCAACACCTGAAATTAGGATACCACACTAATCGGGACGTCCCAAGGGTGTCCTGATAGAGGTTCCACTGCATAACCACATTGTGTATACATCCCTATAACACCTCAATCCAATACACTAACAAGCAATAACCTGACATACATGTCGGATGGATCGAGGCACTCCTCCATGGTCACTGTGAGGTTAAACTTCACCAATTCCTCTATTGTCACATCAGCACAACCATCACCATTGGCAGTGCTGCAAATACAACACATTACACTAGTACATACAGCTAGCACACATAAACATGTATGAATATTCAGTCCATCAAGCACATACACATGTATGTAACTCATCATGAAAAATGAGGCACCTTGCTCTGTGTTCTAGACCGATGCTTTTGAATCTTAAACATGCAGCGATAATTAAGGCACAAAAAAGGAACCCTCGATTTCACATTGACATGTGAGGCATGACCCCTCAAAGTCTAGTCTGTGCCACTTACTCTGACAGGAAACTACATACATGTACATAGAACTCACAGTTTACAGTTGAATTCAGGAGTAATGGCAATAGTGAGGCTTGGGACATTTTCAACCACCACATCTCGTGTGACACTCTGTGTATATAGAATCATACAATGTATGTAATACCTTAAATCTTGGGGCAAAAATGTAAGAATTACTGTAAGTCTAAATGAACATTGTGCTCACCTCATACGCACGTCTGATAACTTCAACAATGTCACTGGAGTCATCACTTATTTCTTGAACAAATGATCTTGAACTTCCCAATTCTTCTGCTAGGGACTGGTGTGAATGTGTATAGTGTGGGAGACGTGTATGAATGTGATGTGTTTACACATGTGTCTACATGTATCTATGTGTATGTGCATGCACATATTTGTTGGTTTAATTACTCTGGTTGAATATATACACATGTACATATGATGCCACTCACTGTATATAAGTCAAGGACTGCCATTGTTACTGCCAGAATCGTGACAATGTCATTCTCTATGAGCTTTTGCTGCACTTGGTGAATAGATGGAAAATCCTGTAGGTGGAGGAAATGCACTTGTGTATATATATATATATAAAATACATATATATAGCCCACTAGCAAGAAAGAGCGGAAAATAAGAAGAAAGGAACCCAACCCACATGTACGTATGATGTACACACACTTTCTAACCTGCTCAGGATCTCGGATATATTCATGAAATCCTTCTTCGTTCCATTCTAAATGACACATTCCATCATTGGGAAGAAGCAATCCACCTACCTAGGGACAGAATGGAGGAAAGAGGAGAATAATCCAACACACATACCCTATATAATGTACTTCCACCAAATGCAATGTCTATATAGTGATTGAACACTGTACAGTACATACATGTACTGTACAGTACAGTGTACAAAATGCAATGTCTATATAGTGATTTTTTTTTCATAGGTAATTGAAAACTATACAGTACATACGTGTACATGTATATACTGTACATGTATGTATACTTATACCTTCCCATCCAGAGCTGTCTTAAATCCAGCATCAGTGATTACCATCACCATTCTCAGACTGTCATCCCTCCATCCTATATCCTGTGTGATGTAATGAAACACAGCTTCAAATTGGTCAGAAGTTCTAGTCCTGTGCCTGTGCCAACTAAGGCCACCTGGCCGAATGTCTCAGTTGGCTAGGTTGAAGTATAGCTAATTGTTAGTCACTGTACACCTATAACACTTGTGCAAGCCATATTTACATTACTAGCAGAGTATAATGTAATCATCCATGAGATGCTTAGAAAGACAAGGCAAGGCAACACAACAGAAAGACAAAGCAACACAATAGCCTCGGTTCCCAGGCCTTCCCCGTTGCGCGTAATTGTGTGCCTTTTTAAATCGGGGCAGGCCTGGGATGAAACATCACGTGGGGGATGACGTGTGGCACGCGCACGTTGACCTCGAAGTCACTACCTAAGCTTCTCGTTCGAGAATAGAGCTAGACTTACGCCAGTGTAAAGTGTAGCGTATATATCCTCCATACTCACTAGCCACGTACGTCGAACGTCTCAGCTCTCGCGAGTTTGTGAATGAGGCCAACAGCAGCACGCTAGCACGTCTACCCAACGTCTACCCTCACATGATGTTTCATCCCAGGCCTTCCCCAATTTCAAATGTTTCCCTCCCCCACACAATCAAAACGAAGGGGAAGGCCTGGGAACCGACGCTAGCAACACAACACAACTTGCCCAAAGCAGTTATTTTTTTTAAGAAAAATTAGTTGCCTCGGGTGGGACTCGAACCCAACAACCATCCACTTTCAAGACAACACTTACCAACTGAGCTACTGAGGCAGCTCAGCTGGCTGGGTTCAGCTGAACCAAAGCATCACACAACCTGATAAACAGGTGAATTCAAACTTAGCATAAAGGAGAGTGGGGGCAAAGGTCAGGTCCTACCTCCCATATAGATGTATACATATGTAGACATGCACATGTAGATACTCACATCTAAACAAGTGATGGCTTGAAGAAGTGCTTCGAGAGTAGCCTCAGCAGAATCAAGATTAGCTTGAATTGTAGTATTCAATAGAACATCCTGTGTGGAATTAGTAATAGTAAGCTGTCATATTGCAATACACACAATCACAGACAGAGGCATATGTACAGTGTATGTACATGTACATACGTGTATATACATGTATATACACTCCGAATTCTATGCATGTACATGTATATCTGACATCAAGGTAGCCTATGGAAGAAAAACACTAGGTTCAATGTTAGGTCCTACCTCCCACATATATACATGAAAAAACGTATCTGGTGGGGCCAGACAAGCTATGTACATGGAAATACATGTGCATAGCACACTAGCTATGAAAGAAGTAGGAAGAAAAAGAAAGGCAACCCAGACAAACAAGACATATAACACCCAGACCAGACAAACAGGACATATAACACCCAGACCAGACAAACAAGACACACAGTACACAGACCAGACAAACAAGACACACAGTACACAGACCAGACAAACAAGACACACAGTACACAGACCAGACAAACAAGACACACAGTACACAGACCAGACAAACAAGACACACAGTACACAGACCAGACAAACAAGACACATAACACCCAGACCAGACAAACAGGACGCACAGTACACAGACCAGACAAACAAGACATATAACCCCCAGACCAGACAAACAAGACATATAACACCCAGACCAGACAAACAAGACACACAGTACACAGACCAGACAAACAAGACACACAGTACACAGACCAGACAAACAAGACATAGATTTCACCAACCATACAAAAAGGACAAATCAAATAAAACATGTAACATACAGAAGTAAATACAGGCCAAAAAATCAATCAGGGGTGCCAGGATGCCCAGCCTATACATGTATTTCATGGAACAAAGTGTCCAATTGCAATGTACAAAAAACACGGAAATGAGGTGCTTCTACCACTCACTGTGAATCGACTACCCTCATTATTCAGGCTCAGTTGATGTCTGTACACATAAGTTGGCTCGCACTGGTCTCTTCCACTAGCACATTTGTCTTCACTGTGTAAGTATACAAAAACATAGAATGGCTAAACATCACCCAATGGGTACATGTATGTTTGCACTGGTGTGGACTGTGAGTATAAGAGCATGCTATACATGTACATGTACATAGTTTACACGACAAATCATGGCCTGGGTATATACAAGGCTAATACTCACTCAAAGGATAAAAAAGTTCCTTTATAGTCCAGTCCATTCTGGAGGGTGGATGCATATGGGTAGGCTATTTTGTCGACAAATGAACCAAATCCAATAGTAAAATCTGATGATATGTTTTGCAGCTCAGCAGCTGATGGAGAGGACAATATGGTGAAAAGATATACAAAATGTAGGGATGTATTTGGCTAATGGCATGTCAGTACTATCCCTACATACATGTATAGAGTCTACCAACTCTATAATATACATTTAGTTACATGTATCATAGAGTCGGTAGACTCTATATGTAGGGATGGCGCCGACACGCCCATTAAGCCTTAACAAAAGTAACGGCTCAGAACTCCCGAACGCGGATGTTTTAAGCTACATGTTCTACGAGTGCTTCTATACACTTTAATACTCTCAAAGTACGTAAAATATACAGCTACAGTGAATCTCGGAAATTTGTAAAAACCTGGATTGTTCATCATCTTCTTCTTCTTCAGTTCAAACGGCCTACCGCGAAACTGGGGTTAGTAATTGCTCTAATTCTTTCACGAAAATCATTTATACTGGAGCGTACATGATCCTTGATGCACAAAATCTACATACCTTCTCCCAAAGCCGTCAAACTCCAGGTCTGCAACCTTACAAGTGTTAGTTTAGACGCCATTTTCTTGTTTGCTCACGTGCCGAACACGTGAAGTTAGTTTTGTGCACAGATCGTCGAGCTGCCGCTGTTTCGAACGCTGTGTTGTCTTTCTTGGCTACGTTGCTCCGTTTCTTTGAACGACTAACTGTTGCAGGCAACTGGACCCGCTGTTGTACTTAGTAGGCAATATTCATACAAGACAGGATGTAGGAGTCACTGACAATTGCTAGATATCGTGCTTATAGGTATGCAAGGGAGGTAGAACTCTGCACAAAAGTCAGTAGGTTTATATGTGTTGCTACACACAGTAAAAACCAGTGAAACAAGTGTAAAAACATTTTCACTAAAATGTTGAAGGATGTAGGGATTGAAGTGCCAAAAAGTATAGAAACAAGGTCAAAGTGCAGCATGCATGCAGACAAAGGGAGGGGATGATAGCATGCAACAATCATAACATGCGTAACCCCATATCCCTACATCTGTAAATACTAAAAGGGGTTACGCATGTTATGATTGTTGCATGCTATCATCCCCTCCCTTTGTCTGCATGCATGCTGCACTTTGACCTTGTTTCTATACTTTTTGGCACTTCAATCCCTACATCCTTCAACATTTTAGAAATGTTTTACACTTGTATACTGTAGAGCACATATGTGACTTAAAACACACTTTTTGTGAAGTGTGTGTGTGTGTGTGTGTACAAGACAGGATGTAGGAGTCACTGACAATTGCTAGATATTCTGCTGATAGGTATGCAAGGGAGGTAGAACTCTGCACGAAAGTCAGTAGGTTTATATGTGTTGCTACACACAGTAAAAACCAGTGAAACAAGTGTAAAAACATTTTCACTAAAATGTTGAAGGATGTAGGGATTGAAGTGCCAAAAAGTATAGAAACAAGGTCAAAGTGCAGCATGCATGCAGACAAAGGGAGGGGATGATAGCATGCAACAATCATAACATGCGTAACCCCATATCCCTACATCTGTAAATACTAAAAGGGGTTACGCATGTTATGATTGTTGCATGCTATCATCCCCTCCCTTTGTCTGCATGCATGCTGCACTTTGACCTTGTTTCTATACTTTTTGGCACTTCAATCCCTACATCCTTCAACATTTTAGTGAAAATGTTTTACACTTGTATACTGTAGAGCACATATGTGACTTAAAACACACTTTTTGTGAAGTGTGTGTGTGTGTGTGTGTGTGTGTGTGTGTGTGTGTGTGTGTGTGTGTGTGTGTGTGTGTGTGTGTGTGTGTGTGTGTGTGTGCATATGTTGACACTAAACCTCACAGATAGACGTAGAGAGGTTCCTAAGCATTTCAAGGTCAGCAAACTGAGACCCTGACAGGTCCATCAGGAAGTACATGTCCAGTGGGTAGTTCCTGGAGGGCTTTACTGACAGTGTGAAAGTCTGTGGTTCACCTACACATGTAGCAGAAAAAACACTTGCATAGTTACATGCAGCCTCGATCTCCAGACTCTCTCCCTCGAGCATAGTAATTGCGTGACCTTTAACCCTAGGCAGAAGTGAGGGAGAGAGCCTGGACGATCTCATCATGTGACGCTTGCTGTGTGTGTAAAATCATCTTTGACAAAAATCATGACCTAGTAGCAAACTCCGTGCCACAACGCTGTCTTGAAGCTTTTTCCTGGACTATAGCAAGAGAAAAAGGACTAACTCTATTACAGAGCACTCTAGCTAACATACAAGAAGAACATAGGCTGTCGTAATCACCTCAGGCATACACGCTGTTAGTAGCAACCACGATAGCAATGTCTCCGACGCTTTTCGGATACCAAGACGGTGCCAACGGTAAGCACAACAGCTTGGAGGGTAACAGATTGACTAGCACCCGGCTCTTGGCCTGACTAACGGCTTTGACTCCTTCAGCTTTGTGCGTCACAATTGATTACGTAATAAGTTGATGACAGTCACAGTAAGCGTCACGTGATGAGATCGTCCAGGATCACTCCCTCACTTTTGCCTAGGGTTAAAGGTCACGCAATTACTAAGCTTGAGGGAGAGAGCCTGTAGATCGAGGCTAGTTACATGTACTTGTACCTTTTGTTACACAGCATATCCAAGACTTTAATCATCCATGAGATGCTTAAAAGACATGGCAAGGCATCACAACACAACAGAAAGACAAAACAACACAACACAACTCGCCCAAAGCAGTTATTTTTCAAAGAAAAATTAGCCGCCTCAGGTAGCATGTACAAATGTATGTACATTGTATGTACGTGTACCTGTTCTCAGATATACGCGCAATTTTTGCGGTGCTATCTGTATGTCCCCCTCCAAAGGTCTCTAGGTAAAATAAACACATAGTCTTCAATAAAGGTGAAGAACTGAAATACACAGGCACTTGTTTATACATGTACATCATCTTTTATATGTAGTCACAGACAGGTTAAACATCAAAAGTATGTGTGTCAATACTCTCCTGTCTACACACTGAACTATGCTGTTCATGGTTTGTTATAAAGTATAGAGCAGCACTACATAGGACTGACAAACAGATCAGGCAGAGTACGAAATGCATACAAATTCTCACATTTTCCAATATGTCAGGAGGGTCTGCTACGGGGTCTTCAGGTGACAAGCAGTCGGTATTCTCCAGCTTGCTAGTACATCTAGGTCCTGAGAATGGCTGAGAGGGACAATGTACTGTGATTGTGTGGTTTACAATGTACAATGTACACAGTGAACCACACACACAGTGACATGTTAATGTATAATCTTCAGAGACTCTGTAGACAAAGCAAGTGATGGAACTCACTCAAGACAGTCATTTTGGAGTAAAAATGAGGCTATCTCAGGTTTTAAATCCATGACAATCTGTACTCCAGACAGGTGCTCTACCAACTGAGCTACATACCAAGGCAAATTACACAAATAAAGCTAGCAAGGCAAGTGCCTCAATCTGAAATCATGTATGTACATTGTACATGAATCACTACCTACACATACATGTACATACTGTTCATGTATAGACTAGTCTACATGCAAACGTAATGTACAATGTCCTTACTGGGAGGTCTGAACACCACACACAGAGAAAACCTGCTATACATTCATCACATGTTTTATGCATGGAACAGTCAAGAGTGGAGTCATCAGATTGACCTAATAATGAGAAGGAACATACACTGTAACATGTACGTGTAGATAGACACAGTATACCGCCAATTGTGGAAGGAGAGATACATTATACAATGTAGAATCACTTCATTCTAAGCTGTTTACCAGTTCTCAATGCCTGTTGTGTATATCATGTAAATTATCATTCCAAAGAGATCTGTGTATTCAGCAATGGCACATAAAACATCACTTGCATACCTCCACACACCTGCATATGCTGCATGCATCATTGTCCATTGGCCGTAGTAGCCAACCATATGAGGCAATGACTGCAGTACATGTATACTCTGGTAGAATTGAGAAATGCTAATACACTAGTCAAAGTTCCTATCCAGAAAGATAGAGACATTTCAGCTAGCCAAGCCTCATATTGGGTGTGGCAAGGTCAAATAGTTGGTTTATATACACATGACCTCAATATGCAACAGTAACCCCTCTCCCAGGAAGTTTGCACATCCACAGTACACTACAGACATATCTATTGACAAATACACGTATGTTTAGGTTAACCGAACAGTCATCTCACAGCTTTCCTTTCTAGGACTAGCATCTCATTCAATGGTGCACAATACATAGTTTATTTTACTTTCACAAGCAGACGTGTCAGGTTAACTGTACACAACTGAAGAAGCACTATGCATTCCCTGGAATATGTGTTGTGAATGCAAACTGTGCTTTCGTAAACAGCCTAAAAAACTTCACCTACACAGCGTACACTCAGTATCAGTAATGGTTATATACGCATAATTAGGAGTATTAAATGCACATATATAATTATTTGCATAAATAAAACTGTCAAAATAAAATGCCCCCACACTCACATGTACACTGTACAGATCAAAGTGATACTTGTGACTCAGATTACTCTCGAGAGGAAAGTCAATGTAATGATATCATTAATACCCATGTCAAATACATGTACATGTACACAACAGTCCAATCAGCAGTACACTTCAGTGCACGCACATTAAGGTACATACATGTATAAGCATTCACTATGTACTATGTAGCCTATAGTTAGACTAGTATTGCACGTGTATGCGCATGGTCATGGAATTAGAAAGAAAGACAGAAAGGAATCCCCACCACCACCCAAAATGACACAAAACACACAACACAAGATGGCCTTGAGAACTGGGGTGGTGGGTTAAAGAGTCTTTTACGGGCTACATGGTCATGTACATGTGTGCAGTTCAGATCAAACTGAGGGAACATCACCCACTGGTTGCTATGGCCTCTACCGTTATGAAAGTAGGCTCTTCATAAAAACACAGACTGTGGGTGTTTTGTGTGCAAGCCTCTGTTAAACACACACACACACTCACACAATACCAAAGCTGCTATAGTGTGACTGCAAATATGTACATGTGTACGCTATCATCACCATTGTCACCTAAGGTTCTTACCACCTTTCCGCCTATAGCTTAGTCAAGCACAGATACTGAGCGCGTGTGTACACAACACATCTTCAGTCGAAAATACAATCACACAAAACGCAGGGCATACACACATATAGAGAGACGCACAGCAAATCAACTGTCATTATTCATGGACATTACCGTAGCATAATCCCAGGATAGCTAACAGGAACACAGATAGCTTCAACGCTCCAAAAATCATAGCCTGCTCTGAGCCGCTTGCCATACGGGCGCTGTCTCTGCTCAATCACGATGCAGGTAGGATGTGACACGCCTTATTAATTTCCGCGAGAATCCTGACGTCATGTTGCCTGCTGCAGTGTTGTAACGCAGTTGTCGTGGCGCGTGTAGGGTCAGTAAAATCAGATTGCAACACGCTATTTTCGGCTTTTGACTACAGCAAAAAGCTGAAAAACTCGTAGTCTAGCTGCTTTTGGCAGCTGATTGCAACACTACCACTAGCTACAACAAGAACAACTGAAACTGAAAGCTGAAACGTGGTAGCTGGTAAGCTTTAGCACCGTATATACACATGATTCATAAAGCCTGAAAAATACAATGCATTTCACCAGAAAGCTGAATTTGCTCAACAATATACCAGAAATGAGCTACCCAAATCATGCATACAACTTCAAGAGTCAGCAAGTGCACTTTCTGAAGAACTCTTGGTTTTTAATAGTGCTGTATTATTCTTGGGACTAATATTGTAAGAGCATGATCTTGGAACCCACTGTCCAAAGTAATGCACATTCTATTCTGGAAAAGTATTACTCACACAAACAATGAGACAATAGTAAAGAAAGTCGATGTAAATTACAATATTTATTCTGGAATGTCACACATACAAATATTATGACAACAAAAAAAAGAATTATTATCATTCTGGAATGTCATGCATACAAATGTTATCATACAATATAGAGAAATCAACTCGTAAGAGATACTTTAGTGCCCTTGTCCACGGATAATAGACTGGCAGCATCCAAAGTCTACTGTCACTGATTGTGAGATACTACTAGAAATGTCAGAAACATCAATAACAGTAGCTGGAGTAGAGGTGTTCCTATCACAGTCTGCTGTTCCCTCTGTGGTATGGCCAACGAAAGTTATGTCATCAAATCCTTTGAGTTCGAATGCATTTCAGTGACGTAGGAGTCAGAGTCACAACAGAACCGCAACGGTCTTCCACCAGGTTGGTTTACAATCATGATAACAGCTAGCTAGATACCATAGGTGAGGAACCTGTTGATTTGGTATTGAATATAATGCACTACAGCTGTTCTCAACAAATGTAAGATCAAAATCAATTAATCAATTTTTCAATTTAGTCTTTTTGCAGAGTGGTGGCTGGCCGCCAGCGAAATTACGTAATTTAATATTATGTCACTGCTAACCTTATGATGATGCAGCAGTATGACTCGGTGGGTTCATTCTCGTTTATATCTCCTGCTAATATAGTTGCATTCCTTTCCATATTGTTCATTATCAGGTTCTGATCAGTGAGCGTCGCTCTGTCGCTTAGCCTTTGTCATGGTGCGTGTAGCGATTTGGCAGTGCGTGTATGCTGTATTTCTATTGTGGATTTCCCTTAGAGAAGCACTAAGTTGTGAAAGTAAGTATACATACCCTGAACGGGGGCGGAGACAGCCACTCTAAAGTGAGGGGCTCATAATTTGGGGAAGCGAGCTGGCGTTGTTAACGGTTGTAAAATCTTTCACAATGCGCATGCGCGGAAGTGAAGATATTCGCCGGCTCATATTCTCCTGGTACAGTATAGCGCGACTAAGTGAGCTAGTCAGTATCCGTATGGGGGGGGAGGAGGGGCTCAGGCTCCCACTATGAAAAGGGGGGTGCCCCGTGCTCCTTTGCGTATTTATTATAATTTACCACTGGATTTGGCAAATCTTCCTCTTCTCCTACTCATGTTCGACTCTCTGCACTATAAAGAAGGGTTGATTTATCTGTAGATTGACTGTTCTAATGATGGCTTCCACTGCACTTTGACCCTTTGTGGTTGGTCTGCCCTCACTAATCAAATTCCAGGGTTCATGTTAGGGTATACTTTTGTACCATACCTTCCTTTCTGCTAGCGCATGCATGTAATTTTGTACAAAGGGTCTGGGTACCAGACCATTCAGATTATATTGCAACTGCAGGTCGAGATGTGGAAGAAATAGTGAAAGATTTGGATTTGGAAGACGTAAAGGATTGGGAAGCCCTGGCCGGCTGGCTGAATGTCAGTACCCAACCTATCAAAGAGAACTGCATTGTAACAACAACTGCAGTGGCACAGTGTCGTAGGAGAAATCTTGTTGCCGCATACTGTGACCTGATAGGTGGGGATGCACAGAGAGTGAAGGCAGATATTAGACATATACTAGAAATTGAAATGAGGATAAAGAAGCAAGGTTAGAATTTACCGGTAGCCAGATCCTCAGAGTTGGTCTAGTTGCATGGAGAGGAATGATCAGATGCTACAATGTTCACTTCCAGGAGACTACAATGAGGTGTATTATTTCCTACTAATCCCGCTAACATGTGTGCTGGCCACAGCAGTGATACTGGCTGTTAAGTATCTTTTAACAGGTATGGGTATAGCCAGCCCTGTATCCATTGTGTTACTTCCTTCAACTGTAGGTGAAAGATCTCCAGTAATGGCTGCTATAGCAGAGAGTGTAGCCCTGATTTTACTTCCTAATACTTGTGAGTAATACTCAGAGGTCTAGTTGCATTCTACCATCATTATTAGATATGTTTGTAACGTTCCTCTCTTTTCCTCAGTTTTTCCAGTATTTCGTTATGCCACATTCCTGAGAGCTGTGTACTCTACCTGCTCAGTTACTGGATCTGACAAGTTCCCTCCCACTCCTAGTAAGGTATTCATCAAGTTGGCTCTTGTGAAGAACATGAAGGCAAATCAAGCACAGGCTGATAAGTTCATTCATCTCGCATTTCAAGGAAACATTGACCAGATCTTGCAAGTCAAAGAGCCAATTGAAATGGATGACATCCTGAAAGATAATAAGATACGTCTTGTTGTAGTGGAAGGAGCGCCTGGCATTGGTAAGAGTACATTAGCATGGGAACTGTGTAGACAGTGGCCCACACTGGAATCACTCAAGCGATTTTCATTAGTAGTATTCCTCAGATTACAAGAGGAAAGAGTACAGTCAGCCAAAGACATCAGTGACCTCTTTCTTTGTGGGGACAACCCTGACTTGAGTAGTCTTGTTGCCCAGGAAGTAAAAGCAGATAATGGAAATGGAGTGCTTTTTGTGTTTGATGGTTTTGACGAGTTTCCATCAGAACTGCAAGAGGAATCATTAGTGATGGACATCATTAGGGGCTCTAAGTTTCTTCCTAAAGCCACTGTATTAGTTACCAGTAGGCCATCTGCGTCAGCACAGCTGCAGGTGCTTCTGCAGACAGGCATTGGCAAGAAAATTGAGATTTTGGGGTTCTCTGAGAAGGAGATTTTTGAGTTTGCACATAGTGTATTAGGTGATACTAACCATTTTAATACATATTTAACTGCCAACCCAGTTTTGAAGGAGATGATGTACAATCCCCTGAACTGTACCATTGTTGTGGGGGTCTACCAGGATACCTATGAGACAGGCAAACCTGTTCCTCACACACAGACCCAGTTGTACACTGAGTTGACCCTGTGCCTCTTGTCTAGATACTTGAGTGCAACAGGAAATCCATTGGCAAGGAAGTTACCTGATAAGCTTGATGATCTTCCTCATGACAGTAACCTCTACCAACAGCTGGTGAAATTAGGAAAGTTAGCCTTTGAGGCAAAACTGGGGGAACAGATAGAGCTTCCTGAAGGTTGCAGTGATCTGGGATTACTTGTCAAATACACAGCTCTGTACACAAGAAAGGAAACAACCACTTACAGTTTCTTTCATTTAACACTGCAGGAGTATATGAGTGCATTCTACATTTCCCAGCTTCCAGCTGATGAGCAGAGAACATTGTTTAGTGAAGCATCAATGGATGTAGTGTGGAGGTTTGTGGCTGGTCTGACGAAAATGAATAATATTGGATGGGATGAAGTTAAGAGGATGAAGACTGAGGAGCCCAACAACATAATGGACGATGTTGACCCCTTTTTACTTCAGTGTTTGTATGAAGCACAAGATATAGAGAGTTGTGAGAGTGCCTTTGGTCAGCAGAGATTAATACACAGTGGACATGATCACTATGCTCTTGGCTACTGTATATCTGTGTGCAGTAATACTTGGAATGTAGGTATGCAGTGTATAACAAGAGAGGGTCTGGAAATGTTAGGTCATGGGATGAAGTCTGTTGACTATGGTGGTGGGTCTATCGAGGCGTTAGACTTATCACGCTCTGAAGGAATTATAAATGAGGGAGGGCATTTATTGCAACTACCTCATCAGATCCTCAAACTCATCACAGTATTGGGATTGGGTGATTGCAATATTGACCAAAGAGGATTCGAGAATCTTGCTATGTGTATTCCTTACCTCTACAGTTTGATAGAACTGGACATTAGTAGAAATCCAGGAGGAGATGGAAGTTTAGTTAATCTGTTTCAGGCATTGAAAAAACATGGGAAACTACAGAAACTAGGTATGACCTACATACAAATAGGTATAGATGATATAGCAGCTATAGCAGGTGTGGTTCAGCCATCAAGTAGTTTAAGAGAACTGGTGGTTGGTGGTCCTGGTGGACCAGTTACATCTGCACTGAGCCTTCCAACTGCAGATGTAGCAGAGCAATTAGTGAGGACAGTGCTCTCAACTTCATCACTGAATGAAGTTACAATAATGGGCTTTGAGTATCCTCTAGATGGTATACAAGCAATTAGTAACAGCATTTCCACTTTAATGTTTAATTTTGAAATACAACTTCTATTATCTGCATCTGTCCATGACGACATTGATGATCACAGCTTATTAATATTTAAGAAAATGTTTAAACTATACACTCCTACCCATCGACTAACAGCTAATCCCAGTAGGGTCAAAGGTGGCACAAAATTAAGTCACATTCTCAGAGAGAATAAATCATTGAAAAAATTGAGTCTCAAGATTCCACTTGACAAAGATGAATTAGATGATATAATTGACTCACTGAAAGACAACCACTCCCTGGAGAGTTTACAGCTGTCTCAGGGGTTCCACTCTGACTACTTCTCAGAGTCAGAACAAGCAGCATTGGATCCTCCTGTTAAATTTGAATCATTCTGTATTATACTGTGATGTTAAATCACCCGTACTGTGACAATAATATACTTTTGACGTGCGTGTTTTATATATAGTGTATGCATATTGGTCCCATGCATATGTAGGCTACACATTTAAACATACTATATTACATCCACTTCCCCAAAAATATTACTATATACAAGTAATGGTGGATTATGCCTATCAAATAGAAGTACTCATCAGCACTAGAGATGTCTCAACTTTCACTTTAGGTGGGAAGTACAGTACACTAGAGTGGAAGGTTGTTCAAAGTGATAGTATTGTATACAGTAGCATAGAAAATGCTACACTAAGTGTATAAAAATGAGCAAAATTAAATGATGTTTCTGTGTGCATGTATATATGTTACATGGAATTGACTAAAAGTTCTCATATATAGCTAATGCCTTCGCTGAGAGGAACGCTTATAGGCAATGTTAGTATACCTCTGCTCAGGTGACACATAGATTGGATTCTCTTGCTGCATATAGAGGAAAAACATACCATGTGTATCTTATGATATGTAGCAATATAATAAATTATGCAGACCGAGTGTCCTAAGGAGAGCCATGATGAAATATCCAGACCTCATAGACCCCAAAGGCAATGCAGCTTAACAATACAATTCACCCACTGCCTCAGGTGGTATTTAAATTTACCCGTGATTCTGTGTTCTAAACTAGACAGATGCTCTTACCAGCTCAGCTATATATGTACCCAGCTGGTGGGCTAAATTATACATACATAAATCCAGGCAAATCATAGGATGTGTAGTATTTCTTTTCATGTCACTACTCCTTTAAACTTCATACCCATGCAGACCCATACACCTGGCCTACAGGGATGGGGCTAAGTAGCTATATTATGCCATGACTTACAGGGACCCAGTCAGCATCTGACAAGTTGACTTGAAACTTCTTAAATTCATGTCGATCCTGCACATATACATAAGAATATACAATTACATCACAATATAATGCATGAGTAAAAGTTATACAACAAATCTGATTATATATATGCGCATATATAAACATCTATTACACACATGAATACATACCAGTAACCAGATGATGAGAAGTACTATCACCAGTAATATGATGCCAAGTAGCAATAGGCTCCCTACGACAACCACTGGGATGATCCACACAAGAGGATTTAATTCTCCTCCTCCACCACTACAATCTACATATATAGAGCAGCATCTACATCTACATGTAACACTACTTTTTCATTGTATACAGATATACTCTTATGTTTCTAAAAGGGCTTTTATAATAACTCCCACATTCAAGTGTTCTGCAGCTGATCATTTATATGTTAATATGCTATATCCATGCATGGAAAGTCTATGTGTGTACTGACTCTCTGATAATCTGTGACAAGTCTAGGCTAGCTCACTTCCCTCATCCAATCATTGAAGGGCTGAGAACTAGAGTACGTGGTATACGTAACTCACTAAACAGCAATTTGTCCCCCTTGAACTCGAATGTATTTTAAAATGTGTTTCAGAAAAAGGGGAAAATTCACTAAATGTAATTGTTCAAATGGCTCTAGTTGCCTTTATATACACCACAGGATACACCACAGTCATACAGCTCTATTTTCTGTAATGGTATGTAATGGATGAAATGGTCATACCTTCATCTTCCTCTACTACTATAATTGAAGAAGAAAATGAAAAATAAAATGTGTGAGTACATCTTCCTTGAGTGAATGTACACTTCTCTGTGTGGGAGTCTGTACAGGAGGATGGTATACCAATTATGTACAGAAATATGGCAAACTATATACTTGGCAGTCTCTATATGTGCATAGTATGTGAATAAACAGACAACTATGAACATGTATAAGAAAGTGTTATGCACATACAATCATGTATGCACAGTAAAGGTGTACAACTATACAGTGGAGAGAAGAAAGTGTGTGGTGTCCTGACTTCGGGAGTTATGTATACATTAGTTTTGGAGAGGTGTCTAGTTTATTGAGGTGTTCTTATTTCGAAGTATCCTGAGTCCCACTGTATGCCTCTGTATCTAGTATCTTCCCTCGACTATGCTCACCAGGTATGGAGTTATTGGTGAGTAGTAAAGTGATACATCCATTGTCTCTGAGGTCATCACAGTCAGTGTCAGAACTCTCCAGATCCTTGGCACACCTTGCACACTCCTCCCGTTGAGTGCAAAGGTCTGGCCCCTAGAATTGATCATGTACACACTTCTTTATAATATCAGTTTGTTTTTGTTTGCCCCAGCTACCTTACTGTTACTTCAGTACTAGATGAAGATGTACAGTTTTAACTCATTCAACCCGGAAAAGTTACAGATATTGATAACAAAGGAATGCTCAGTGTATTACATTTTAGTTTACGTTGCTTTTTAATTTTCATGTACACTTAAACTTGTTACTCACCTGTCTACATGTTCCATCTCCAGCTGGCACAGCATTATTATTATTAAAATCACAAATGCATTCATTACAGCCACACCTGGCGTCCCCCAGGAAGGCCAGATTACCAGTGAAGGCACACGTCCTCTGTATCATGGAGAGAATACATCACAGTAGGGTGGAACCCCTCTAATCAGGACACCTTGAAATGAGGACACCTCGATAAACAGGACACTTTTTGCTGTCCCAAATGCCATGTTTGTGTACAAGTAACCCCTGAAATCAGGACACCTCACTAATCAGGACACTTTATTCTGTCCCAAGGGTGTCTGGATTAGAGAGGTTCCACAGTATATGAAATGTACGTATGAGCTTCAATGCCCCTCCCCTAACCTCTACTACAGAGATCATCAATTCAATACACACATAATCTCCACTGATCTATAGTCTGTGAGAACTTCATAAGACTACCACTCAGTGCCTATTGAGCAACTGTATATTTATCAACTCCCCATGACATTATATGCACAAATCAGCTACATACATACACAGTTTGGGACAAGTGGACTGTATACACTACATTCTATCCATTAAGTGTGTACATACATTGGGGTAATCGGCATTGTAGCAAACGTCAGGGTTGCATTCACACCTATCACCAGTATAGAGCCGTCCAGACACCTCCCCAACTTCAGTACACATACACATATCATTAGTGCAGTCACAAATGCCACGACCTGCAGGACAATAATTATGTGTGTTGATATCAATATACATACTTCATGTAGGTGAATAATACCTAGGTGAATAATACTAAAAAGGCCTGAGTGGCTAGAAAGATTAATTGTAGAAGCCATGCTAAATACTTAAGTACACTAGCCAAATATTGACTGATGTTTTGAAGTCAAAAATAATAAATCCAACGTTTCGACACAAATGCATATGTCTTCATCAGGGATACAGAGAAGAAATGCTTTTATAGTTCTAAGTCATGTTTGATGTTACAGACATATATAAAGCTTGTAATTGTCAGATAACCATTGAATTAAAATGTGCCACCAGCCTACCTGAACAAAGTACACCATCCTCTGAGCCGCCACAAGAGGTGAGGTGATCACACTGACAGGCATCTCCAAAGTAAGGCTTTGTAACATTTTTCTGTGAGAAGGTACAGCCAATGATGGTTAGTCCTACACTACGCATACATAGTGTGTAATGAGATGCTATGTACCAAATGCCTAATGATTGTAACTGTGCATGACATGTGCAGATCGAAGTGCTTAATCATAAGACCTTGAGAATCCAGACAGTGCAATGAAAGCACAACACATTTTTTAAAGAAAAATGATCCTCCCTTAGGTGCATGAAATTGAAACTCACTCACTACACTGCATGCATGTTAGCATATGTCTCAACCACATACATTAGTAATAGGGATGATGTTTGGAAAAATGCGGGACAATTGGTACGATATAGGGACATTACAGAAATTGTGTTCACACCATCTTTAATAAGCCTCTGTGCCCGCTGTTGAATATCGGCACCGTACACAAATATGCAAACTCTACTACATATGTACAGGCTGCAGAGGGGCAGAACAGAAGCCTATCATCGACATTTCAAAGGGCATGTTAAACCAAGTTCCACATATATGCAACATCACATGCATTATGAGTAATGCTTGTACAGTTCTGAGTAGTTCCTCCTGTATATAGCAAGTGCATTTTCCACAATTACACTCTCCTCGAGAGCGGCCTGAACATTCCTCGTCATTCAATCCAACCCTGCAAGAAAATTGGACTAATTTCATTCTCCCAATTAGTACAAGTAGAGTCAGACACACGTGCGCACAATCTTGTAAAAGATGGCAATCATACACTAGTTAACCCTCGGAGCATGCGCAGGAGGGTTACAGTACTTGGTTTATGTGTGTGTGTGTGTGTGTGTGTGTGTGTGTGTGTGTGTGTGTGTGTGTGTGTGTGTGTGTGTGTGTGTGTGTGTGTGTGTATGTGTGTGTGTGTGTGTGTGTGTGTGTGTGTGTGTGTGTGTGTGTGTCTGTTCTGATGATTTCTGCCATTGCGCCCAATAAAAACGGACACCATAAGAATCAACGCACATGGGAAAGATTTAACCTGTCCTTACCTACAAGTACCAGTCTCTTCTCCTATGCACATACAACTATCACCACTCCTGACCAGAAGAGAAGCAATCATAAGTGGAAATAATGTATGTCACATCCTTCAAAATCCTCACCTGCCTTCATCACACTCACACACTCCACACCTCAGAGTCCCACTATTGCTGCAATCATCAGCGTCCATTTCCTACAATACACACATATTTGTCAGTACACTCTCTATGTAGGGATGGTACTGACACATCATTAGCGTCAATACATGAAATGGCTCAGGACTCCTGAACATTGCGTGTAATAGCCATTTTAGACACATAACATGGCCTATGAGTGTTTCTATAACACACTTTAAGTAGGCAAAATATATACACTGCTACAATCTTATGCACTAGTATATATCATCACTTACTTCCATATTCGAGCAGTTGCATTGACAAAGTGGTTCTATTTCCAGCTCTACTGTTCCAAAAGCTGCGGACCGCAAATTCACACTAGATAGAAAAATATGTACATATGTACGTGTACATACATTGCATTGATTTAGCAGTTTCCAAGCATGTGAATTTCACATGTATAAGTTATACAGGAGCTTTAGAAATGTACTATGTGCACAATCCAAGTAGTGGGATATTTGCAAGGTAAGCAAGCACCTAACTAAACATGCGTACATGTATGTACAGTAATAATAATACTCAATTAGCTGCCATAGCATTGACCACACACCCACGGATCTAGACATATTGAATGATACATTGATTCCCCTGGGACCAAACTTAACCTTGGCTCGCCCAGTAAAATATAACTAAATAGATTGGGTGACTTTATTCATTTAGGAGAGTTGAGGGTACATATTATGTAGCATTATCATCATGGGTCTATGCATGCTATTATTGTAGTGCAGAGTAAATGCTCTCTAGTTAACTCCTAACCACAAGTCTAAGCTCCATACAATGAGTGTATAGATGTGTACTGACGTAGTGATACTTGTACTCACGTAGTGGTGTTAGGAAAGCATGATGTCATGTTGACTGTGACAATCAGAGAGACAGTAGTGTTCAGCGGCACACCAGAACACCCCAGTCCATCTTCAGATCTACAATAATATAATGCCACATTCCATCAATTGAAATAGGAATACACACACACACACACACACACACACACACACACACACACACACACACACACACACACACACACATGTACGCACAATCGGCAATTTTCTCCGGCCCTGTAGCTGAAGCTCAGGTGTGATAAGAAATCTCCACCTTCGTCTGGAGTCAGCCGAATCTCTTGTGTAATATTCTGCATTTATACAGACACTAGCTCAGTGGCAATACATGCAGTAAATATACGTACATGATCACATGCACACTCACATTAAAGCTGGACTGAATGACAGATACTATGTTGCTGGAGTTGGCTTGAAGGCTGGTGACTCCTATCTGTGGCCCTAACTTCAGTTCATTTTGCAGTGACTAAAACACAAACACAGATATATGTACGTACATATTGTATAATTTCATTAGCAGAACCCTAAATTAGAATAATATACGAATATGCATGAAATATTCAGACCATGAGACTACTCTCAAGGTAATATAACACAACACAATGCAACTCACCCAAGACAGTCATTAACCCTTGGTGCGCATGCGCAGCGAGGGTGTGTGTGTCCGTTAATCGAGATCTCACCTCTGGAGCGTCTGTTCATCCCGAAAACAATATCTCATACTCAACGGGCAACAAAGGTCAAAATATCTGTGTGGATTTCTCTGAAACTGCTCCATTGCAGAGATACACCTCTTCTTGCATTGTCTGGCTATTGTGCTGTCGGCCATTTTGGAAATTGTCCATGCACATGATTAGCAGTTAATAGCACGTACATTTTCAAGGATTCATGCACACATGGTGCTGAGTATTCTGCACTTTAGTGCATTGATTTCCAATGAATGAGCTGCCTCAGGGCTGACGACCAAGAGAAATCAAACTTAGTATGTAGGAGCAGACTGAAGTAATTTTACCAACAAAGATCCCAAACTCTGTAAATGAGTCTCGGAAAACCTTTAACTTTTACATTGGGCTTAGCTCAGTTTGAATTTCACCCACAATATAACTTTGTTGGACAAGTTGTGTTGTGTTGCTTTGCCTTTCTATGATCGAATTATCATGCACATACAAGTACATGCACTTCACCCTGTAGAAATCAGAAGTAGATGTAGAAGATGGTGCATCACTGATAGCAAACACAATGTTGGTTTGAGTGCCCAAGATCAGCTGCCTCAGCTGGTAGACAGATGGATAGTCCTGTGAAAAAATTACCAGACTCTCAATGTAGGGATGTTGGAGACACACCCATTTAACATACAAGTCACTCAGAATTCACTTGTATGTAAATACTTCACCACAACAACATATTTAAGAGTGTAGACCCATTGGCTCACATCAATAGTGTCCTTGGTGTACTCCTGGTAGACCTGCCCATTCTCCTCTCTGTACTCGAGGTGACACTCTCCAGAGTTGGGCCGAAATGCTGCACCAACCTGGAATACACAGAACATGAGGTCCCTTCATTATAATATATTATACACAAAACTATCCTCTTTCACATGACACAGCAATTTAGAGTTTCCATCGATATGTAATGTGGCTAAGTTCATCGGTGGGTTAAACTGAAGTTCTTAACCCTAGGATTGATCTACATGTAGCCTATGCTGTCTATATGTGAAAGGTGCTAAGTGGGTTACACCTGAAGTATTAGTTATCCATGTAATGAAAGTTTATTGGTTAGGTTATGGCTAAATGTACATGTATGTGTACAAGAATTGGTGTGAGTACAGTACTCCCACCAATACATGTACCTTCCCATCGCCTGCAAGATGATAACCGGCGTTGCTCATATACAGTAACATACGGAGACTCCTGTCACGCCATCCGATCTGTGTGAGCAAACACAAAACAAATCCACAGTTACAGATTATATACACATACATAAACATGTATGTACAACTGTCTGTAGCTAGCAAAACAGATATCCCTGTCCACTTGTTCATGCTAAATTTGAATTTGCCTGTTAATTGGGTTGACCTGTTGGTCCAGTGAGCGAAGCTGTCTTGGGAACTCTCAGTCATTTGCAGTATACTAGTGTTATAGATTAAAATCCTACCCAAAGTGTATATAGTTCATTTTTTTAAAAAAAATGACTGTCTTAGGTAATTGTGTTTTGATTCTCTGAGGTCTGGGTATTTGGTACCTACCTTGGGGGAATTTCTCCTCTAACCTGAGTTCCCCTGCCCAGATTGTGGATTTGTTGTCCCTTCCCATTCCCCTGAACTTAAAATCCTCTATCAACCTCTGTATATGTGCCTGTTAAAGTTTTAGCATGTGCTGTACCTGAGGACAAGTCAGTACTTGCACCAGACCATCCATGCCTCCCTCCAGTGAGTCCAGGTTCAGATGTATGGAGATGTTTCTTAGAACTTCCTGAGTGTATGAAATGGAATATAGGCTCTTGTGTACATATGTATCTTGTCACAGATACTAGTTAGGTGCAATACAGTGCATTTTGGTGAGCAGAGCGACCCTATGTACCTAGTCACGACAATGGGCTGATTGAATAAGGTCAGTATGCAAACTCACATAAAACATTACAGTGTGTACAGTGGCCAATGTGGGTTGCATATGCCTGTTGACACAACTAGGTGGGTTTGCTCCACTCACCAATTATTGACTATGTGTACATGTAGTCAATGATCGTGTACAGCCTCACGTCACCTGCAGTTCCTCGGTGCTAAGAGTCGACAGGTTTGTTGTATGCTGGAAGCTGATTGTTGGGTTGCAATCATCCACATCTCGTATCACAGTGTTGGAACATCTATCATAGTCCCTAAAATGACAAAGTCCTTAACCTTGAGATACCTTGTACATACAAGGTTATCTCAGAATCAAAATGCAATACAACTCAAACTGAGCTGAAGCTACCTTGGTGGAAGGGCTCAATATAAACCACAATGCCTTGTGTTCAGACAGCTGATCTACCAACTGAGCTACCAAGGCAGCTCAGCTGTCTGGGTTAAATCATTAAGCCAGATAAATCAGTGGTGTAGGAACCACAGGGGCTCCGGGGGCTGGCGCCCCCCTTTATTTCCTTCTATAGGGCTAGAAATCCCTTTATTCTCTTCTAAACTTTCTGTTTAACGTTACTACATGCCTAGCTAGATCAAAACACTAGACGCTAGGTTGGCCAGAAGTGTTTACATGGCAGGTATTCTGCGTACACACAGTACGCGTACATGTGCATTCAATATTTAGATTGTTACCCCCCCCCCCCCCCCTCCATAGTAAATCATCTTCCTATGCCACTGTAAATAGGCAACTTCTTAGTATAAAGGACTAAACCACCAAAGACACACATTATGTAAGACTGTGTGTAGGTACACGTACCCTCTGCCAGAGAAATCTACTCGGTAGGTGTTCAGATGGTCACCAGGAACAGAAAATGGATTTGTTCTCTTATCTCCAAAAGTGCCAAATCCGACTGCATACCTTGTAGAAATACCCTGAAAGGCCGTCACTTCAGGGGAGAAAATACATAAAGTATATAAATCTATGATAATAGCATGTAATGATCATGCATATATACACAAAATAACCAAAATTCTCAAAATAAATGCTTGAAGTTATGCTTGTAATGTACAGTGGAACGTCTGAATAACAGACACTATAGGGACAAGCTACTTTGTCCATTGGAGGTGTCCTCTATATAGAGAGGTTAATGGAAGTTCCACTGTACATGTATATGAATATGTGTTATGTAAGTGTATGGTTCTACCTAGGTCAGTGGCAAGTTGTGGGACGGTATCTCTGAAGCGTCTAGAGAATGAGCCTGTGACGTCGAGGAAGAAGTACACATCCAGAGGAAAGTTTTCTGAAGGCTTGAACTGTAGAGTGAACTCCTTTGGCTGGCCTGAACGGAGAACATTTGACTTAATTTGTATGTGCTTAGCATCTCTATAAGTGAAATATATCATCTACATGTACATATATGTGGGTGACTAAGTGTATACTGAAGCAGCTCAGCTTATATACACCTACACAATCACAGAGTCAGACCTGCTCTCAGTTGAAGTTTAATTTTCTGAGGTCTAATTTGGACATCATCTGTGAAGTCAACCTACAAACAAGAGACATCACACAGTACATATATGTACATGCAATAGTGTAACTAGTCGTAAGTTCTCCCCAAAAGTAAACATTTACCGTATAACTAAAAACTTTCACGAAAAAAAACTTTTGTGAAATGCCGTGCAGCAGCATTTCGCGAAAAAAAGTTTAGTGAAAGGGCATAGAATCAAGTGAAGTGGGGTGTAGCAGCACTATTTTGTAAAAAAAACTTTCACGGTATTCTAAAATTCGTGAAATTTATGAAAGGTTTTTGTCACGAAAGTTTTTAGTTATACGGTAAAGGTGTAGTCTCTACAAGGATGTGGATGGAGTACATACATATGCATGTGTACATATATGTGTCAGTGTAAAGAAAGATGTGGAACTATCCATGGGAGGAGAGGGACTACTGCACTTGTTGATGAATAGTATGTACAAAAGCTCACATTTTCTTCTTCCATCATTGTAGGCTTTGGGTCAACCCTCTCCTCAGGACAGAATGGATTCAGTTCTCTGTGTCTACATTGTTTGCCTTTCACTGAGATTGCTTGCTGTGTTGATATGGTGAGAGGAAGAATGGGGAGGGAGAGGGAGAAGGAGAGGGAGGAAGAGAGGGAGAGGGAGAAGGAGAGGGGGATAGGGAGAGGGAAAGTGAGAGAGAGGGGGGAAGGAGAGGGACAGAGAGAGAGAGGGAGAGGGAGAGGGAGAGAGAGCGTGGAAGGGAGAGGGAGAGACAGAGAGAGAAGCGGAGGGCGACAGAGAGAAAGAGAGATAGAGGGAGAGAGGGAGACGGAGGGAGCGGGATAGGGAGTGGGAGTTGGAAGAAGACAAAGGAACATGTACTCCTGACATATACGACTACAAAGAACCTTGAAAGTTCTGTGCACAATTGAACATAGTAGTTCTGGAACATACGTACTGGTTTATAGGGGCACCAGTAGCAGTCCGGATTTGTTGAAAGACACTCGTCGCAACTTTCATAATCACTGCATTTATCATCTGCTGGGGTAACTCCAGTGAAACCTGGATAGATATGACTGGAGCAATGATATCTTATACACAATACATGTTCTGTACATAGATATTTAGATCAGACCACATGAAAAAGACTCGGCATTAAATTAGGCTTGATACACCTCACAACTAGTCGCCGTTATGTGTATAACAATCGGTATTGAAGGCCTCCGTAACTGTCAGGTTTTTTGACCCATATACATGGAATAATGACCCATATACATGGAATAAGGACCCATATACATGGAATAAGGACCCGTATACATGGAGTATGACCCATATACATGGAATGATGTCCCATATACATGGAATGTGACCCATATACATGGAATATGACCCGTATACATGGAATATGACCTATATACATGGAATATGTCCCATATACATGGAATATGTCCCATATACATGGAATATGACCCATATACATGGAGTATGACCCATATACATGGAATGATGACCCATATACATGGAATATGACCTATATACATGGAATATGACCCATATACATGGAGTATGACCCATATACATGGAATATGACCTATATACATGGAATATGACCCATATATATGCACATGTAAGGCAGTAGTTGCTTCCAAATGTGATGCAGTACTGCATGTATGCTCCTTGGAGGAATACACTGTAACTGCATAGCCGCATGCAATTAATGTCACTAATGAACAATACAGCATACCTGCTCAATTCCGTGTTTACATATGTATGTGGGTGTTGTATGTGTCCATGTTTCCAGCACTTACAAGCTATACTTCCAAAGCTGAAAGGTACATCCTACTGCTACCATTTTCTTAATACCACTTGTTGTCCATACCATCCAGGCATTGCTCCGGCTCCACACAGAGGTCTGTATCAAACTGAACTAGTCCACTTGGGCAGAAACATCCAGAGGCACAGTCCAGGCGGGTCATGGTACTGTTGTCACAGTCATCTAGGTACCCCGAGTAGCACATTGAAGACTGTTTGCCAAATGCACACGTCAAGTCTATAGGGAATTCAATATGCTACATCATAATACATGGGTATGTATGCTAATTCAATTATTACATAGTATCCTAGGCCCTGCTTGGGACCATAATATTCAAAGACAGAGTGTGTGTGTGTGTGTGTGTGTGTGTGTGTGTGTGTGTGTGTGTGTGTGTGTGTGTGTGTGTGTGTGTGTGTGTGTGTGTGTGTGTGTGTGTGTGTGTGTGTGTGTGTGTGATCCCTACATCTGTATTTACAGGGGTTATGCAATGTTGTTATTCCTGCCTTGCCTGCATACTGCACCTTGTCAAAATATTTGGCACTCTCGTCTTCAACATGTACAGTGCGTACTAGCTACAGGAATGACTAGTGCTCTTACAATGCAACAGCTGAGGGGAATGAGTCAAATCCGAGCCAAATATGACAGATTTGTTTCAATTAACTCAGAACCTGGTATGCATGTATCAAGTACAGTGTAGCCATGTAGCTTTAAAAATACCCCAAGCACACACAAGAATCGCAAGAATTTCTTTGTATAAATGTGTGTTTACTCACAGAGAGTGAATACATGTCACATGTTACATTGACACACCCACTGCTATTTCATGTAGCATACATGAATAGGTGAACCTAAGGGGCATGACTGTGATGGTGGGTTTAGTTACATGTGTAAGTGTATACATTGGTGTCCCTTAGCTGATCTGTGTAGTGAAGACATGTGTATAACACACTAGCTCATAGAGAGGGTATCCACTTATCCAACTCATACAACACATAGACAAGGAGGAGAACACCAGATGCCCAACCTTGAGAACTGAGGGTGGTAGGTAAAGGTACAGGGGAACCTCTCTTAACAGCCACCCCTCAACAACGTTAACAGCTATCTGCTACATAACGGCCAATAGCCCTGGTCCCGATTTAACTTAACCCCTGTATAAAAAACCTCTACAACAGCCACCTCCGTATAACAGGCAAAATGCCATTCCCCAAGGGTGGCCGCTATAGAGGGGTTCCACTGTATACCAACATGTACATGTACATCAGTGCTGTGTTGTTTGCCTTTGTCTGAATATTGCATATATGATATCACAGTCATATTGATTACACTTCAATACATAGATACCACCAGAAGAGTTCTCAGAACGACATTCATTCCTCTCCCCCCCCTCTCTCCCACATACATTTCTTCTTACTGTTCTTTCTACTACTTTGGTATGTGTGTGTGTGTGTGTGTGTGTGTGTGTGTGTGTGTGTGTGTGTGTGTGTGTGTGTGTGTGTGTGTGTGTGTGTGTGTGTGTGTGTGTGTGTGTGTGTGTGTGTGTGTGTGTGTGTGTGTGTGTGTGTGTGTGTGTGTGTGTGTGTGTGTGTGTGTGTGTGTGTGTGTGTGTGTGTGTGTGTGTGTGTGTGTGTGTGTGTGTGTGTTTGTGTGTGTATGTGTGTGTCTGTGTGTCAGTATGTATGTGTAGTAACTGTTCAGGTTTGGAGGAGTGATGATGACGATACAGTTATAGTAATTAACATACACCTTGTATATACCCATCAGGGTGGTCATGTGGGAGTCCCAGAGGTAGTACCTACATACATGTACTACAAGTGACAAAATGTTATTCTAGACAATACATACCATACTCACTGACCCTCGGTACCATATGTCTTAAATATCCTCCAAGATGATCTATAGGCCACAAAGCTATATACCTGAGGGCTATTGGCAATACATGAACTCACTGTTATATACAAGTATTATACTTGCTACAGATATGTATGCATGTAGATAAGAGCGGATGTATGGATGAGTGGTAGGTACAGTTATCACATACATGAAGGCCTGCTAGGAAAGTCTACTTAATAATAATATACCGATCATTTTTGAAATTGCACGTTTTCATGTTCTAAGCGGTTACTTATGTACCAGCCACGAAAATACACTACTATGTAAAACGATGTGCCACTATATATATATACTGGGTGGCAACTAGTAATGTCCTCGACACACATAATGGCAGGCGAGACTGGAATGCAGTTAGCGACACACCCCGGCGTTTAACGGTACACTCACCAGCATTGGTAGAAGCTGTAAGTAGTAGAAGACACGCAGCTGCTTGAAGAGGACTAACCATTTCGGAGTTCCAGATATAGAAATAGTTATACTGACATTTCTTGTTTACAGACTCAGTGATCCAGCCAACCACGATGAAAGGCGAGACGGTTCTGCTCCACTGCACTGCACTGCACTGCACTATCCTTTGCGCATGCGCGGAGCACTCCACTGGTTACTATCCTTTGCGCATGCGCGGAGCACTCCACTGGTTATAATTCTTGTACATACCAGCTCGTTAATTCCTTGCTGTCTGATAAGAATTGGGAAAATTTATATTCTGCTTGTGTTACTTGTGCACTGATCAAACACCTAGCCATGTTTGTTGGAGCAATACTCTGCTCAATTCAGTTGACTGGTATATAGGCTCAATTTTTCATCAGTAAATTACCTATTTATTGTTATTGAGCAGTAACACAGCAAAAAGATGATAGATACAAGATGCAAAACATTTCGGCAGTTAGTCAGTCAGTCAGTCGGTCAGTCAGTCAGTCAGTCAGTCAGTCAGTCAGTCAGTCAGTCAGTTAGTCAGTCAGTCAGTCGGTCAGTCAGTCAGTCAGTCAGTCAGTCAGTCAGTCAGTCAGTCAGTCAGTCAGTCAGTAAGTCAGTAAGTCAGTCAGTCTGTCTGTCAATCAGTCTGTCAATCAGTCAGTCAGTCAGTCAGTCAGTCAGTCTGTCTGTCAATCAGTCAGTCAGTCAGTCTGTCTGTCAGTCTGTCTGTCAATCAGTCAGTCAGTCAGTCAGTCAGCAGTTAGTCAATTGCTTCAGTGATTCCAGTGTGGGCCACTGTCGACACAGCTCCCATGCTAATGTACTCTTACCAATGCCGGGCGCTCCTTCCACTACAACAAGACGTATCTTATCATCTGCTTTCAGGATATCATCCATTTCAATTGGCTCCTTCAATTGCAAGATCTGGTTAATGTCTCCTTGAAATGCAAGACGAGAGAACATATCAGCCTGTGCTTGACTTGCCTTCACCTTCTTCACAAGAGCCAACTTGATGAACACTTTACTAGGAGTGGGAGGGAACTTGTCAGATCCAGTAACTGAACAAGTAGAGTACACAGCTCTCAGGAATGTGGCATAACGAAATACTGGAAAAACTGAGGAAACGAGAGGAACGTTACAAACATATCGACTAATGATGGTAGAATGCAACTAGACCTCTGAGTATTACTTACACAAGTATTAGGAAGTAAAATCAGGGCTACACTCTCAGCTTTAGCAGCCATTACTGGAGATCTTTCACCTACAGTTGAAGGAAGTAACACAATTGATACAAGGCTGGCTATCCATTATACCTGTTAAATGATACTTAACAGCCAGTATCACTGCTGTGGCCAGCACACATGTTAGCAGGATTAGTAGGAAATAATACACCTCATTGTAGTCTCCTGGAAGTGAACATTGTAGCATCTGATCATTCCTCTCCATGCAACTAGACCAACTCTGAGGATCTGGCTACTGGTAAATTCTAACCTTGCTTCTTTATCCTCATTTCAATTTGTAGTACATGTCTAATATCTGCCTTCACTCTCTCTGCATCCCCACCTATCAGGTCACAGTATGTGGCAACAAGACTTCTCCTATGACACTGTGCCACTGCAGTTGTTGTTACAATGCAGTTCTCTCTGATAGGTTGGGCACTAACACTCAACCAGCCGGCCAGGGCTTCCCAATCCTTTACGTCTTCCAAATCCAAATCTTTCACTATTTCTTGCACATCTTGACCTGCAGTTGCAATATGATCTGAATGGTCTGGTACCCAGACCCTTTGTACAAAATTAAAATACAATGATACAGACAACATGCATAGAACAAGCAAACAAACAAGACAACAAAACAAGACAAAACAAAACAACACAAAACAAAAATAAATAATGAAATAAAGGTTGTCCATCAAGTTCAGGTGGAAGAATAGGCTGCCTGTGGAGCCACATGTTGGCATTTCCTTGCCAAAGAGCAATGCTCACTCTTCCAAAGAGGTGTTTGGTTGTGTCCATACTGTCGCCCAAGCTGGATTGTAGACCCATAGACTGCCCAATAGTGTGAATAGTATAAATAAAGTCTGGAGCCCCCCACTTTTTCGGGCTGTCAAGCAGTGTGGCACCACATAAGTGTGGTATAACTATCAGAGGAGTCTGCCCTGACATGAGAAGGTTAACAAAATTGTTAGGGAGAAGAGCAGTCTGCTGGCCCGGTCAGGGGAGGGACTACTGCGTGTGTATCATCATTCTATGTAATATGACCTGTCAATAATTGGAGATACAGGGGAGGGGGGAGCACGGGCACCCCCCTTTTCATAGTGGGGGGCCTAAGCCCCTCCCCCCATACGGTTACTGGCTAGCTCACCGTTTAGTCGCGCGCGCTATACTGCATTATGGCGACTCTCACTTCCGCGCATGCGCATTGTGAAGGATTTTACAACGTCCCCAAATTATGAGCCCCCCACCCTACTTTAGAGTGCCCCTGTTCAGGGTATGTACACAACTCAGTGCTTCTCTAAGGGAAATCCACAATAGAAATACAGCATACACGCACTGCCAAATCGCTACACGCACCATGACAAAGGCTAAGCGACAGAGCGACGCTCACTGATCAGAACCTGATAATGAACAATATGGCAACTAGATAGCAGGAGATATAAACGACATGCAGTGACATAATGTTAAATTACGTAATTTCGTTGGTGGCCTGGTCATCTAGCCACCACTCCCTGCAAAAAGATAAAAGAGTTCTAAATGAAAAAAATTGATGGCATTATTGAAAGCTTGATTTTGATCTTACATTTGTTGAGAACAGCTGTAGTGCGTTATATTCAATAGGTTCCTCACCTATGGTATCTAGCTGTTGTCATGATTGTAAACCAACCTGGCGGAAGACTGTTGTTCTGTTGTGACTCCTACGTCAAATGCATTCGAACTCAAAGGATTTGATGACATGACTTTCGTTGGCCATACCACAGAGGGAACAGCGGATAGGACAGTAACACCTCTACTCCAACTACTGTTATTGATGTTTCTGACATTTTTAGTAGTTCCTCGCGACAGTAGACTTTGGATGCTGCCAATCTATTATCCGTGGACAAGAGCACCAAAAGTATCATTTACAAGTCGATTTCATTTGTATGCATGACATTCCAGAATGATAATAAATTTCTCTTTTTTGTTGTCATAAAAATATTTATATGTGTGATATTCCAGAATAAATATTGTAATGTACATCGACTATTGCCTCATTGTTTGTGTGAGTACAGAATATAATGTTTGGACAGTGGGTTTTATTGATGTTTTTACACTTACAATATCAGTCCCAAGAATAATACAGCACTAACTAAGAATTCTTCAGAAAGTGCACTGTCACATCCTACCTGCGTCGTGATTGAGCAGAGACAGCGCCCGTATGCCGGTATGGCAAGCGGCTCAGAGCAGGCTATGATTTTTGGAGCGTTGAAGCTATCTGTGTTCCTGTTAGCTATCCTGGGATTATGCTACGGTAATGTCCATGAATAATGACAGTTGATTGCTGTGCGTCTCTCTGTGTGTGTATGCCCTGCGTTTTGTGTGATTGTATTTTCGACTGAAGATGTGTTGTGCACTGGCGATTTAGCTGTGGTTCCATGGGTTCCATGGAACCCCCCTTTTTTGCCATACAGAATGAAGATATATATCCAAGTAGATCCACTTTTCTAATACTCACTCACTCATTGTGTGAGTGTGTGTGTGTGTGTGTGTTTAACAGAGGCTTGCACACAAACACCCACAGTCTGTGAGAGCCTACTTTCATAACGGTAGAGGCCATAACAACCAGTGGGTGATGTGACCTCAGTTTGATCTGAACTGCACACATGTACATGGCCATGTAACCGTAAAACACTCTTTAACCCACCACCCCAGTTCTCAAGGCCATTTTGTGTTGTGTCATTTTGGGTGGTGGTGGGGATTCCTTTCTGTCTTTCTTTCTAATTCCATGACCATGCGCATACACGTGCAATACTAGTCTAACTATAGGCTACATAGTACATAGTGAATGCTTATACATGTATGTACCTTAATGTGCGTGCACTGAAGTGTACTGCTGATTGGACTGTTGTGTACATGTACATGTATTTGACATGGGTATTAATGATATCATTACATTGACTTTCCTCTCGAGAGTATTCTGAGTCACAAGTATCACTTTGATCTGTACAGGGTATATGTGAGTGTGGGGGCATTTATGCATGTGTATTTAATCTCCTAATTATGCATATATAACCATTACTGATACTGAGTGTACGTTGTGTAGGTGAAGTTTTTTTAGGCTGTTTATGAAAACACAGTTTGTATTCACAACACATATTTCATAGTGCTTCTTCAGTTGTGTACAGTTAACCTGACACATTTGTTTGTGACAGTAAAATAACTATGAACATAGTAATGTATTGTGCACCATTGAATGAGATGCTAGTCCTAGAAAGGAAAGCTGTGAGATGACTGTTTCGTTAACCTAAACATACGTGTATTTGTCAATAGATATGTCTGTAGTGTACTGTGGATGTGCAAACTTCCTGGGAGAGGGGTTACTGTTGCATATTGGGGTCATGTGTATATAAACCAACTATTTGACCTTGCCACACCCAATATGAGGCTTGGCTAGCTGAAATGTCTCTATCTTTCTGGATTGGAACTTTGACTAGTGTATTAGCATGTCTCAATTCTACCTGAGTATACATGTACTGCAGTCATTGCCTCATATGGTTGGCTACTACGGCCAATGGACAATGATGCATGCAGCATATGCAGGTGTGTGGAGGTATGCAAGTGATGTTTTATGTGCCATTGCTGAATACATGGAATGATAATTTACATGATATACACAACAGGCATCGAGAACTGGTAAACAGCTTAGAATGAAGTGATTCTACATTGTGTATCTCTCCTTCCACAATTGGCGGTATACTGTGTCTATCTACACGTACATGTTACAGTGTATGTTCCTTCTCATTGTTAGGTCAATCTGATGACTCCACTCCTGACTGTTCCATGCATAAAACATGTGATGAATGTATAGCAGGTTTTCTCTGTGTGTGGTGTTCAGACCTCCCAGTAAGGACAATGTACATTACGTTTGCATGTAGACCAGTCTATACATGAACAGTCTGTACATGTATGTGTGGGTAGTGATTCATGTACAATGTACATACATGATTTCAGATTGAGACACTTGCCTTGCTAGCTTTATTTGTGTAATTTGTTGAGCTGCCTTGGTATGTGGCTCAGTTGGTAGAGCATCTGTTTGGAGTACAGATTGTCATGGATTTAAAACCTGAGACAGTCTCATTTTTAGTCCAAAATGACTGTCTTGAGTGAGTGCCATCACTTGCTTTGTCTACAGAGTCTCTGAAGATTATATATTAACATGTCACTGTGTGTGTGGTTCATGTACATTGTAAACCACACAATCACAGTACATTGTCCCTCTCAGCCATTCTCAGGACCTAGATGTACTAGCAAGCTGGAGAATACCGACTGCTTGTCACCTGAAGACCCCGTAGCAGACCCTCCTGACATATTGGAAAATGTGAGAATTTGTATGCATTTCGTACTCTGCCTGATATGTTTGTCATTGTGAAGATACTACAGTCCTATGTAGTGCTGCTCTATACTTTAAAGTGTAAAAACATTTTCACTAAAATGTTGAAGGATGTAGGGATGGAAGTGCCAAAAAGTATAGAAACAAGGTCAAAGTACACCATGCATGCAGACAAAGGCAGGGGACGATAGCATGCAACAATCATAACATGTGTAACCCCTTTTAGAATTTACAGATGTAGGGATATGGGGTTACGCATGTTATGATTGTTGCATGCTATCGTCCCCTGCCTTTGTCTGCATGCATGGTGTACTTTGACCTTGTTTCTATACTTTTTGGCACTTCCATCCCTACATCCTTCAACATTTTAGTGAAAATGTTTTACACTTGTTTCACTGGCTTTTTTAGTTGTGCAGCAATACATATAAACCTACTGACTTTGGTGCAGAGTTCTACCTCCCTTCCATACCTATAAGCAGGATATCTAGCAATTGTCAGTGACTCCTACAACATGTCTTGTACGAATATTGCCTACTGAGTACAACAGCAGGTCCAGTTGCCTGCAACAGTAAAGAAACGGAGCAACGTAGCCAAAAAAGACAACACAGCGCTCGAAACAGCGGCAGTTCGACGGACACAAAGCCTGCATCAGTAGTGCACAAAACTAACTTCACGTGTTCGGCACGTGAGCAAACATGAAAATGGCGTCTAAAACTAACACTTGTAAGGTTGCAGACCTGGAGTTTGACGGCTTTGGGAGAAGGTATGTAGATTTTGTGCATCAAGGATCATGTACGCTCCAGTATAAATGATTTTCGTGAAAGAATTAGAGCGATTACTAACCCCAGTTTCGCGGTAGGCCGTTTGAACTGAATTAGAAAGAAGAAGAAGATGATGAACAATCCGGGTTTTTACAAATTTCCGAGATTCACTGTAACTGTATATTTTACGTACTTTGAGAGTCTTATAGTGTATAGAAGCACTCACAGAGCATGTAGTTTGTCTGAAAAGGCTTAAAACATCCGCGTTCGGGAGTTCTGAGCCGTTACTTTTGTTAAGGCTAATGGGCGTGTCGGCGCCATCCCTACATATAGAGTCTACCGACTCTATGATAACAAACCATGAACAGCATAGTTCAGTGTGTAGACAGGAGAGTATTGACACACATAATTTTGATGTTTAACCTGTCTGTGACTACATGTAAAAGATGATGTATAAATAAGTGCCTGTGTATTTCGGTTCTTCACCTTTATTGAAGACTGTGTTTACTTTACATAGAGACCTTTGGAGGGGGACATACAGATAGCACCGCAAAAATTGAGCATATATCTGAGAACAGGTACACGTACATACAATGTACATACATTTGTACCTGCTACCTAATTTTTCTTTGAAAAATAACTGCTTTGGGCGAGTTCAGTTGTGTTGTGTTGCTTTGTCTTTCTGTTGTGTTGTGTTGCCTTGCCATGTCTTTTAAGCATCTCATGGATGATTAAAGTCATAGATATGCTGTGTAACAAAGGTACAAGTATATGTAACTAGCCTCGATCTCCAGGCTCTCTCCCTCGAGCGTAGTAATTGCGTGACCTTTAACCCTAGGCAAAAGTGAGGGAGAGAGCCTGGACGATCTCATCACATGACGCTTGCCGTGACCGTCATCAACTTATTAGGTAATCAATTGTGACGCACAAAGCTAAAGGAGCCAAAGCCGTTAGTCAAGCCAAGAGCCGGGTGCTAGTCAACCTGTTATCCTCCAAGCTGTTGTGCTTACCATCTTGGTATCCGAAAAGCGTCGGAGACAATGCTATCGTGGTTGTTACTAACAGCATGTATGCCTGAGGTGATTAGGACGGCCTACGTTGTTCTTGTACGTAAACTAGAGTGCTCTGTAGGAGAGTTAGTCCTTTTTCTCTTGCTATAGTCCAGGAAAAAGCTTCAAGACAGTGTTGATGGCACGAAGGAGTTTGCTACTACGTCATGATTTTTGTCAAAGATGATTTTACATCACACACAGCAAGCGTCACGTGATGAGATCGTCCAGGCTTTCTCTCCCTCACTTTTGCCTAGGGTTAAAGGTCGCGCAATTACTACGCTCGAGAGAGAGAGTCTGGAGATCGAGGCTGCAGGTAACTATGCAAGTGTTTTTTCTGCTACATGTGTAGGTGAACCACAGACTTTCACACTGTCAGTAAAGCCCTCCAGGAACTACCCACTGGACATGTACTTCCTGATGGACCTGTCAGGGTCTCAGTTTGCTGACCTTTCAATGCTTAGGAAGCTCTCTACGTCTATCTGTGAGGTTTAGTGTCAACATATGCACACACACACACACACACACACACACACACACACACACACACACACACACACACACACACACACACACACACACACACACACACATTTCACAAAAAGTGTTTTAAGTCACATATGTGCTCTACAGTATATACATGTAACTAAATGTATATTATAGAGTTGATAGACTCTATACATGTATGTAGGGATAGTACTGACATGCCATTAGCCAAATACATCCCTACATTTTGTATATCTTTTCACCATATTGTCCTCTCCATCAGCTGCTGAGCTGCAAAACATATCATCAGATTTTACTATTGGATTTGGTTCATTTGTCGACAAAATAGCCTACCCATATGCATCCACCCTCCAGAATGGACTTGACTATAAAGGAACTTATTTTTCCTCTGTGTGAGTATTAGCCTTGTATATACCCAGGCCATGATTTGTCGTGTACACTATGTACATGTACATGTATAGCATGCTCTTATACTCACAGTCCACACCAGTGCAAACATACATGTACCCATTGGGTGATGTTTAGCCATTCTATGTGTTTGTATACTTACACAGAGGCGACACATGTGCTAGTGGAAGAGACCAGTGCGAGCCAACTTATGTGTACAGACATCAACTGAGCCTGAATAATGAGAGTAGTCGATTCACAGTGAGTGGTAGAAGCACCTCATTTCCGTGTTTTTTTTGTACATTGCAATTGGACACTTTGTTCCATGAAATACATGTATAGGCTGGGCATCCTGGCACCCCTGATTGATTTTTTGGCCTGTATTTACTTCTGTATGTTACATGTTTTATTTGGTTTGTCCTTTTTGTATGGTTGGTGAAATCTATGTCTTGTTTGTCTGGTCTGTGTACTGTGTGTCTTGTTTGTCTGGTCTGGGTGTTATATGTCCTGTTTGTCTGGTCTGGGTGTTATATGTCTTGTTTGTCTGGGTTGCCTTTCTTTTCTTCCTACTTCTTTCATAGCTAGTGTGCTATGCACATGTATTTCCACGTACATAGCTTGTCTGGCCCCACCAGATACGTTTTTTCATGTATATATGTGGGAGGTAGGACCTAACATTGAACCTAGTGTTTTTCTTCCATAGGCCACCTTGATGTCAGATATACATGTACATGCATAGAATTCGGAGTGTATATATATACACGTATGTACATGTACGTATGCCTCTGTCTGTGATTGTGTGTATTGCAATATGACAGCTTACTATTACTAATTCCACACAGGATGTTCTATTGAATACTACAATTCAAGCTAATCTTGATTCTGCTGAGGGTACTCTCGAAGCACTTCTTCAAGCCATCACTTGTTTAGATGTGAGTATCTACATGTGCATGCTTGAGGTGCTTTGGTTGCTTTGTATTGTATACAAGTGTAAAAAACATTTCATTAAAATGTTAAAGGATGTAGGGATGGTAGTGCCAAAAATTAAAGGAACAAGATTGTAATGACCCAAGTGGTGCACAGTGAACAACTGATTATGATATGACCATACACAACTTATGTATATAGTTTGGAGTTCAGAGTTCACGCTACCACAAAGATGAATTACAATTCATGTATGCAGACAAGGGATAATTGCATGCAACAATAACATGCGTAACCCCATGAAATAAAATGTAGGGAAGGCCTGGGAACCGAGGCTATTGTGTTGCTTTGTCTTTCTGTTGTGTTGCCTTGCCTTGTCTTTCTAAGCATCTCATGGATGATTACATTATACTCTGCTAGTAATGTAAATGTGGCTTGCACAAGTGTTATAGGTGTACAGTGACTAACAATTAGCTATACTTCAACCTAGCCAACTGAGACATTCGGCCAGGTGGCCTTAGTTGGCACAGGCACAGGACTAGAACTTCTGACCAATTTGAAGCTGTGTTTCATTCCATCACACAGGATATAGGATGGAGGGATGACAGTCTGAGAATGGTGATGGTAATCACTGATGGTGGATTTAAGACAGCTCTGGATGGGAAGGTATAAGTGTACATACATGTACAGTATATACATGTACACGTATGTACTGTATAGTTTTCAATTACCTATGAAAAAAAAAATCACTACATAGACATTGCATTTTGTACACTGTACTGTACAGTACATGTATGTACTGTACAGTGTTCAATCACTATATAGACATTGCATTTGGTGGAAGTACATTATATAGGGTATGTGTGTTGGATTATTCTCTTTCCTCCATTCTGTCCCTAGGTAGGTGGATTGCTTCTTCCCAATGATGGAATGTGCCACTTGGAATGGAACGAAGGAGGATTTTATGAATATATCAGAGATCCTGAGCAGGTTAGAAAGTGTGTGTACATCATACGTACATGTGGGTTGGGTTCCTTTCTTCTTATTTTCCGCTCTTTCTTGCTAGTGGGCTATATACATGTATTTCATATATATATATATATACACACAAGTGCATTTCCTCCACCTACAGGATTTTCCATCTATTCACCAAGTGCAGCAAAAGCTCATAGAGAATGACATTGTCACGATTTTTGCAGTAACAATGGCAGTCCGTGACTTATACACAGTGAGTGGCATCATATGTACATGTGTACAGAATCAACCAGAGTAATTAAACCAACAAATATGTGCATGCACATACATGTAGATACATGTAGACACATGTGTAAACACATCACATTCATATGTGTCTCCCACACTATACACATTCACACCAGTTCCTAGCAGAAGAATTGGGAAGTTCAAGATCATTTGTTCAAGAAATAAGTGATGACTCCAGTGACATTGTTGAAGTTATCAGACGTGCATATGAGGTGAGCACAATGTTCATTTAGACTTACAGTAATTCTTACATTTTTGCCCCAAGATTTAAGGACATACATTGTATGATTCTATATACACAGAGTGTCACGCGAGATGTGGTGATTGAACATGTCCCAAGCCTCACTATTGCCATTACTCCTGAATTCAACTGTAAACTGTGAGTTCTGTGTATGTAGTATAGAACTTGTGATCTGTATACGCCTTATAGGGCAGAGTTTCCTCTATGATGGTGCCATATACATGTATGCATGTAGGTGTGGGTGTGTGCATGCTTTGCATTTCCTGTCAGAGTAAGTGGCACAGACTAGACTTGAGAGGTAATGCCTCACATGTCAATGTGAAATGGAGGGTTCCTTTTGTGTGCCTTAATTATCGCTGCATGTTTAAGATTCAAAAGCATCGGTCTAGAACACAGAGCAAGGTGCCTCATTTTTCATGATGAGTTACATACATGTGTATGTGCTTGATGGACTGAATATTCATACATGTTTATGTGTGCTAGCTGTATGTACAAGTGTAATGTGTTGTATTTGCAGCACTGCCAATGGTGATGGTTGTGCTGATGTGACAATAGAGGAATTGGTGAAGTTTAACCTCACAGTGTCCATGGAGGAGTGCCTCGATCCATCCGACATGTATGTCAGGTTATTGCTTGTTGGTGTATTGGATTGAGGTGTTATAGGGATGTATACACAATGTGGTTATGCAGTGGAACCTCTATCAGGACACCCTTGGGACGTCCCGATTAGTGTGGTATCCTGATTTCAGGTGTTGAAAACTACACAAGTATGGTATTTGGGACAGCAAAAAGTGCCCTGTTTATTGAGGTGTCCTCATTTCAGGGGCCCAGACTAAAGTAGTTCTGTTGTACATATATACATGCATATGTAATGTACAATGTATATATACACATGACATGTATTGTCTCACCTGACTCACCATTACCCTTTTACCCCCCCCCCCCCCCCTCTGTTCTCTACCTCCCTCTGCCCCTCCACCTCTGTTCTGTCACTTAATCACCTCCCCCCCCTTCCCCTCCTCCTCCTCCTCCTCCCCCAGTGTTATCTCACTTCCAGGATTTGGTACTGTCAATCTAGAGCTTATCCCTATCTGTAATTGTAACTGCTCAACAGAAATGGTATTACATTTGACATGTGCAGTTACACTGCATGTGCTTGTAGAAATACAAATACACATAAATATGTGTGTACCTTCCAATTATGCTCTTCAGTGAGCAGCAGGAGGTGTCCTACACACAGGGTGTTGGGGGTGGTGAGGTTGACCTGTACATGTGTAGTGTGTTTTCATTTCAGGGGGTGTCAATTAGGGAGTTTCACTGTAGTGGATATTCCAAATAGAGAATCTTGGCTAATCTTGATAGTAACTGCACATTATTGATAGTAAACTTCACAATACTGTGGACATTGTATGTACATGTACAATTGTATATAATTTTGCAGGAAGGAAATCATGAAGCGTGTAATTTTAACGGGTCCTTGGTGTGCGGGACATGTGACTGTGCTGGGTATGATGCAATCCACAAAGTCTTGTTTTTGAATATGTTAATGCCTTTTATGGCCAGCACATACATGTACATATTGTATTCCTCTCCCTGTCAAATGTGTGTGTATCTGCATGAGTTATACATGTCTGTCTCTTCACCAGAATATTCAGTGGGGAACAGTGTGAATGTCCACATCCCTTACAATCCTGCGAGTGAGTAGACCACTTAATTTGTGTTTTCCTAACTGCAATTGATGTGAAGTACATATACATGTTGGGTTGATTGTGTGTCTCTGTGTATTTGTCTGTTAGTGAGCCACAGGTTTGGTAGTTTGTTTGTGAGGGTTTGGACACTGGATGTGTGGGGAGAGTTGGTACCATCAAAGATCTTTAAACCACCATTCCCAGTTCTCAAGGCTGGGCATTCAGTGTCCTACTCTTATATATGTGATGTTTGTCTGGAGTGGGTTAATGGGTGGGTTTCTTTCTGTTTTTTCTAAAATTCCTGTTTGGCTAGTGTGCTATGCACATGGTTTTCATGTATATATAGAGATGTACGAACATACCCAATTTCCTTTGATGTTTCGTAGTGTGCATGTGCAGATTTCAAAATACAAAGGAAAATGAATGCATGCGTGGGTCGCTTTCCCCTTTCCAGATTGCAAGATCACAATATATGGACATACATGTATATAGACGTTGTATTGATGACGTGTTAGAGTTACTTCAGTCTTACTTCCTCCAGGAATGACTGCTTCAATAGAGGAACATGTGACAGATGTACAAGAGTGTGCACCTGTGACACGGTATGTACATGCTACCTACATGTATGTTGGATTAAGACACAGGACAAGGCTAATGTCATCAATAATGATTGGATTGCTTCCTATGCACATATAAATGTACATGTAATTATGCGGCCTTCTCCAATTCACCTGTTTATCAGGTTGTGTGATGCTTTGGGTGAGTTGCTTTGGTCTTGATTTGTGTATGTGATTTAACCTAACCAGCTGAGCTGCCTCGGTAGCTCAGTTGCTAAGAGCATCATTTAGAATGCGAGTGTTGTGGGTTCCAATCCCACTTGAGGCAGCAAATTTTTCTTTGAAAAGTAACTGCTTTGGGCGAGTTGTGTTGCCTTGTCTTGTCTTTCTAGCATCTCACGAATGATGAACATGTATCTACATGTATATCCTTTTCTCTCCCATCCCAGAGGAACGATACAGGTAAGATTATTGGCAGCTATGGAGAGTGGTGCCAGTGTGACAACATCACATCTGGAGCTTGCCCAGAGGGACCGAATGGCAACATCTGTAGTGGTATGTACTAGATGAATGCCAGCATTGTGGGTGAGCAGGAGCAAACCCACCTAGAAAAATTAACTCCATGTCCATACATATTGTAATTATATCATATTCAGTATTTTGTGACAAGGTACAACAATTTTTCCAGCTGTGTGATATAGGCTATCCATGCTTATAGTGTACGCTCCTTGCATACATGTATTACATATGTGTTCAGATCGAGGTGAATGCAAATGTAGTTCTGAACAGTCTTGTGGGTGTACATGTCAGTGTGGCATGGCTCCTCTCTCTCTTCGTCCATACTTTCCCGACGACTGTAGCTGTGATCCTGATATCTGTCACAATGTGGAATTTCCTGATGTGAGTACATGTACGTGCATGCCTCTATTTCTTGGTGTGTGTCAATGGTAGCTTCATCTTCAGTCTCTCTCCCTCCTTCCATGCATGTATAATTGCCTTTGAACCAACATATAAGTATCTATTCTTCCTCGGGAGCCTTGATAGCAACCACAGACTCTAGTGGACTCTCTCTCCCTAACTGTAACCTCTGTTATTGTAACTCTACTACAAAAGATCAACTTATAAATGGCATAAACCAGTTTTAGAGAACAGTTACTGTTACTAAATGTCGTAGATAGGTGCATGGATCAGTCGCACAATGCATGTTTGCAGGGAAAGAGCCAGGGGACAATTAAGTATACATGTACATGGAAAAACATGTGTATAGCAGTATGTATATACTCACACGTTAGAAGCAGTACCCCTGAAAAATGGGACACTGTCCTACATGTACATGTATGTAGCTGTTTGTGTACTTCTCAACCTCTGAAATCCTACTACCTCACTGATTAGAGGGATTTATCTGTAATGTATTGAGTGTGCTGCTGTCTTGCCATGTGTTCACTCACAGAGGCAGTGTGCTAACAGTGTAGATAAGGAGAGTGACGGAGACTGTGAATGTGAAGGATGTGTCTGCCCTAAAGGCTCTGTAGCATTCAACAAAATGTGTCTCTATAATGTGAGTGATATTGTGTCCATGTGCAATGTATATGTAGACGGAAAGAAAAATTTAAAGATGTAATTCAGTGGGCTAATCGTGTTGAATGTATATGTAGATAGAACTACATGTACATGTACAGTACATGCAACAATTTAGGGTAGCATTAGGTAGTAGGGTAGCAGGGTAAGGTAGTGGGGTAGTAGGGTAGTAGGGTAGTAGGATAGTAGGGTGTTAGGGTAGCAGGGTACAGTAGTGTGGTGTGATAGTGTGGTAGTGTAGAATAAGGTACTGGGGTAGCAGGGTAGGTTAGGAAAATAGCTGGGTAAAGTGGTACTAGAGTAGCAGGGTGGGGTAGCAAGGTAGCAGGGAAGGGTAGCAAGGTAGGGTAGTAGGGTAGTGTTAGGGTAGTAATATGGTAGCTTTGTTGACGTTTTTATTGCATGTACTATATGTACATGTGAACTAAGCTCAATTGACAACACACTCAATGACTGACAACTCACAATGACTGCCTTGGGTGGGTTGTGATGCAGTCACAAGGTCTCAGTATGTATGTATATATAAATGAAAACCAGTGGGTGATTATGCTTGTACATGTACGTATACTTTATTGGCTCTCCTTGTAGTACATGTATAATGAACACCATTGTGACTAAGTAGTGATGAGAACCACTCATATGCACACATGTGTACAGAGTGATCTTTGTGACATGTATAAGTCGTGTGCTCAATGTGGACTGAACTGTACTGAAGAGGAGGTGGAGGACTGCAACCCTGAAAGTCTGGATGAGAGCCGTAAGTATCCTCGGAGCCTCATGTATATACATGTAGTTGCATTAAATCATCCTTTGGATGTTCTGTATTTATACATGTGCATGTATACACTGGGGGCCGTGAGAACCGCATACATAGGGCTGTAGATCACCTGCCTTGTCTGTATATAATATGGTACATACTACATAAAACCTTTGCAATGTGTATGTACAATGAAAAGTCAATGTATCTGCTTGCCCCACAGATGCCCTGCATCACACTAGTATGTAGTCTCCCATGTATGCTTTATCACATGTGTAGAGTCTATACATGTACAATATGATCTGTGTCTGTACACATATGATCCCTTACTGCCTCACTATGTATCCACAGCTGGTGATGCGGTGCAGTGCCAGTTTGAGCGAAGTGGCTGCACTGTGGATTTTGAGGTGTCTGCAAATCCTTTTGAACCCGTTGCCTCTGTCTTCGTAGGAGAAGAGAGAGGTAAGAACCAACTGGACAGTCCCGTGAAGTAGACAGCCCCTGAAACAGGCCATAATTTATACTAGTCCAGCCTAGTACATGTACATGCGTTCTGGTGCACCTTGCGTATATAAACCGGTGGTGTGCTAGACAAGTTGCGCATATTCCCTGCTGATGAGAACTAATAAGCTCAAAACAGCGCTGTCCAGGGATCGCTTAGCTTGTCTGGCCCCACCAGATATACAATAGCACATGTGTTGGGTCTATAGTTGGTGTGTATAGATGTGTACTGACGTAGTGATACTTGTACTCACGTAGTGGTGTTAGGAAAGCATGATGTCATGTTGACTGTGACAATCAGAGAGACAGTAGTGTTCAGGGGCACACCAGAACACCCTAGTCCATCTTCAGATCTGCAATAATATAATGCCACATTCCATCAATTGAAATAGGAACACACACACACACACACACACACACACACACACACACACACACACACACACACACACACACACACACACACACACACACACACACACACACACACACACACACACACACACACACACACACACACACACACACACACACACACACACACACACACACACACACACACACACACACACACACACACACACACACACACACACACACACACACACACACACACATACACACACACACACACATGTACGCACAATCGGCAATTTTCTCCGGCCCTGTAGCCGAATCTCTTGTGTAATATTCTGCATTTATACAGACACTAGCTCAGTGGCAATACATGCAGTAAATATACGTACATGATCACATGCACACTCACATTAAAGCTGGACTGAATGACAGATACTATGTTGCTGGAGTTGGCTTGAAGGCTGGTTACTCCTATCTGTGGCCCTAACTTCAGTTCATTTTGCAGTGACTAAAACACAACCACAGACATATGTACGTACATTGTATAATTTCATTAGCAGAACCCTAAATTAGCCAGCTATGGCTTGACTTGAAACTTATTTATTTGAGAGAATATTTTAAATTTAATGACTGCTAATTTCTGCAGATTGCCCGTCAGGTACAGGTTTTAATGAGAACCTGCTGTGGATTATCCCAGTGGCAGTGATAGTAGGCCTGCTCATCTTGGGAGCTATCATCCTGGCCATTGTTCTACTTATTGTCTGTAACATGGTGAGTGGATCATATATATATAAGGACTGCTATATTTTAAATTTGAATATGTCGTCAAGGCTGTTTGCAAATAGTTTTGTGTGATTCCAATATTATATGACTGGAAACTTCCATGTGTGTAGGTCAGAGTATGATGACATTACATGTGTTACAGTGTGTTTTTTATTACGAGCAATGTACCAGTTCTGCTGGTAATTAAAATTAAAGATTATATGCATGTAGAGTAACTTTGAAGGAATATTTAACCAAATATTCATTAGTTAAATAATTGATCACACACAACAACACAGCCACTGGTAAAAATAGGCCTCTCAGACAACCCAGTATATGAAGTGTGCCAGCCAAGGACAAGAATAGACCTCTCCAACAACCCAGCCTATGAACAGAGGGCAATAGACACCTCTGACAACCCAGCCTATGAACAGAGGGCAATAGACACCTCCAACAACCCAGCCTATGAACAGAGGGCAATAGACACCTCCAACAACCCAGCATATGAACAGAGGGCAATAGACACCTCCAAAAACCCAGCCTATGAACAGAGGGCAAGAATAGACACCTCCAACAACCCAGCCTATGAAGTGCGCCAACAGAGGACACATCTAGCAAACCTAATTGCACAGGAGCCAGAATACATGTACATCGATGATGCTCAGGATCCACTCTATGAGATCATGGATGCCCAAGACTGATTCACTAGTGTGAATGCACAATTTTGCAGCAGTACTTACCATAGTTTCATATATTACCTGTAAAATGTTCATGTGTAGCTACATTAACAATTAAATTTTGAAGGGAAGCACACAGATAGACAGAAGGACAGACAGACAGACTGACTGACTGACTGACTGACTGACTGACTGACAACGAAGAGAATTTGAAATATGTATGTATGAATGACATCCATTGAAGAGGACTAACCATTTCGGAGTTCTAGATATAGAAATAGTTATACTGACATTTCTTGTTTACAGACTCAGTGACCAGCCAACCACGATGAAGTTTATTAAAGGCGAGACGTTCTGCTCCACTGCACTATCCTCTGCGCATGCGCGGAGCACTCCACTGAGCGCACGCGCAGATCAGCATACTGAGCGACTGGTTATGTAGCCACAGAAAGCAATAATTCTTATACCAGCTCGTTAAATCCTTGCTGTCTCATAAGATGTGGGGAGATTTATATTCTGCTTGTGTTACCTGTGCCCTGATCAAACACCTAGCCATGTTTGTTGGAGCAATACTCTGGTCAATTCAGTTGACTGGTATATAGGCTCAATCTTTCATCAGTAAATTGCCTATATAGTTATAAGCAACTAGGTATACACTCAGTGTAGATTAGTGCCTCGCGCATGCGCAGTAAATGCATAGTATGTTAAAGGAAGCAGAAATGTAGATATAGAAGAGAATGAGGTCAATAATGATGTTAATGTCTCTGGCCCTCCTGTTCCGTTCTGCCTCTGTCATGGCCTCAAGTCTAGCTGAGGAGTAAAGTACATAAGTACAGTAGGGACGGGGCTTCCGGGGGGTTCCGAACACGGCCGATTTTCACCTCCTCGGACACAAGGCCAAGTTTTACAGTAATCTCAGTAGTACAGGTAGCCTCGTGCCCAGCCTCTTTCCAGGGGGGAAAGAAAAAGCCTGGGTACGAGGCTATATTAGCACAGCAAGACTAATACCGTAAAACTTGGCCGGCCATCTCTTTCCCTTTCCGTCCTCTTTCGCATCCCCGCCAACTCCTAGCGGCGGAGTTCAGTTCGTCAAATCGCAGACATTATCGCTAGCGTGCGCGCGCGCCTCCACGCTCCGCCCAGAATTCCTAAGCGTGACTATAATTGAATTCCTGAAGCGTGACTGACATACATACACACACACATACATACATACATACATACATATACAAACATCGCTAGACGAGAACGCGCTGCGGAATTAGGATGCCTCGGCAATAATTGTTATTGAGCAGTAACACAGTAAAAAGATGATAGATACAAGATGCAAAAGATTTTGGCTTGGAAGCCTTCTTCAGTTGCACATCTTCACAGGCATCTTCACATGCCTAGTTAAATAAACAATAAGCTTGCTTAGTTATCATTAAATTTCCAATGCTAGGCTGCATGCATGTATTATGCTTAAATTATGCTATAATATTGCATGCATGGATGTCATTCATACATACATATTTCAAAATTCTCCTCTTCATTGTCAGTCAGTCAGTCAGTCAGTCAGTCAGTCAGTCAGTCTGTCTGTGTTTCTGTCTGTCTGTGTGCATCCCTTCAAAATCTAATTGTTAATGTAGCTACACATGAAATATTTTACAGGTAATATATGAAACTATGGTAACTACTGCTGCAAAATTGTGTATTCACACTAGTAAATCAATCTTGGGCATCCATGATCTCATAGAGTGGATCCTGATCATCATCGATGTACATGTATTCTGGCTCCTGTGCAGTTAGGTTTGCCAGATGTGTCCTCTGTTGGCGCACTTCATAGGCTGGGTTGTTGGAGAGGTCTATTCTTGTCCTTGGCTGGCACACTTCATAGGCTGGGTTGTCTGAGAGGCCTATTTTTGCCAGTGGCTGTGTTGTTGTGTGTGATCAATTATTTTGTGAATGAATATTTGGTTAAATATTCCTTCAAAGTTACTCTACATGCATATGATCTTTAATTATCAGCAGAACTAGTACATTGCTCATAATAACAAACACACTGTAACACAGACTATCCATGTAATGTCATCATAATCTGACCCACACACATAGAAATTTCCAGCCATATAATATTGGAATCACACAAAACATATTCAAATTTAAAATATAGCAGTCCTTATATATATGATCCACTCACCGTGATACAGACAATGAGTAGAACAATGACCAGGATGATAGCTCCCAAGATGAGCAGACCTACTATCACTGCCACTGGGATAATCCACAGCAGGTTCTCATTAAATTCACTACCTGTACCTGACGGGCAATCTGGAGAAATTAGCAGTCATTAAATTTAAAATGTTCTCTCAAATAAATAAGTTTCAAGTCAAGCCATAGCTGGCTAATTATTGTAAAAAAATGACAAGACATAAGTAAATAAAACATTGAGGAACTTTGAAATGTAATGTAGGGATTGCATAAAATGAATAGAGACAAGATTGGGACACAGACATGCTGCATACATCAATGTACCAATAATGGTATGTTGATGTATCATAGCATGTCTCTTGTCTTTGTTCATTTTATGCAATCCTTGTGTTACATTTCATTTACTTATTACTATAACAGTTACCCATGTCATTTTCAACTAGTATCCTGTCGGGTTGGATGTAGAAGGTATGAGTACAATCATCACTGTCAGTAAATATACATCGAACACTTTGTGCTGCATGAAACATGACAAAAGTAGCATTCGTACTTCATTTAAATATAGTTGTGTGATTTTACTCACTATTACATACACTCTTTGTGAAATGTAACTAATTTCTTAGTAAACACTTCACTAAATTGCAAACCAGCTATGTATATACAAAATGTTTATACATACATGGTGGAGTGTCTATGAGTGATGGACTGCACTCATCGCTAGCCATTATCTCTGTACAGTCCGTATCTTCACTCTGCAAGTCCTTCTGACAACGAGCACATTCTTCTTTCCCAGCACAAATATCATCCAGCTAAGGGAGGATGACATTGAGACAAGCAATTAAGATTACAGAGACCTGTTGATTCTCATCAGAACCTGCAATACTTTACTTTGGGCTAGCACCAATCCACAGATTCATACACTAGACTATAGCTATGTGAAGTAGATGTAATGTGTTTGATAATACCAAGTGATTTAGGGGCTGCATTCAATGGGAACTGTATACAACTGAAGCAGCTCTAGACAAACTCAATGGAGAGTGATTTTTGCTCTTTACTTACTTTAGTTAAGAGTATATCAGAAACAAAAAGTGACATTTCACATAGAGTGTATGTACTGCAGCATGATAGTGAGTGACAACTGGCTTGCTTACAGGATCACAAGTGCCATCAGCTCCCCTAGTAGTCCCAGCTATACATCGACATCCACTGCACACATCACATGCAGCATTCTGACCTTGTAGATCTCCAGTGTACACACACACCTAAACAGGGGACACCATAGATACAAACCTCTAATAACATGCATACAAGTACATTAGCTTCTTTAGAAGTTCGATCATGCATTGATTGTGCACAAGCAAGGTCAAATTAGACACATACAAGAGAGACAAAACATGACAAGGCTATACACATGTAACAGATATATCTTACACCATCAAATTGTGTACTATAGCACTTAAGAGGGTCACATTCACATATTTTTCCACCATAACGAAGCCCAGTCTTCTCCTCTATGTCACACATACATGTATCAGACCCACAGTCACACATCCCACGTCCTGTAGGGTAATGAAAGGTAGGTTCAGAAACTGGATATCATAAATACTCTCACTGTCTCAAATGCCATGTAACATCTCTGGACACTTATGTGATTAATTCTTCATATGTACATAATATAAACAACAAAAGCTGATGTGTTAGATATACTGAGTTGGGTCTGTGTACTCCTGACCCTGACAGAGGCTTAATTTCTACATAACCACCAATAAAATCATGTATTTTGCCTATACTCTACATGCACAATACATATTGCAGTGTATTTGCTGACCGGAACAGAGCTCTCCATCTTCTGTTAAGTTTCCTTGACATGAAGTGAAATGGTCACACTCACAAGCATCCCCAAAGTAAGGTTTAGTTATATTTTCCTATAAAACAAAAACATTCATCTACTTTTCTCTGTGACTGTCTGTCACACTTGAAAAATTTACTGTATAAAATTGACTAGTATACAGGCTTGTAGACATACAGTTTCAAGTAGTCTCTCTTGTATGAAGCAGGAGCACTCCCCACAATTACACTCTCCTCTAGACCGGCCTGAACATTCCTTGTCATCCAATCCAACACTGAAAACAAAGATTGAATCAAAAATATAAATATTATCCGGATACTCCTGGGACTAAAAGCATCCTTATTAATGGGGTGTTCTGATTAATGGGTGTCCTGATTTGAGGGAATGAAATATGACATTTGGGTGAGTTAAGAAGGCTGTGATTCCACAGTATACATTTCAGTGTGAATACATGTAGAGGGTGGGACACTGACTTGCAAGTTGCATCTCCAGTACACTGGCACATGTCTCCACTCCTGAGGACAGGAGAATACCAAAATGCAAGTATAATATACTACAAAAATGGTGTAGTTTTCTTGAATTACTTTACTTAAGTATATGGCTCAACCATGATTCTATCACCAATGGTGTGTGTAGGTGGTTACTACCTGTCAGGAGGACATTCACAAATTCCACAGGTCAGATTGCCAGTTCCATTGCAGACCTCAGAATATGCGACCTGGTAAGGAGAGATGACACGTGAGATGGAAAAGGGGAGAAAAGGAACAATATTGAGGAGAAAGAGGTAAAGAGACTGTAGCATGTAATTAATGGATGTATGTTTCTTATCTTCATTTTGTAAGCATTTATTTCCTGTCTTATTGTATTTAAACTGGTGCACCTTTTATATTTATCTACGTGGTTAGTCTGTGGGGCTGCTAAGCACTGTCGTTAAACAAACTCCCATTTCTAGAAGACTGTTAGCGTGAGAGACACTACAGAGACAGGGCTATATAGGACTACTGTAACATGGTACATGTACAATCATACTCACTCTGCAATTACATTCACAGAGTGGTACTATCTCTAGCTGAACAGTACCAAATGCTGTAGACTGCAAGAAACTGTAGAATACCGAGATATAGCACAGATCACAGCCACTATATACAGTTGTGTACAGTTTGAGTTATAATGTACTTACACAGTGGTTGGTTCACTCAGACAATTGATCATTGTAACTGTGACATTGAATGTGACGCTCTTTCCAATGGACACACCAGTACACACATCAGTATCATTACTGCAGTGAGAAAGGATATTTGTGTGCTTAGGGCTACATAGGCAGACAGAGTGGAAGCAGCAAGAAGTTGGGAGGTATATATACTAGTAGAAATGCTTAGCATTTTTGGCAAGCGGGAGCGACCCAACTGAGCTACAGAAATGTGTAATGCGCACGTAAAATTAGAACTCACGTATGACATTACAGTATGTACAGTGTGAGTCACATATATATATATATACAAATATATAGAAAAATCGGCCCATTTACACGACTAGGTTGCCTCGCTCCCGCTCGTCAATCAGGGAGGAATATAGTTCACCTGTAAAAATCTCATTATGCGAAATGTGATACACTGATAAATATTCTTCATATAGCTATGTGTAGTGCCCTGCCCTGTCCTGTCCAGTCTGTCTGTCCGTGCACTAAAATCCTCTAAAGTGTATACCTACCTTCCACAACCTTCACCAGCAGCAAAACTAAATTCCAGATCTGGGTGTTCTGCAGTAGTTAGACGTACCTCCTGACTTATATCCTACAGCAAATATACAAGGCAGAGGATGATGAAATGCCTTCATGGGAAGTTTTTTCCCACACAGGCTGGAAAGGTGCACCTACATGTATATGAGTGTACATGTACATGTGCATGTATGTGCATGCATAAGCCTCACATCGTATGCTTCCTGAATAACATTGATGATATTAGAGGAATTCTGCTCAAGTGTTGTGAGACGAGCAAATGGTTGTAGCTGCTCACTCAATACCTGTAATATACAATGTACATGTGTATCATGCAAAATGACTTTTAATGAGTGACCATAACTAAGCACAAAATGCTGTAAAGATAGCCTCGGTTCCCAGGCCTTCCCCGCATGCACGTAATTGTGCGCGTTTTGATTGTGTGGGGGAGGGAAACATTTGAAATTGGGGAAGGCCAGGGATGAAACATCACGTGAGGGTAGACGTTGGGTAGACACACTAGCGTGCCGCCGCTGTTGGCCTCATTCACAAATTGTATATACTCACGAGAGCTGAGACGTTCGACGTACATGGCTGGTGAGTATGGAGTATATAAATGCTACACTTCACACTGGCGTAAGTCTAGCTCTATTTTCAAGCGAGAAGCTTAGGTAGTGACTTCAAGGTCAATGGGGCGCGCGCTACGCATCATCCCTCACGTGATATTTTATCCCAGGCCTTCCCCCGATTTTAAAAACGCTCACAATTACGCGCAACGGGGAAGGCCTGGGAACCGAGGCTACTGTAAAGATACATGTACATACAGTACACAATGTATCAAGAGTGGATGTACATGTACTTGTGTACTGTACAGTTGAAGGAGCACATACAACACTAGCACATTTTACATGCATATATATATGCATGTGTGAATACAAGTGAGAACAAGAACATAGGCATTCCAAGTCTCACCTCATAAATGGGTTGTCTATCTCCTGCGATAGCAAATACAATATTTGTCTCTGATGTCCTAGAAAGACCTCTCAACTGATAGACGGATGGATAATCCTACACCACATATACATATATTTGTATGTAACTACACAATATACATTGTATGTTGAATGAAGTAGTGAAAGTCAGTTATACATACATCTACATGTAACTCACATATCGTGTGTCATCATTGTACTCTTCAAAATCAATTCCGTCCTCAGTTCCTGGTTCCAGAGAGCACACACCAGGATTGGGGTCAAGGACGGCACCTACCTACAATGTTGATACAATGTCCAGCAATAATATCAGTCCCGCACTACACTTCAGGCTACCATCATCAGTGACATGTAACAGACTTCAACTGCACACAACCAACCCACACAACAGCTCTGTTCATTTGCCACTCAACTCTTAGCACATGTACATGCAAGTAACAGTATACACATACCTTCCCATCACCTGCCAAATGAAAATCTGCATTGCTCATGTATAGCAACATGCGCAAACTCTGGGGCTGCCATCCAATTTTCTATGATTGTGCATGTGCAAGAAGGAAAGGTAATGTATATATATATATTGTAGGAGTATCAAAGGTGCTGACTTAATACACTTAGCACACAAAAGTGACTCAATGGTAGAACGTTACATAGATATTACTCTAACCTACTACCAAATATATATATATATATATCTTATTGCGTGGGATATCGGGCAATATGGCAAGTTATTGCACGAGTGTGTGAGGTATTGCCCGAGCCGAAGGCGAGGGTAATACTCACACACGAGTGCAATAACTTGCCATATTGCCCGATAAACCACGTAATAAGCTGTTTATTACCTAGCTCGTCTTCAACCTGGTGTTAAAACTCCGCCATTTTACCGTTCACTCATTGCTAACAATACGCGTGGATGCGCAATGCGCTCTGAAATTTAATTGGCTAAAATTGACTGGGCAATATAACTGGGCAATATGGGAAAATATTGCCCAGTGCGGAATAGGAAATTATACATTGCTGGGCAATATGGCTAGGTAATAAATGTCCTTTACATAAGGTAACAAGTACAAAACATTGACATGATAGTGAGTATACATACACATGTATATACATGTTGATTGCAATATGTGCAGTGTACCTCTGTGCAGGTCAATATTTGCACCAGACCATCCATTCCTCCCTCCAGGGCATCCACATTCAGATGAATTGATATGTTGTCCAGAATACTCTACAAAGGAGTATGTGCGTATATGCCACTCAAATATGGACACTTGTTAGTTAGTGTACAGCAGATAGTTGGTAGGACATGCCCATTAGCCCTAAATTAATGGCTCAGAACTGCAATCTTAACACCCTCTCTGTACATTTTCGAGGTTACATATGTTTCTATACTTTTTGGCACTTCCATCCCTACATCCTTCAACATTTATATTACTATACATAAATTATATGCATGTATATACATGTATACGTATATGTCACCTCTAGTTCATCAGGCTCAACAAATGATATATTGGCAGTGTGTCTGAAACTGATAGTTGGGTTGCAGTCTTCAAGATCAATACCACTGTTGCTACAGGTACTGTACAGTTGGTAGAGCATGTACATATAACTGTAAAAGTGTATCTGCCTCAATAGCTTGGCCACTTACCCAGCTGGAATTGTTTTATGGTAGGCATTAGGACTATCACTGGAAAGTGCATATGGAACTGCTCTCTTCTCTCCAAAATAACCAAATCCAACTGCATAGTCCGTTGTAATATTATTAAGTGCTGCCACTGAAAAGGAGAAGTATATGTGTGTAATACACATATAGGTCTTGATCAGAGTTTTACCAAGCAAATCAAGAATGAATGCACTAAAGTGCAGAACTCTCGGCAACACCGCGTGATAAATACTACTACATGTATAATGCGCATGCGTGCTTTCCGCAGGAAAATGGCCGACCGTACATATGGCCTTCAATGGAGGCAGTGCTGGATCTCCACAATGGAGCGGTTTCAGAGAAAACCCCACAATTTTTTTGACTTCCGTTGCCCGCTGAGTACGTGACAGTATTTTCAGGACGAAGAGATGCTCCAGAGGTGAGATGTGACTTAACAGACACACACATACACACACACACACAGACCCAACTACCGTCACACACACACACACAGACCCAACTACCGTCACACACACAGACCGAACTACCGCAACCCTCCTGCACATGAGTGCCAAGGTTAACAATGCAATTCAATTCTTTCAATGAGAAAATGAGTGAAGGTAGCAAAATGAAGTGAAAAGAAGGTTCAGATACAGTCTATCATTACTCCACTCACTTGAGGTACTAGGCTCTCTCTATGTAGAGACTTGCCCATTAGCTTTAGCACATCATTACTAACACACATAAATTGAGGGCATGAAACAGTGTATTCATTGAGGGCTTGGTGGATACAGAAATGCTGGTAACCTTGTGTTGTGTATAGCTGACACATTCAAGACTTCAGAGCCATTTCATATGCTAATTAAGGCTAATGGGCAGGTTGGCACTATCCCTACCAAGAAAGTCTACTGATTCTCTGACATCTTTTAAAAAAAATATGTAGGTCATTAATACCTAGGTCAGTGGCAAGTTCTGGAACGGTATCTCTGAAGCGTCTAGAGAATGAGCCTGTGGCGTCGAGGAAGAAGTACAAATCCAGAGGAAAGTTTTCTGAAGGCTTGAACTGAAGAGTGAACTCCTTTGGCTGGCCTGAATGGAGATATAGAAGAAAATAGTGTACATAAATATACATTCCAACTCTAACACAGAGATACTGATGTTGAGTGTGTGTGTGTTTTATACACTGTACATGTACACACACACACACGACATACGTGCTCTCAGTTCCACCCTCAGCTTCTGAGGTTTTACTTGCACATCATCTCCAAACTCCTCCTGCACAGAAGAGACAACAAGAAAATCGTACATTTGCAAATGGCTACATACATGTGTACATCACACACAATGGATGTACATGAAAACAAGCTGCAGCAGAGCAAACGTGTACATGTACATGTACAATGTGCATATTGTAATCCTGACTCACACTAGCAATACACACTGCACATACTAAAATCTTGAACGTGTACTCTTACATTTTTGATAATGTCTATTCTAGATTCTGGATCGACGACCTCCACAGGGCAAATTGGATTATTATCTCTAAGTCTGCATCGACTACCTATCACAGACACCTCTCGCTGGTGAGGGAGAGAGAGGAAAAAAAAACAATAACATGTCTGTTTTGCATCACCTGTGCATATCAAAAGCTCAGTTAATAGAGCATTTGTTTCTGGCATTTGCTCACAAGGCATGCATCATGGGTGAGATGTATTGCATTACAGTAGAACCTCGGTTATCCGAACACCTCTGGGCTCAATGAAATTTCTAGTGTTTGGATAAGTGAATCTACACGCCGACTACCTATCACAGACACCTCTCGCTGGTGAGGGAGAGAGAGAACTTATAAATGTGCAATAGGGTTTACTTGGGGAGAGCAGGAGGCAGAGAGGTTTTTCTCTCCCTGGAATTGCCTTGCTCCCCACATAATATTGGAAGGTTAATTGTGATTTACACTTGCTCCCCTTAAATCTAACTCTCTTGACCAAATTTTGAACCTGTCACATGCATAGCTACATATACATTTGAAAGCTCAACTCAGAGAGCATCTGTTTGTTTTTTTAATCCCACCGAAGTAGTTCTGAAAATAACTGCATTGGGTGAGTTGAATTATGTTAGAGTCTGAGGTGCAGTTGAATTCTAGGGCCTCATACACACATACTGGTTGATAGGGGCACCAATAACAGTCTGGATCAGCTGAAACACACTCATCACAACTTTCATAAGCACTGCATTTGTCTTCTGGTTCAAGGTCAACTAGAATTGAGCAAATAAAACATGATTGGTAGAGCCATACAAAATGTAAAGAGGGAGGAGTAGATAGCAAGAGGAGAGGATGAACAGAGGCTCCCAAAAAGAAGGGGAAGGAAAGGAGAGAAGCAAGAGGAACAGTAGAACAGGAAAGAAGGGAGATATTGTAACAAACTAGGCTCAGCTGGACACTGTTCCTCAGCTAAACATATGTCTTCAAATTCCACAGTTCCTTGTGGACAGAAACAGCCAGGCACACATTCAGTAGGACAAACTTGTCCAGAGCAGGTGGTGACACAGGCAATGTTGCATGTGTTTGCAATCTTTCCAAGAGCACATGTTGGATTATCTGTAAGAACCGAGGAGATTGATACATTAGGAGTGTGTACCATAAGTTGAAGGGCTGAGAACCAGAGTGGCATAACCCGCTAAACAGCAGTTTACCCCCCCTAAAACTCAAATGTACTTTAAAATGTGTTTTGGGACAAGGGGAAAATTCATTAAATCAAAAATATCTCATGAATGCTTATAGGTACACCCAACTTTTTAATTCATATTTGTGCTATTTGGATGATTTCCCATTCTTAATTTTGGGATAGGCCACTCTGGTTCTCAGCCCTTCAGTTAATCCTTTCACTTGAGTTTCAAATTACATGACTGTGGAAAGTTACATGCATCACAACCACTGACAACAGCGAGATCGCTCGTTCCATTGCCCTACAATGTGCACACGGCCTTCACTATAATATCATTTCTCCAAGCCCTGCCCACACCATACACTCAGACTCTCTCTCACTGCAAAAAGTTAGTTATTTTAACCTGTATACTAGGGCCATTAAATTCCTTTTTAATGAGTGAGAGACAAAAAATTAGAAGTGGCATGACTTTTGACTTTGAGTAACCTAGCTCAAGGCCGGGGGAAGCGCTCGGGCCACTCCGGCGGGCTATGGCCCAACCAAAGTTTTAGACCTTTGAGTAATAATTTACACCCACCTGTTCAGTTGCAGCAAACAACCCACGCACTGATGAATAATATGAACGGCGCGCGCGATATTCGGGCAAATGGGAACCTCAAATAACTATATACACGTGGTCAAACAGCTGGTGCGAGTAAGTTCCAGCTGCTGAATCAAATTGCTGAGCTAGCTATGGCCAGATCTTGTTCTCAGCGATCTATTTCTCAATTCTTTGGCAAGAGTGTTATTAATTATCACAAGAGTAAATGCGCAATGATTACTCTTGGCAGTATTATACAGTATTGGCCTGACCAATCTATATGAGCTTCCCCCAACCCTGTTAAGACTATGCTGGTTTCTAATAACCTCCTGCATGATTTTCTGCACCTGTATGCCAACAAATACATGACAACTTGGGAATGTAGAAGTAATAGTATAGCCATTATTGTTTCTCCTCATTAATGGAGAATGTATATAGTGGCAGTATAATGCTTTATTTTATAACAAAACATGCAACTGAGGCCACTACATGCAACTGAGGTTTTACTGCTATTCCTTTGTTAACGAGAGGGAAACTCGATGAATTGCTATATTACTACATACATCATTCCTGAGTTGTCATGTGGTTGAGTTCCTCAATCACTAGTGGGTGGTGGTTTTCAGAAGCCAGGTTGCTCATAGCTCTATGCTTATGCATTTGCCAGCTGTAGCTATAGTATACTCAAACAAAAGTTGTAACTCAAACAACCACAGAAGGGTTAGAACCCGCAACTTTTGATTTTTTACAGTCAGCTGTTTTTTTTGTCAGTAAGTACTGAAACTCAAATAAGAGTAACTCGGTTAAAACTCCTGTACTTCTGAGGGTGTTTTTATGCTATAAACTAGGAGTCGGTCCAGCTGGTCCGGTTTTGACGAGTGATTTTATGAAATTCATTATAAATGTATAGACAATAGAGGCTTTTGTGTCGCGCGCTCTTCAGCGCTCAGCGTACGTGCTCTTAGTTTTGCGCAATATAGTCAAATATCCAGCACTCCAAATTATTTTCCAACAATCAGCACCCGCTATCTTGGCAACTATTAGAACAATTATAGATATTGGCATGTAGCTAGAGCGTAGTATAGTACAGTGGAAAAATGGCACGCCGACAATGAATATTCAACTGTAAATACTTATACTAGTCGTTTTAAAGACCAATGTTTTGACCGCTAATTGCCATTCTCCTGAAATTAATCTTACAGAGCTTAAGTGGGAAGCATGCGGGAAAAGCAGCAGCAATAGTATCACCAACAGAGGCTATGACCAGCTATAATAAAACTGCAAACCGTTCAACTGCACACTTACCAGCATTGGTAGAAGCTGCAAGTAGTAGAAGACACGCAGCTGGGTGAAAAAGACAAACCATTTCAGGTCTAGAGCTAGTACTGTTGTTTACTGACTCTGACCCACTGACTCGCACTACATATATCCTCTGCGCATGCGTGTAGCACGTATAATTAACGCAGCACGAGCCTCTAAGGTAGCTTGCTGCAAAGCTAGGATAGGGAACTCGAGTGTAGGACTGGCTTACCCAGTAACAACTCCAAGATCCTCAACTGAGCACTGAGGGCAAGAGTCCTGTTGTCATACATCCCATAGATATATATGTAGCTAGGAAGGGGGGCAAGTCCCCCCAACAAATTTTCAAAATAACATACATTTAGCTGGGTGGATGCATGTTTCTAAGTATATATATCTAGTGCCCCCCCCCCCCCCCCCGCCAATCCAAATTTGCTTCCTACACTTATAGTAGGGTTATTTTAACTCTACTGTGTTTATGACAGGCTGTTACTATAACCATGCCAAGGGGAAAAATAACCATGCATGATGATACTTTTAGTATGTAAACTATATAAAGATAAGAGAGCACAAGAGTGTAGTTCATGTGACAATGTTCTTTCCCACGTATGGTGTTATCTTTGCACTATACCTATATATGTAACTAACCCCAAAAGCTATATAGTGCACTCGCACATTTTTTCCACACAAATGACTATTGCTGAACATTCCCACCACAAGCCATGAAATATACCACATACTCAGAGTACATGTTGATTTACATTCTCAACCAGTAGCTACCTCTGTCTACCTAACTTTTGATTCGAGCTATGTAAACCCAAAGAAAATCTAGCTACCTCTGTCTACCTAACTTTTGATTCGAGCTATGTAAACCCAAAGAAAATCCTGGTACCTGCATCATATCCTCCATGCAAACGATAATCTGTCCCTCTAAAGATTGAGGTACTGGCCTGCCCTTGCCCTTAACTGGTGGCAGCTCTGCAAAGTCAACATATTCGATAATATCTTTAGTTCCTATATTCTGCTTTCTTTTGATATGGCTACATGGATTGGGATATATAACTTCATTAACTTTGTGGAGTGAGCAAAGATAAGATTTGCATTAGCAGATTATTTTCAAAACATTATTTGCATGTATGCATGCATGCATACTAGTGTACATAAGGAAGGAGAATTACATGAAGGCAGTTATGTGGCAACACGTGAGGAATCGAATGTACTCCATTTTGAAATTGGGTGAGAAATAAGTAATCATTGCCAAACTCGAGGGAACATGATCAGGTGAAGTTAAACGAGTTTCTCTAAATGTATTTCTGTCTGTCTGAGTGCATCCATCTTAGTAAATGTACACATGAACATTTCACAGGTAGTATATGAACTATGTAACTACTGCTGCAATATTGTGTATTCACACTAGTAGGGCATCAGTCTTGGTCTTCAATCATCACATAGAATGGATCATCATCCATAATGTACATGTATTCTGGCTCCTGTTCACCCAACATGTGAGACAGCTGGCACACTTCACAGACTACGTTCTGTTGGCGCACTTCATAGGCTGGGTTGTTGGAGAGGTCTATTCTTGCCCTCTGTCCATAGGCTGGGTTGTCGGAGGTGTCTATTCTTGCCAGTTGTCTCCTCTGATGGCATGCTTCACATGTATGGGTTGGGTTGTTGGAGGTGTCTAGTCTTGCCCTCTGTTCATATGCTGGGTTGTTGGAGAGGTCTATTCTTGTCCTCTGTTGGCACACTTCATAGGCTGGGTTGTTGGAGTGGTCCATTTTTGCTAGTGGCTGTGTTGGATTGTTTGGGTGTAATCAGTATGGTAATTTAAAATGTGCTCAAAGTGGACACTTCTGTACATGCACCATATTTAATATCCATAGAGCACGTGATGAAAAGTGTATTATCCTACAACATATACTACAAGAATTTGATTGGAGCATTTGAACCATTAGCTAGCCCCGATCACTTAAATTTAAGCATACCAGATTAGGTTAGACTCTCCCCTACAGCTGGTCAGGATTGTACCAACCTGCCAGCTAGCTGTAGCAGACTAGCAGTATATGCATATTGTTTCATAATAATTGTCAGCAGCTCAGGTACATTGCTCATAAGGTTGCTCATAATAAAAAATACACAACACAGACTATCCATGTAATGTCATCAGTTTCTAATGCTGTATATACCAAACAGTGTCCATAGTCAACTTGTATACTTAGTACATTATGGTATCCACAGACAGCATTGATGGCAAAGCAAATGAAACCAGGGAGTAAAAACATTAAAATGTTGAAGGATGTAGGGATGACAGTGCCAAAAAGTAGAGAAACTAGTGCTGTATATATGCAGCAAGACAGGGGATGAGGGCATGCAACAATAATAACATGCGTAACTCCATAATAAAAGAGATGTAGGGAGGGTTACGCATGTCATTGTAGCGGTGTTTTCTATCACCTTTAAGAGTGTTATCATGTCTAGAAACACTCGTAGGCTATGTTATGTTTCTAAAAGGGCTTATAGCTGCCGGGTTCGAGAGTTCTGAGCCGTTACATTTGTTAAGGCTTAGTGGGCGTGTCGGTGCCATCCCTACATAGAGAGTCTACCGACTCTCTGATATATGTAGCAATGCAGTACTATTATAATAAGTACAAGAGTAAAGCAAAATGTTAAGGATGTAGGAATGGCAGTGCCAAAAATGAGAGAAACAAAGACCAGTATGTATGCAGTAAGACAGCAAGATAGAGGATGATGGCATACAACAATAATAGTGCAAAGCCCATATTAATAAAAGATATTAGAGAGGGGGTTACGCATAGTATTATTGCTGTATGTCATCATTCCCTGTCTTGCTGCACATAAACAGGTCCTTATTTTTCCAATTTTGTACATTGTAGGTCCACTCACCATGATACAGACAATAAGTAGAACAATGGCCAGGATGATAGCTCCCAAGATGAGCAGACCTACTATCACTGCCACTGGGATAATCCACAGCAGGTTCTCATTAAAACCATCATCTGACGGGCAATCTGCAGAAATTAGCAGATTTAATGTGTTCTCAAATAAAACGTTTTTTTTTTCAAGTTAAGGCATAAAGTTAAATAGTTCCCATTAAGTGGTGCCACAACTTGAAAAACTGCTTTAGTTATTTTACACCTTGCAAAAAAATAGAGAGCACATGTACATGTGTGCTATCTCTGTCTTTCGGCTCTCTCCTCTGCATGCATGCAATTAAAGTTGAGTTGAGTTGCGTTTGTGGAAGAGAGAGCGTACTTATTACTTACCCATGCCATTTTCAACTAGTATCCTGTCGGGTTGGATGTAGAAGGTGTGAGTACAATCATCACTGTCAGTAAATATACATCGGACACTGCTGTGTGCTGCATGAAACATAGAAGCATTCATATACATATGAACTACATCAATAGTTTTTTGTAAATTTTGTCATAATCCCCTTTCCCTACCACCCTAAAAAGTCAGATCTCATGCTGCAATACATACACTCGGTGTGAAAATGCAACTAATTTCTTTAGTAAACTGCAAACCAGCTATGCATATAAGTACATGTCTATACATACATGGTTGAGTGTCTACGAGAGATGGACTGCATTCATCATTAGCCATTATCTCTGTGCAGTTAGTATCTTCACTCTGCAAGTCTTTCTGACAACGAGCACAGTCTTCCTTTTCAGTACAAATACCATGCAACTAAGGGAGGAATGAATGTACACATTGAGACAAAAGTCAAGGTGGACTACTGAAGGATTTGTTGAGAACCTGCACAGTAGTTCACTTTGAGCTAGCACCAAGGTTCACAGAATGTGTTTGATATTAACAACTGATTTAGAGGCTGTAATATGTTATAGACAAACCCAATGGGGAGTGACTTAGCTCTTCACTTACATTAGTTACAGAGTATAATAGGAAGGTACGAAAACAAAAACTTTATGGTGATGACTCTTGCCCTTATATCATCTTCCGTCTTTGGCTAGGGCAAGCCAAGGGTAAGTTTGGTCCCAGGGGACAAGGGTAACTGGAATGTGTCATTGAATATAATACATGTATGTCTGGCTCTCCACAATAACGGGTGTGAGGTCAATTATAATGTTGCACTCTGGGTGGTGGGGTGTGCAGTTAACGTTAGCACCCAAAGCTACGTAGTAATGACCACCCTCCTCAGACTCAATGTGTATCATGCTGTTGTTTTTGGTCTATTATACACAGTCACTATTTATTCTCTTCTATTGCTCTGTATACGTAGTTCATACGCCCTCTGGGTCATAGCCATAACAATTTCAGGATATATGCTTCTGGATAGCAGGCCTAAGTAGCTGACTACATTCTAGGGTATAGGGACTCACTATCCCAGTATCAATGACTTGCACTGATTAGGGTGGACTCCTGTACATTGTTATAAAAAATCTCTACCCAGTGTACCACGTACAACATTAAACAGTGGCACAAAGCTGAGGTGTGAAGATGACAGGGCAAGGCCCAATGGGACTACAAAGATCCAAAACATACTGAGAAGGGGCTCAAGATTCGTCCTCATAGTATTGAAACAAAAAATATGGTGCACACCAAAAATATTTGGTTTCCATACTAATCATACTGTTTTGGACCTGCAAACGCAAATTTTATCTTTGTTCACTTGACAAAGTGCAGTAGTTAATAGAGTTATCCCAATCCATGTAGTTATATATAATCAAAAGAAAGCAGAGTAGGAAACTAGGAATATACAAAGACATTACACACAAGTCATAAAAAACTAGAGATATATCAGAGAGTCGGTAGACTCTCTATGTAGGGATGGCACCGACACGACACGCCCACTTTCCCATATAGAATGGCTCAGAACTCCCAAACGCAGCAGTTACAAGCCCTTCTAGACACATACACGTACTCTAGGAGTGTTTCTGTATCCGCTAAGACCCTCAAAGTACGTAAAATACACAGCTACAATGACTTACGGAAATTGGCCAAACCGCACTTTTGTTCATCATCTTCTTCTTCTTCTTCTTCTTCTTCTAATTCAGTTGAACTGGCCTACCGCAAAACTGGCATAAGTACTGTCCTTGGTTTTTACACGAAACGACTCCTTTCCCTTGCGTGCGTGATCCTTGACCAAGAGAATCTTCGTAACTTTACTCGAAACTGTATAATCGAGAGGTTTCCTTATTTGTCATGTTTGTCGGAAGCCATTTTTTGTATAATATGTGCACGTGCATTTCACGTTTCACAGAAAGGTGGGGCTCAAGCGCGCCGGAGTAGAAGGGGTTGGGCTCGTGCAGACCGTTAGTATAGTGTTAGGAGCCATTTCCTTTGCGTAAGCTTACGTCACTTAAAGCTAATATATAAATACTTGTAGTGCCCCTTACAGCTTTTGTGCGGTGTTCGTTTCGCTGTTTTGTGTGCTTCTCCGCACTGCTATATACTTCGATCGATAAACTTCGCCGATTTCGGTACCTGTCTACTACGTTTCCTGTATCGACTTCTCTCTTTCCTCCTTCGCCAATTGCGGCACTTATCTACGTTTCCCGTTATTTCGATTTCTCTCTCTCTCTCTCCTTCGCTGATTGCGGCGGCTCGTATTTGCTACCTTCAGCGCCTCCGATCCCTCTCCACTTTCTGTTTCGGAAGGTACGTTAAAATGACCTACATGTAGAGAGTCTGCTCATTTTTATGTGTGTTTGCAGCTGCTGTTACTGAAGCCTGTCAGGCGTAGAAAATCCCCTCAGTTTTGGGGTTCTCCCGGTGTCCTCTCTGGTGTGGAGATACTTCGGAGAGCTAAGTTTTATACTTTAAATTACCTGTACATGTACTTGGCTTGTGTATGATGCCTTCATTGAAACAAAAACGCAAGGCTTACCGTAAGAAGTACTATAATGAGCATAGAGCTAATGTACAGAATCCAACCTCAAAGGCGGAGTACAATAAGAGTTACTATGCTCGTAATACTGAAAAGCTGAAGAGAGCCACTAAGACACTTTATGAATTAGATAGTGACAGAAAGAAAGCTTCTGCTAGAGCAGCCTATAGAGCTGACCCTGAAAGGAAAAAGGCCGCTAGTAGAGCTCAATACCAAGCAGACCCTGAAAGGAAGAGGGCTGCTAGTAGATCTCAATACCAAGCACAGCCTGAAAAAAAGAAGGCCGCTTGTAGAGCTCAATACCAAGCAGACCCTGAAAGGAAGAGGGCTGCTAGTAGAGCTCAATACCAAACAGAGCCTGAAAGGAAGAGGGCTGCTAGTAGAGCTCAATACCAAACAGAGCCTGAAAAAAAGAAGGCCGCTTGTAGAGCTCAATACCAAGCAGAGCCTGAAAAAAAGAAGGCTGCTTGTAGAGTTCAATACCGAGAAAAGCCTGAAAAAAAGAGGGCAGCCTCTAAGGCACATTATCATGCACAGTCTCATAGAAAGAAGGCTCTCTTTCGTGCTTATTTTGCCAGGAAGCGCTGTGCTAGGATAATGTCATTTAGAAAATACTATGCCTGTCACAGGGATGACATACGCATGGCTAGAAGAGGCAGATACATCCTGTCACAACAAAAGCCCAGATACATCCTGTTCCAACCAAAGCCTTGTGAAAAAGAGATGTATTTAAAAGAGCTACAGACCCATTTGTTACATGACTTTGAGGCTAAGTCTGAGTTAACAAAGGCATTTAAGAAGCTACATGAATCTGTAGCCAAACGAATGCCCAGGGTTTTACAGAAAACTGTGTGTAGATTAGCAGCCAGGAGGCTGCTAAACAAAGCCCTGCAAATTCGTAAAGAGCATGCTGGGTATTTCCTCAAGAGTATTAGATCCATTAAGTCCCTCCAGATTGCCCAAAGGGAGGACTTTGGTAAAGGGTGTCACACTGTGGCGTCAGAGCCATATTTCTATGACTCTTCTTACCAGCATGTGAAGAGAGACATTCCCATACCTATTAATGAGGATGGCCAGTGTGTTGTAGCTAAAGAACTCAACACTGATAATGAAAAAGAAGGTGCATGTGCACAGAGAAAGAAATGGGAGTGTTGTAGTGAGTGTAAACCCATTACTGACACAGAAGTTGGTGCCATCCTGACCTTAAAGGCAGCCTTTGAAAAGCCACTACAAGAAGTCAGGCATGCCTTAGATGAATGTGATAGTGGTTGTCCTAATGGACACTATTGTAAAGTACATGTAATTGAATTTTCCTCTGTGGGCCTTAAAGGCCACCCATTGGTTTGTTCCAGTAGTAGTGGTGGTTGCCAAAGTCAACTCAGAGTACTAAGGGCAGCTGCTACACATTTCCCTGTGTTGAGACAGTTCCTTCATGATGTACACAGTGCTATCAGAAGCCACATGTGTGTGTTTGAAATTGATAAGGCACTGTGTTCTGGCAACTTCCAGAGACTAATGCAAATCACAGAAGTAGACAAGCTAGATGGTTTGCTGAGCAATGATGTAAGCTCGAGTTATGAGCAAAGCACAGATACACAATGTGCAGATTCAGCCCTTAGGCAGCCTAATTTAGAAACACAGCTTCTCATCACTCATGCTGGCCTAATAGCTGAGCTAGAAAAAGAAATTTATGACTTCCCAGAATACGTTTGCTGTAGCTGTGAGCGTCTACATCAGAGGAAGTCAGTAACAGTTGTTAAGCTCAATGACAATCTTAGCAATGATGTGTGGCCGAGGTTGAAGAGCTTCATTTTACAACAAACCCCAGATGCTGGGGATCACATTCTGTATATGTGTAAGTATTGTAAACCCATGATAAAAAGGGACAGATTGCCACCACGGTGTGTCCTGAATGGGTTGCAAGGTGTTCCTATACCACCTGAACTGGCAGCACTTGACCCACTGAGTAGGCAACTTATCCAACGTGCCAAGTGCTACCAAACAATAGTGAGGTTGGGTACATACACTGCTAAAGTGCCCATCTACAATTCCCTAAAAGCCTGTAAGGGCACAGTGTTTTTTCTTCCACTTCCATTGAACAAGACACTTGAAACTCTGGATCAGGTAGAGCAATGTGATGGTGCCCTACCTAATCCTGAGTTGTACATTATTGTCAATGGTAGGCCCACAAAGAGTAAAGTTGTGTGGTGTAGCTTGGTTGATGTAAACCGTGTTAAAAAAGCCATAAGCACATTAAAGTTGTGTAACTGGCTATATAGAGATGTGAAGAGTGAATCAATTGATGAGACAACCAAGCATATAATTGAAGTTTCAAATACAGCCACTACTAGCATGCTTGAAAAGGCTACCAAAGATGATGTAGCTGCATTTCAGGCGTATACAATCAGAAATCTAGACAACAAGCTGTCACCTACTTCTGATATAGAGCAATACAAACTGCTCAGTGTCAGAGAAGGTCCAATAGACAATAGACAGCAGTATCTTGATGTCATGTGCTTTCCAGTTCTCTTTCCCACTGGAAAGTTTGGTGAGTTTCATTCTCGACAAGAGAAGCTCTCTCATAGTGAATACATTAAGTCGAGATTGCTGAACAAAGATTCAAGGTTTCGTAAAGATGCCCAGTATGTATTTTACCTTTTGTGGCAAAAGGAAATGAGAGAGCTCTCAGCAGGTGTGTACAATCTGCTGAAGAGTACTAGAAGACAGGCAATGTCAGTTAGCAAGCTGTTGGACAGCATAAAAGCTTCTGATGAATGCCTTGAGGCAAATTTGTGCACTATGCTTCAATCAGTACGTGGTACAAAGCAGTACTGGTTCATTCGCAACAGTGAGTTGAAGTGCATGATACGTGAGTGGGGTTCACCGACTCTCTTTTTAACATTCAGCTGTGCTGAATATGAGAGTCCTGATATCACAGAGTACCTCAGGAGAGTAAACAATGTCTCTTCCCACTACAGCATTGGTAAGCTTTGCACTGAGGATCCAATCTCAGTTTCCAGAAAGTTTTCCTTGAAGTTTCATGCTTTCTTTCGCAAAGTTTTACTGAATGGTGAGGTACTTGGGAAAGTAGATCACTTCTACTGGAAAAAAGAGTACCAAGCTCGTGGGGCACCTCATTATCATGTGCTAGTGTGGATAAGAGATGCCCCAGTCATTGGTAAAGATGACCCTGACAAAGTGCTAACTTGGATCCAGGACAGGATAACTTGTCATATTCCTGACAAAAATTCCAGTCCTGAATTGTACCAGCTAGTCACTAGGTACCAGCTACATAAATGTAGTGCCTATTGCAAAAGGAGGAGAAAGTGTGGCAAGAACACTTTCATTACCAGGTGCCGCTTTGGGTTTCCTCGCTCAGTTTGTGACAGTGCAAAACTGAATCCTGTACAAGAGAGCTTGAAGTCAAAGAGCAAAATATACCAATTGATACGTACAGATTCAGAGGCCAGGGTCAATGACTACAACCCTCTCCTGCTACTGCTCTGGAAAGCCAACATAGATATCCAGTTTGTAGCAGAGTCATCACTAGCTCTAGCCCACTATGTCAGTGGGTATGTAACCAAAGCTGAAAAAAGTAGCATGCAAGAGATCTGGCAAGAGGTTGGTGAGAATAAGAGCATTTACAGCCGCCTCTGGAGCTTTGGTATTAGAAGTTTACGGTTTCGAGAATGTGGTCTGTATGAGGCAAGTGATCTGTTGCTTGGAGATCACCTCAGTGAGAAGTCTGACACTGTCAAGTGGATAGATGTCTCCATGCCTCATAAGAGAAGCCGTAGATTGAAGGATCACAAGCAGTTGAAAGAGATTGCTGAACACAATCCAGATAATGAGGATATCTTTGAAGATAACCTTATTGACAATTTCTATCCTCAGAGACCTCAGGAACTGGAAGATGTCTGTCTCTATGATTTTGTGGCCAACTACGATTGGCAAGGTAGAGATAGACAGGGAAGGAGGATCTATAAGAAGCTTACTAAACCTAAGCTTCCTAATCACAAACTCTTTGATCCAGAGAATGAGAACCAAAGGGAGGACTATTACTACTCCCTAGTTCTGCTTTTCTCTCCATTCAGAGATGAGAGTAGTTTGCTTCTGGAGAATGAAACTGCAGAAGCAGCATTCCACAGGCTAATGAGCAACCAAAGCTCTAGTTACCATGCCAAATTAGAAGCAATTTTGGCAGCTCAGTCTAATGTTAGGCAGATTAATGAGGCCAGACAGGCTGAGGGTCAGGAAGAGAAGGTAAGTAAAGATGATGATGATCCTCAGTTGATTGGTGAGGCCAAAACGGCCATGAATGATGTACTAGACATCAATGCCTCTTCATTTAGTGAACTGAGCTTAGACGATAGGATGGCCATGTTGAATGGTGATCAGAGGCGTATCTTTGACAATATCAAGGCCCACCTCCTTCACCAGCAATGTCATGAAGCTAATGAATGCTCATGTGACCTCAAACCACTTTGTATGTTTATCAGTGGTGTAGGGGGCACTGGTAAGTCATTTTTGATTGAGACAATCAGAGCTTTAGTTGGCAGCATTTGGTCATTAGATCGTTTAATGTGTGCAATTGCAGCACCAACTGGTTTGGCTGCTTTCAATGTAGGGGGCATTACCATTCACAGGCTTTTCCAACTGCCTATTGACCATTCAGGTAAAGCTGCTACCTACTGGTCCCTGCCAAAAACATCTCAAAAGGTTATGAAAACCACACTTTATAATGTGAAGCTATTTATCATAGATGAGATATCTATGGTCTCCAGTCTCAACTTAGCATACATGCATATGAGACTGGAAGAATTGTTTGGTGGGGACGAATGGTTTGGATCACGAAACATGCTATTTGTATGTGATCTTCTTCAGCTGCAGCCTGTTGGTGGTAGTCCTGTCTTTGAGAGGATTGCCACTAAATCCCTTCTCTTCCAACTAGGCTGTGCAACAGCTGTTAACATTTGGAAAGACTCTGTCGTATATGATGAACTGACAATTAATGAACGACAGAAAAAAGATAACGAGTTTTCATCATTATTGGACTGTGTGAGACGAGGTTGTCCAACAGATGAAACACTCTGTACTCTTAAACAACGACTCATAGAGGTTCCAATATCAGACAAATTTTGTGAGCTTCAGAAGTCTGGTCAAACCCCTGTGTGTCTCTTTCCAACAAGGAAAGCATGTGATACCTTCAATTATGAAATGCTCAGCCATCTAACTTCGGAAGTACATGAACTCCAGTGTACTGATGAAGTTGATCAAACTGTAACTTCCCGTAAGTGGACTAAAAAAGCAGCTGAGCAATTAGAAAAACTAAATAGTGACTGTAATATGACAGCTGGGCTAGAAGCCAAGCTTACACTGGCGGTAGGTGCACGAGTTATGTTGCGTCGCAACATTGACACCAAGGCCGGACTGGTCAATGGTGCTCTCGGTATTGTTCTGTCCATTACATTTGAGCATGTAACTGTTCAGTTTGACCACATGAATGAGCCTTACAAGGTAGAAATGGTCAAAAGTAGGTTCATGGTCATGAAGAATTTCTATGTGTACAGAAAACAATTTCCACTAATTCTAGCCTATGCTGTCACTATTCATAAATGCCAGGGGCTGTCACTAGACACTGCTATTGTAGACCTGTCTGATGAAGTGTTTAGTGCTGGAATGGCCTATGTAGCACTGTCTAGAGTCCGGTCCCTTTCTGGACTGTACCTATCAGCATTCAGTCCAAAGTCACTTATGGTTAGTACAACCTGTCTGAAGGAAGTTAACAGATTAAGGCAAACCTTCAGACAGGATCTCCCATTGTATGACATTCCATCTAGGGCAAGTAAGCATACACTTACTGGTACAAATGAACATAATTGCCCTAGACCAAAGAGAATAAAACAAGACCCACATGCATCCTCTCGCACTAAAAGAAAAAGTGAAAATTCAGTTGAAGGCGTAAAGCCTGCCAAGAGAATGCGTTGTGGTAGAGATAGTGAGCCTGAAGTAAGTCCACTGAAATTCCATCCAGTCAGTGAACAGTGGCAGCAGAATGTTTGTGCCAGGATGGGACTTCAGTTCCATGGCAAAAACAGAGTGCGACCAGGAGGTCCCAATGTCAGTCTAACACCTCCTGATATGCGCACAGTGAAACATATTATGGCAGATGGCAACTGCCTTTTCAGATCCTTGGCATACATAATAACTGGATCTGAGGACCAACATATGGCTATTCGTACTGCTGTTTTAGAGCACATGATAGACATTGCCCATTTAATACTAGACCATCATATCCAGGGCTACTCTAGTATCCAAGAGTACATCACACATAATAGTATGGACAACGAATTTGCCTGGGGTACCGATATTGAAATGCTTACCCTAGCCCACCTATTACAAACCCCTGTTGTATCATACAGTGTACAATACAGTATTTGGCAGAGATATGCCCCCCATGACTTAGACAGAACTCTGAGTGATGATGTACAACAAATGTCTATGTACCTGGTACACATATATAACCATTTTGAGGTGGTGTGCTCAGTACGAAAGTCTGGATAGATATTGACACACCTCATGAGCTGAAGTGTGTCACAGATGCATGCAAGTGGACTGAGCTATCAGTCATTGTGAAAGATGTGGGTGGGGGGTAGTGAATTAGACCAACCCCAAGTGTGCTATAAAATCTAAAACAATCCTAAGTACTCCCTAATGGACTACAGACAGCAACTTGTTATGGCTTTGATTCCCCATCCATTGTCTGCCTACAATATGTGAAAGTACATGTAAGTGTACGTGTACCTGTATACAAGTACAGGTTGCTCTGTGGAGCTAAGGCTACATTGGTGGAAAATTGTAAATCCATAGCATATATCAAGCATGAATTAATGAACACTTCATTCATGGTAACCCAAATTCATTGTGTGTTGTAGCACCATATTTCAACACCAGTATTTTCCCTGACTAGGAAAGAAATATCCACAAACTGTAATTCATGTGGAATTTGTGATTGAGAACATGACCATAGCCTGAGTAACTCTATATATTGCCAGGCCAACTACATGACATTTGTCATGTGAAGTAGCTATAGCATATCCCCTGGATAGTGCAGCTACAGATGTGTCACTGTTTGCACACTTGGGGTTGGATGAGTCACTCACTGACAAACTGCATACTCATATCATGCAGTTAACAATGACTTGTCAGAGTGCACATCACTTCATACTACAATGTGCAGGTGTCACTTACATGTAGCTCTCACATCCACTATGGATAATGCAGCTACAGGTCCAAAAAAACAATCACACTTAACCTCCCTCTATGTGTACAACTGGCTGCAATACAGTAAGTTGTAATTAACTTAGAGTCTGTACTTAATGAAATAGTTGTGGTGTACCTTATGCACTAAGCCTTGTAGCTGTGACAACTCTCCATCAAAAAGTGTGTGTTCTGATTTTGATCCTTCCCCCCCCCCCCCCCCCAGACTTCCCTTCATCTTCTACCTTCCCAGATCGTGGTCATCCATTTTACCTCTCCCCACCTGCATTCAGTAGTCTGAGCCATAAATCTGACAATTTATCAGGTGAGATAAAGTACTAGTCACCGGGTGAGCAGAGCAAGTATGCCTGGTTGTACCACTTGGAACATTTCTGTATATACATGTATGTGTATATATATGGCATTTCACCAAATATCTCACTCTGCTCACCCAAAATGCTACAAGCATTCATCTAGTTATATATGTATGTACAATGTAAGCTGTGCTGACTGACTTATGGGTAATCTATGTGTGTAGGCATGTACGTGTGGTATATACACTACTTCTGTTTGTGCACACCTTCCTCTAATACTTCCCACTTGCCCTCTTAACCCATGCAGATCTTTCTCTATCTCTAAAAGCTGCCATCCTAAACACTGTGAAGTATCCGTTCCAATTTAGCCAAGCTCTTCAACTGCACCGTATATGCTCATTGGATGATGACTTTATCAAACGAAAGTCCCAACAACATGATCATCTAATTTGCCGTGGCTATAACCATACTTTTGTAGATCAACAGATCAACTGTGCAGACAGGATCAGTAGGGATGCGTCCCTCATTCCCAATTTGGATCCAACTTTACATCCAGCAGGTCTGAACTTGGATCCTTAAATTGCTTCACTCTTTTCTATTTAATTTTTCCGGTCTCATTTTTTCCTACATGCCACATCTGTAATTTCACGTTTCACTGCTCTATTGTTTGTTGCCACCCTATCACAAGTACTTCATTTCACACCTGAAGAAGGCTGAGAAGCTGAAAAGTTGTGTTGTTCTACCGGACCACTATTCTAGATAATTATATTTACAGTTTCTAAGATGACTCTATTCCAGTATACTAAACCTCAAAAAGAACATTTTTTCAGAACATGTTTTGTTTGGGTTTTTCCTGAGTTTTTTTCCCTTGATGGTTTTTTATCTCAGGTTTTTCCCCTGGGGGTGCAAGTAGTGGCACTTCCCTAAATTTTGTCACTGTATTTGGATATATCCATACTATTGTACACTGCATATTTCTCATAAGAACTGCACGTACATCCTTCCTCATTGAAAACCACATGTATTTCCAGCTGACATCTCATCAATAATTCTTCATGTCATATCCTTATTTCCTATAAAATCTGACCATGTTGTATTTTGTAATTTTTGTTGTATATGGCCTTCGCACTTCCACACTTCATTTGTTAAGTCCTATTACTGATTACACTGTCTATATCCTCATGTACAATAATGTCTCCTCACAATCATAGCAGTATGTTGTACCTTCTTCTCAGTTCTTATCTAACAATAATGACATAGTAACAAATAGAATGTATGATCAAGTAGGGATGGTAAAGCACAAAGAACCGGATATGGACACTGCTAGGTACCCATGAAAAACTAGTGAAACAAGCATAAAAAAAACATTTCATTAAAATGTTGAAGAATGTAGGGATGGTAATGCCAAAAATTATGGAAACAAGATTGTAATGACTAGAGTGGTGCACAGTGAACAGCTGGTAATGATATGACCATATATACACATGCAACTAATGTATGAGAGAAAAACCACATGGAAATTATGCATGCATGACAATACAGCATAGGATATAGTTCGGAGTTCAGAGTTACACGCTACCACAAAGATGAATTGCAATTCATGTACACAGACAAGGAATAATTGCATGCAACAATAACAACATGCGTAACCCCTCCCTACATTTTATTCTGTGGGGTTACGCATGTTGTTATTGTTGCATGCAATTATTCCTTGTCTGTGTACATGAATTGCAATTCATCTTTGTGGTAGCGTGTAACTCTGAACTCCGAACTATATCCTATGCTGTATTGTCATGCATGCATAATTTCCATGTGGTTTTTCTCTCATACATTAGTTGCATGTGTATATATGGTCATATCATTACCAGCTGTTCACTGTGCATCACTCTAGTCATTACAATCTTGTTTCCATAATTTTTGGCATTACCATCCCTACATTCTTCAACATTTTAATGAAATGTTTTTTTTATGCTTGTAGGATGGAGGGATGACAGTCTGAGAATGGTGATGGTAATCACTGATGGTGGATTTAAGACAGCTCTGGATGGGAAGGTATAAGTGTACATACATGTGGGTTGGGTTCCTTTCTTCTTATTTTCCGCTCTTTCTTGCTAGTGGGCTATATACATGTATTTCATATATATATATATACACACAAGTGCATTTCCTCCACCTACAGGATTTTCCATCTATTCACCAAGTGCAGCAAAAGCTCATAGAGAATGACATTGTCACGATTTTTGCAGTAACAATGGCAGTCCGTGACTTATACACAGTGAGTGGCATCATATGTACATGTGTACAGAATCAACCAGAGTAATTAAACCAACAAATATGTGCATGCACATACATGTAGATACATGTAGACACATGTGTAAACACATCACATTCATATGTGTCTCCCACACTATACACATTCACACCAGTTCCTAGCAGAAGAATTGGGAAGTTCAAGATCATTTGTTCAAGGAATAAGTGATGACTCCAGTGACATTGTTGAAGTTATCAGACGTGCATATGAGGTGAGCACAATGTTCATTTAGACTTACAGTAATTCTTACATTTTTGCCCCAAGATTTAAGGACATACATTGTATGATTCTATATACACAGAGTGTCACGCGAGATGTGGTGGTTGAAAATGTCCCAAGCCTCACTATTGCCATTACTCCTGAATTCAACTGTAATCTGTGAGTTCTGTGTATGTAGTATAGAACTTGTGATCTGTATACGCCTTATAGGGCAGAGTTTCCTCTATGATGGTGCCATATACATGTATGCATGTAGGTGTGGGTGTGTGCATGCTTTGCATTTCCTGTCAGAGTAAGTGGCACAGACTAGACTTGAGAGGTAATGCCTCACATGTCAATGTGAAATGGAGGGTTCCTTTTGTGTGCCTTAATTATCGCTGCATGTTTAAGATTCAAAAGCATCGGTCTAGAACACAGAGCAAGGTGCCTCATTTTTCATGATGAGTTACATACATGTGTATGTGCTTGATGGACTGAATATTCATACATGTTTATGTGTGCTAGCTGTATGTACAAGTGTAATGTGTTGTATTTGCAGCACTGCCAATGGTGATGGTTGTGCTGATGTGACAATAGAGGAATTGGTGAAGTTTAACCTCACAGTGTCCATGGAGGAGTGCCTCGATCCATCCGACATGTATGTCAGGTTATTGCTTGTTGGTGTATTGGATTGAGGTGTTATAGGGATGTATACACAATGTGGTTATGCAGTGGAACCTCTATCAGGACACCCTTGGGACGTCCCGATTAGTGTGGTATCCTGATTTCAGGTGTTGAAAACTACACAAGTATGGTATTTGGGACAGCAAAAAGTGCCCTGTTTATTGAGGTGTCCTCATTTCAGGGGCCCAGACTAAAGTAGTTCTGTTGTACATATATACATGCATATGTAATGTACAATGTATATATACACATGACATGTATTGTCTCACCTGACTCACCATTACCCTTTTACCCCCCCCCCCCCCCTCTGTTCTCTACCTCCCTCTGCCCCTCCACCTCTGTTCTGTCACTTAATCACCTCCCCCCCCTTCCCCTCCTCCTCCTCCTCCCCCAGTGTTATCTCACTTCCAGGATTTGGTACTGTCAATCTAGAGCTTATCCCTATCTGTAATTGTAACTGCTCAACAGAAATGGTATTACATTTGACATGTGCAGTTACACTGCATGTGCTTGTAGAAATACAAATACACATAAATATGTGTGTACCTTCCAATTATGCTCTTCAGTGAGCAGCAGGAGGTGTCCTACACACAGGGTGTTGGGGGTGGTGAGGTTGACCTGTACATGTGTAGTGTGTTTTCATTTCAGGGGGTGTCAATTAGGGAGTTTCACTGTAGTGGATATTCCAAATAGAGAATCTTGGCTAATCTTGATAGTAACTGCACATTATTGATAGTAAACTTCACAATACTGTGGACATTGTATGTACATGTACAATTGTATATAATTTTGCAGGAAGGAAATCATGAAGCGTGTAATTTTAACGGGTCCTTGGTGTGCGGGACATGTGACTGTGCTGGGTATGATGCAATCCACAAAGTCTTGTTTTTGAATATGTTAATGCCTTTTATGGCCAGCACATACATGTACATATTGTATTCCTCTCCCTGTCAAATGTGTGTGTATCTGCATGAGTTATACATGTCTGTCTCTTCACCAGAATATTCAGTGGGGAACAGTGTGAATGTCCACATCCCTTACAATCCTGCGAGTGAGTAGACCACTTAATTTGTGTTTTCCTAACTGCAATTGATGTGAAGTACATATACATGTTGGGTTGATTGTGTGTCTCTGTGTATTTGTCTGTTAGTGAGCCACAGGTTTGGTAGTTTGTTTGTGAGGGTTTGGACACTGGATGTGTGGGGAGAGTTGGTACCATCAAAGATCTTTAAACCACCATTCCCAGTTCTCAAGGCTGGGCATTCAGTGTCCTACTCTTATATATGTGATGTTTGTCTGGAGTGGGTTAATGGGTGGGTTTCTTTCTGTTTTTTCTAAAATTCCTGTTTGGCTAGTGTGCTATGCACATGGTTTTCATGTATATATAGAGATGTACGAACATACCCAATTTCCTTTGATGTTTCGTAGTGTGCATGTGCAGATTTCAAAATACAAAGGAAAATGAATGCATGCGTGGGTCGCTTTCCCCTTTCCAGATTGCAAGATCACAATATATGGACATACATGTATATAGACGTTGTATTGATGACGTGTTAGAGTTACTTCAGTCTTACTTCCTCCAGGAATGACTGCTTCAATAGAGGAACATGTGACAGATGTACAAGAGTGTGCACCTGTGACACGGTATGTACATGCTACCTACATGTATGTTGGATTAAGACACAGGACAAGGCTAATGTCATCAATAATGATTGGATTGCTTCCTATGCACATATAAATGTACATGTAATTATGCGGCCTTCTCCAATTCACCTGTTTATCAGGTTGTGTGATGCTTTGGGTGAGTTGCTTTGGTCTTGATTTGTGTATGTGATTTAACCTAACCAGCTGAGCTGCCTCGGTAGCTCAGTTGCTAAGAGCATCATTTAGAATGCGAGTGTTGTGGGTTCCAATCCCACTTGAGGCAGCAAATTTTTCTTTGAAAAGTAACTGCTTTGGGCGAGTTGTGTTGCCTTGTCTTGTCTTTCTAGCATCTCACGAATGATGAACATGTATCTACATGTATATCCTTTTCTCTCCCATCCCAGAGGAACGATACAGGTAAGATTATTGGCAGCTATGGAGAGTGGTGCCAGTGTGACAACATCACATCTGGAGCTTGCCCAGAGGGACCGAATGGCAACATCTGTAGTGGTATGTACTAGATGAATGCCAGCATTGTGGGTGAGCAGGAGCAAACCCACCTAGAAAAATTAACTCCATGTCCATACATATTGTAATTATATCATATTCAGTATTTTGTGACAAGGTACAACAATTTTTCCAGCTGTGTGATATAGGCTATCCATGCTTATAGTGTACGCTCCTTGCATACATGTATTACATATGTGTTCAGATCGAGGTGAATGCAAATGTAGTTTCTGAACAGTCTTGTGGGTGTACATGTCAGTGTGGCATGGCTCCTCTCTCTCTTCGTCCATACTTTCCCGACGACTGTAGCTGTGATCCTGATATCTGTCACAATGTGGAATTTCCTGATGTGAGTACATGTACGTGCATGCCTCTATTTCTTGGTGTGTGTCAATGGTAGCTTCATCTTCAGTCTCTCTCCCTCCTTCCATGCATGTATAATTGCCTTTGAACCAACATATAAGTATCTATTCTTCCTCGGGAGCCTTGATAGCAACCACAGACTCTAGTGGACTCTCTCTCCCTAACTGTAACCTCTGTTATTGTAACTCTACTACAAAAGATCAACTTATAAATGGCATAAACCAGTTTTAGAGAACAGTTACTGTTACTAAATGTCGTAGATAGGTGCATGGATCAGTCGCACAATGCATGTTTGCAGGGAAAGAGCCAGGGGACAATTAAGTATACATGTACATGGAAAAACATGTGTATAGCAGTATGTATATACTCACACGTTAGAAGCAGTACCCCTGAAAAATGGGACACTGTCCTACATGTACATGTATGTAGCTGTTTGTGTACTTCTCAACCTCTGAAATCCTACTACCTCACTGATTAGAGGGATTTATCTGTAATGTATTGAGTGTGCTGCTGTCTTGCCATGTGTTCACTCACAGAGGCAGTGTGCTAACAGTGTAGATAAGGAGAGTGACGGAGACTGTGAATGTGAAGGATGTGTCTGCCCTAAAGGCTCTGTAGCATTCAACAAAATGTGTCTCTATAATGTGAGTGATATTGTGTCCATGTGCAATGTATATGTAGACGGAAAGAAAAATTTAAAGATGTAATTCAGTGGGCTAATCGTGTTGAATGTATATGTAGATAGAACTACATGTACATGTACAGTACATGCAACAATTTAGGGTAGCATTAGGTAGTAGGGTAGCAGGGTAAGGTAGTGGGGTAGTAGGGTAGTAGGGTAGTAGGATAGTAGGGTGTTAGGGTAGCAGGGTACAGTAGTGTGGTGTGATAGTGTGGTAGTGTAGAATAAGGTACTGGGGTAGCAGGGTAGGTTAGGAAAATAGCTGGGTAAAGTGGTATTAGAGTAGCAGGGTGGGGTAGCAAGGTAGCAGGGAAGGGTAGCAAGGTAGGGTAGTAGGGTAGTGTTAGGGTAGTAATATGGTAGCTTTGTTGACGTTTTTATTGCATGTACTATATGTACATGTGAACTAAGCTCAATTGACAACACACTCAATGACTGACAACTCACAATGACTGCCTTGGGTGGGTTGTGATGCAGTCACAAGGTCTCAGTATGTATGTATATATAAATGAAAACCAGTGGGTGATTATGCTTGTACATGTACGTATACTTTATTGGCTCTCCTTGTAGTACATGTATAATGAACACCATTGTGACTAAGTAGTGATGAGAACCACTCATATGCACACATGTGTACAGAGTGATCTTTGTGACATGTATAAGTCGTGTGCTCAATGTGGACTGAACTGTACTGAAGAGGAGGTGGAGGACTGCAACCCTGAAAGTCTGGATGAGAGCCGTAAGTATCCTCGGAGCCTCATGTATATACATGTAGTTGCATTAAATCATCCTTTGGATGTTCTGTATTTATACATGTGCATGTATACACTGGGGGCCGTGAGAACCGCATACATAGGGCTGTAGATCACCTGCCTTGTCTGTATATAATATGGTACATACTACATAAAACCTTTGCAATGTGTATGTACAATGAAAAGTCAATGTATCTGCTTGCCCCACAGATGCCCTGCATCACACTAGTATGTAGTCTCCCATGTATGCTTTATCACAAGTGTAGAGTCTATACATGTACAATATGATCTGTGTCTGTACACATATGATCCCTTACTGCCTCACTATGTATCCACAGCTGGTGATGCGGTGCAGTGCCAATTTGAGCGAAGTGGCTGCACTGTGGATTTTGAGGTGTCTGCAAATCCTTTTGAACCCGTTGCCTCTGTCTTCGTAGGAGAAGAGAGAGGTAAGAACCAACTGGACAGTCCCGTGAAGTAGACAGCCCCTGAAACAGGCCATAATTTATACTAGTCCAGCCTAGTACATGTACATGCGTTCTGGTGCACCTTGCGTATATAAACCGGTGGTGTGCTAGACAAGTTGCGCATATTCCCTGCTGATGAGAACTAATAAGCTCAAAACAGCGCTGTCCAGGGATCGCTTAGCTTGTCTGGCCCCACCAGATATACAATAGCACATGTGTTGGGTCTATAGTTGGTGTGTATAGATGTGTACTGACGTAGTGATACTTGTACTCACGTAGTGGTGTTAGGAAAGCATGATGTCATGTTGACTGTGACAATCAGAGAGACAGTAGTGTTCAGGGGCACACCAGAACACCCTAGTCCATCTTCAGATCTGCAATAATATAATGCCACATTCCATCAATTGAAATAGGAACACACACACACACACACACACACACACACACACACACACACACACACACACACACACACACACACACACACACACACACACACACACACACACACACACACACACACACACACACACACACACACACACACACACACACACACACACACACACACACACACACACACACACACACACACACACACACACACACACACACACACACACACACACACACACACACACACACACATACACACACACACACACACATGTACGCACAATCGGCAATTTTCTCCGGCCCTGTAGCCAAATCTCTTGTGTAATATTCTGCATTTATACAGACACTAGCTCAGTGGCAATACATGCAGTAAATATACGTACATGATCACATGCACACTCACATTAAAGCTGGACTGAATGACAGATACTATGTTGCTGGAGTTGGCTTGAAGGCTGGTTACTCCTATCTGTGGCCCTAACTTCAGTTCATTTTGCAGTGACTAAAACACAACCACAGACATATGTACGTACATTGTATAATTTCATTAGCAGAACCCTAAATTAGCCAGCTATGGCTTGACTTGAAACTTATTTATTTGAGAGAATATTTTAAATTTAATGACTGCTAATTTCTGCAGATTGCCCGTCAGGTACAGGTTTTAATGAGAACCTGCTGTGGATTATCCCAGTGGCAGTGATAGTAGGCCTGCTCATCTTGGGAGCTATCATCCTGGCCATTGTTCTACTTATTGTCTGTAACATGGTGAGTGGATCATATATATATAAGGACTGCTATATTTTAAATTTGAATATGTCGTCAAGGCTGTTTGCAAATAGTTTTGTGTGATTCCAATATTATATGACTGGAAACTTCCATGACTGGAAACTTCCATGTGTGTAGGTCAGAGTATGATGACATTACATGTGTTACAGTGTGTTTTTTATTACGAGCAATGTACCAGTTCTGCTGGTAATTAAAATTAAAGATTATATGCATGTAGAGTAACTTTGAAGGAATATTTAACCAAATATTCATTAGTTAAATAATTGATCACACACAACAACACAGCCACTGGCAAAAATAGGCCTCTCAGACAACCCAGTATATGAAGTGTGCCAGCCAAGGACAAGAATAGACCTCTCCAACAACCCAGCCTATGAACAGAGGGCAATAGACACCTCTGACAACCCAGCCTATGAACAGAGGGCAATAGACACCTCCAACAACCCAGCCTATGAACAGAGGGCAATAGACACCTCCAACAACCCAGCATATGAACAGAGGGCAATAGACACCTCCAAAAACCCAGCCTATGAACAGAGGGCAAGAATAGACACCTCCAACAACCCAGCCTATGAAGTGTGCCAACAGAGGACACATCTAGCAAACCTAATTGCACAGGAGCCAGAATACATGTACATCGATGATGCTCAGGATCCACTCTATGAGATCATGGATGCCCAAGACTGATTCACTAGTGTGAATGCACAATTTTGCAGCAGTACTTACCATAGTTTCATATATTACCTGTAAAATGTTCATGTGTAGCTACATTAACAATTAAATTTTGAAGGGAAGCACACAGATAGACAGAAGGACAGACAGACAGACAGACTGACTGACTGACTGACTGACTGACTGACTGACAACGAAGAGAATTTTGAAATATGTATGTATGAATGACATCCATTGAAGAGGACTAACCATTTCGGAGTTCTAGATATAGAAATAGTTATACTGACATTTCTTGTTTACAGACTCAGTGACCAGCCAACCACGATGAAGTTTATTAAAGGCGAGACGTTCTGCTCCACTGCACTATCCTCTGCGCATGCGCGGAGCACTCCACTGAGCGCACGCGCAGATCAGCATACTGAGCGACTGGTTATGTAGCCACAGAAAGCAATAATTCTTATACCAGCTCGTTAAATCCTTGCTGTCTCATAAGATGTGGGGAGATTTATATTCTGCTTGTGTTACCTGTGCCCTGATCAAACACCTAGCCATGTTTGTTGGAGCAATACTCTGGTCAATTCAGTTGACTGGTATATAGGCTCAATCTTTCATCAGTAAATTGCCTATATAGTTATAAGCAACTAGGTATACACTCAGTGTAGATTAGTGCCTCGCGCATGCGCAGTAAATGCATAGTATGTTAAAGGAAGCAGAAATGTAGATATAGAAGAGAATGAGGTCAATAATGATGTTAATGTCTCTGGCCCTCCTGTTCCGTTCTGCCTCTGTCATGGCCTCAAGTCTAGCTGAGGAGTAAAGTACATAAGTACAGTAGGGACGGGGCTTCCGGGGGGTTCCGAACACGGCCGATTTTCACCTCCTCGGACACAAGGCCAAGTTTTACAGTAATCTCAGTAGTACAGGTAGCCTCGTGCCCAGCCTCTTTCCAGGGGGGAAAGAAAAAGCCTGGGTACGAGGCTATATTAGCACAGCAAGACTAATACCGTAAAACTTGGCCGGCCATCTCTTTCCCTTTCCGTCCTCTTTCGCATCCCCGCCAACTCCTAGCGGCGGAGTTCAGTTCGTCAAATCGCAGACATTATCGCTAGCGTGCGCGCGCGCCTCCACGCTCCGCCCAGAATTCCTAAGCGTGACTATAATTGAATTCCTGAAGCGTGACTGACATACATACATACATACATACATACATACATACATACATACATATACAAACATCGCTAGACGAGAACGCGCTGCGGAATTAGGATGCCTCGGCAATAATTGTTATTGAGCAGTAACACAGTAAAAAGATGATAGATACAAGATGCAAAAGATTTTGGCTTGGAAGCCTTCTTCAGTTGCACATCTTCACAGGCATCTTCACATGCCTAGTTAAATAAACAATAAGCTTGCTTAGTTATCATTAAATTTCCAATGCTAGGCTGCATGCATGTATTATGCTTAAATTATGCTATAATATTGCATGCATGGATGTCATTCATACATACATATTTCAAAATTCTCCTCTTCATTGTCAGTCAGTCAGTCAGTCAGTCAGTCAGTCAGTCAGTCTGTCTGTGTTTCTGTCTGTCTGTGTGCATCCCTTCAAAATCTAATTGTTAATGTAGCTACACATGAAATATTTTACAGGTAATATATGAAACTATGGTAACTACTGCTGCAAAATTGTGTATTCACACTAGTAAATCAGTCTTGGGCATCCATGATCTCATAGAGTGGATCCTGATCATCATCGATGTACATGTATTCTGGCTCCTGTGCAGTTAGGTTTGCCAGATGTGTCCTCTGTTGGCGCACTTCATAGGCTGGGTTGTTGGAGAGGTCTATTCTTGTCCTTGGCTGGCACACTTCATAGGCTGGGTTGTCTGAGAGGCCTATTTTTGCCAGTGGCTGTGTTGTTGTGTGTGATCAATTATTTTGTGAATGAATATTTGGTTAAATATTCCTTCAAAGTTACTCTACATGCATATGATCTTTAATTATCAGCAGAACTAGTACATTGCTCATAATAACAAACACACTGTAACACAGACTATCCATGTAATGTCATCATAATCTGACCCACACACATAGAAATTTCCAGCCATATAATATTGGAATCACACAAAACATATTCAAATTTAAAATATAGCAGTCCTTATATATATGATCCACTCACCGTGATACAGACAATGAGTAGAACAATGACCAGGATGATAGCTCCCAAGATGAGCAGACCTACTATCACTGCCACTGGGATAATCCACAGCAGGTTCTCATTAAATTCACTACCTGTACCTGACGGGCAATCTGGAGAAATTAGCAGTCATTAAATTTAAAATGTTCTCTCAAATAAATAAGTTTCAAGTCAAGCCATAGCTGGCTAATTATTGTAAAAAAATGACAAGACATAAGTAAATAAAACATTGAGGAACTTTGAAATGTAATGTAGGGATTGCATAAAATGAATAGAGACAAGATTGGGACACAGACATGCTGCATACATCAATGTACCAATAATGGTATGTTGATGTATCATAGCATGTCTCTTGTCTTTGTTCATTTTATGCAATCCTTGTGTTACATTTCATTTACTTATTACTATAACAGTTACCCATGTCATTTTCAACTAGTATCCTGTCGGGTTGGATGTAGAAGGTATGAGTACAATCATCACTGTCAGTAAATATACATCGAACACTTTGTGCTGCATGAAACATGACAAAAGTAGCATTCGTACTTCATTTAAATATAGTTGTGTGATTTTACTCACTATTACATACACTCTTTGTGAAATGTAACTAATTTCTTAGTAAACACTTCACTAAATTGCAAACCAGCTATGTATATACAAAATGTTTATACATACATGGTGGAGTGTCTATGAGTGATGGACTGCACTCATCGCTAGCCATTATCTCTGTACAGTCCGTATCTTCACTCTGCAAGTCCTTCTGACAACGAGCACATTCTTCTTTCCCAGCACAAATATCATCCAGCTAAGGGAGGATGACATTGAGACAAGCAATTAAGATTACAGAGACCTGTTGATTCTCATCAGAACCTGCAATACTTTACTTTGGGCTAGCACCAATCCACAGATTCATACACTAGACTATAGCTATGTGAAGTAGATGTAATGTGTTTGATAATACCAAGTGATTTAGGGGCTGCATTCAATGGGAACTGTATACAACTGAAGCAGCTCTAGACAAACTCAATGGAGAGTGATTTTTGCTCTTTACTTACTTTAGTTAAGAGTATATCAGAAACAAAAAGTGACATTTCACATAGAGTGTATGTACTGCAGCATGATAGTGAGTGACAACTGGCTTGCTTACAGGATCACAAGTGCCATCAGCTCCCCTAGTAGTCCCAGCTATACATCGACATCCACTGCACACATCACATGCAGCATTCTGACCTTGTAGATCTCCAGTGTACACACACACCTAAACAGGGGACACCATAGATACAAACCTCTAATAACATGCATACAAGTACATTAGCTTCTTTAGAAGTTCGATCATGCATTGATTGTGCACAAGCAAGGTCAAATTAGACACATACAAGAGAGACAAAACATGACAAGGCTATACACATGTAACAGATATATCTTACACCATCAAATTGTGTACTATAGCACTTAAGAGGGTCACATTCACATATTTTTCCACCATAACGAAGCCCAGTCTTCTCCTCTATGTCACACATACATGTATCAGACCCACAGTCACACATCCCACGTCCTGTAGGGTAATGAAAGGTAGGTTCAGAAACTGGATATCATAAATACTCTCACTGTCTCAAATGCCATGTAACATCTCTGGACACTTATGTGATTAATTCTTCATATGTACATAATATAAACAACAAAAGCTGATGTGTTAGATATACTGAGTTGGGTCTGTGTACTCCTGACCCTGACAGAGGCTTAATTTCTACATAACCACCAATAAAATCATGTATTTTGCCTATACTCTACATGCACAATACATATTGCAGTGTATTTGCTGACCGGAACAGAGCTCTCCATCTTCTGTTAAGTTTCCTTGACATGAAGTGAAATGGTCACACTCACAAGCATCCCCAAAGTAAGGTTTAGTTATATTTTCCTATAAAACAAAAACATTCATCTACTTTTCTCTGTGACTGTCTGTCACACTTGAAAAATTTACTGTATAAAATTGACTAGTATACAGGCTTGTAGACATACAGTTTCAAGTAGTCTCTCTTGTATGAAGCAGGAGCACTCCCCACAATTACACTCTCCTCTAGACCGGCCTGAACATTCCTTGTCATCCAATCCAACACTGAAAACAAAGATTGAATCAAAAATATAAATATTATCCGGATACTCCTGGGACTAAAAGCATCCTTATTAATGGGGTGTTCTGATTAATGGGTGTCCTGATTTGAGGGAATGAAATATGACATTTGGGTGAGTTAAGAAGGCTGTGATTCCACAGTATACATTTCAGTGTGAATACATGTAGAGGGTGGGACACTGACTTGCAAGTTGCATCTCCAGTACACTGGCACATGTCTCCACTCCTGAGGACAGGAGAATACCAAAATGCAAGTATAATATACTACAAAAATGGTGTAGTTTTCTTGAATTACTTTACTTAAGTATATGGCTCAACCATGATTCTATCACCAATGGTGTGTGTAGGTGGTTACTACCTGTCAGGAGGACATTCACAAATTCCACAGGTCAGATTGCCAGTTCCATTGCAGACCTCAGAATATGCGACCTGGTAAGGAGAGATGACACGTGAGATGGAAAAGGGGAGAAAAGGAACAATATTGAGGAGAAAGAGGTAAAGAGACTGTAGCATGTAATTAATGGATGTATGTTTCTTATCTTCATTTTGTAAGCATTTATTTCCTGTCTTATTGTATTTAAACTGGTGCACCTTTTATATTTATCCACGTGGTTAGTCTGTGGGGCTGCTAAGCACTGTCGTTAAACAAACTCCCATTTCTAGAAGACTGTTAGCGTGAGAGACACTACAGAGACAGGGCTATATAGGACTACTGTAACATGGTACATGTACAATCATACTCACTCTGCAATTACATTCACAGAGTGGTACTATCTCTAGCTGAACAGTACCAAATGCTGTAGACTGCAAGAAACTGTAGAATACCGAGATATAGCACAGATCACAGCCACTATATACAGTTGTGTACAGTTTGAGTTATAATGTACTTACACAGTGGTTGGTTCACTCAGACAATTGATCATTGTAACTGTGACATTGAATGTGACGCTCTTTCCAATGGACACACCAGTACACACATCAGTATCATTACTGCAGTGAGAAAGGATATTTGTGTGCTTAGGGCTACATAGGCAGACAGAGTGGAAGCAGCAAGAAGTTGGGAGGTATATATACTAGTAGAAATGCTTAGCATTTTTGGCAAGCGGGAGCGACCCAACTGAGCTACAGAAATGTGTAATGCGCACGTAAAATTAGAACTCACGTATGACATTACAGTATGTACAGTGCGAGTCACATATATATATATACAAATATATAGAAAAATCGGCCCATTTACACGACTAGGTTGCCTCGCTCCCGCTCGTCAATCAGGGAGGAATATAGTTCACCTGTAAAAATCTCATTATGCGAAATGTGATACACTGATAAATATTCTTCATATAGCTATGTGTAGTGCCCTGCCCTGTCCTGTCCAGTCTGTCTGTCCGTGCACTAAAATCCTCTAAAGTGTATACCTACCTTCCACATCCTTCACCAGCAGCAAAACTAAATTCCAGATCTGGGTGTTCTGCAGTAGTTAGACGTACCTCCTGACTTATATCCTACAGCAAATATACAAGGCAGAGGATGATGAAATGCCTTCATGGGAAGTTTTTTCCCACACAGGCTGGAAAGGTGCACCTACATGTATATGAGTGTACATGTACATGTGCATGTATGTGCATGCATAAGCCTCACATCGTATGCTTCCTGAATAACATTGATGATATTAGAGGAATTCTGCTCAAGTGTTGTGAGACGAGCAAATGGTTGTAGCTGCTCACTCAATACCTGTAATATACAATGTACATGTGTATCATGCAAAATGACTTTTAATGAGTGACCATAAACTAAGCACAAAATGCTGTAAAGATAGCCTCGGTTCCCAGGCCTTCCCCGCGTGCACGTAATTGTGCGCGTTTTGATTGTGTGGGGGAGGGAAACATTTGAAATTGGGGAAGGCCAGGGATGAAACATCACGTGAGGGTAGACGTTGGGTAGACACACTAGCGTGCCGCCGCTGTTGGCCTCATTCACAAATTGTATATACTCACGAGAGCTGAGACGTTCGACGTACGTGGCTGGTGAGTATGGAGTATATACATGCTACACTTCACACTGGCGTAAGTCTAGCTCTATTTTCGAGCGAGAAGCTTAGGTAGTGACTTCAAGGTCAATGGGGCGCGCGCTACACGTCATCCCTCACGTGATATTTTATCCCAGGCCTTCCCCCGATTTTAAAAACGCTCACAATTACGCGCAACGGGGAAGGCCTGGGAACCGAGGCTACTGTAAAGACACATGTACATACAGTACACAATGTATCAAGAGTGGATGTACATGTACTAGTGTACTGTACAGTTGAAGGAGCACATACAACACTAGAACATTTTACATGCATATATATATGCATGTGTGAATACAAGTGAGAACAAGAACATAGGCATTCCAAGTATCACCTCATAAATGGGTTGTCTATCTCCTGCGATAGCAAATACAATATTTGTCTCTGATGTCCTAGAAAGACCTCTCAACTGATAGACGGATGGATAATCCTACACCACATATACATATATTTGTATGTAACTACACAATATACATTGTATGTTGAATGAAGTAGTGAAAGTCAGTTATACATACATCTACATGTAACTCACATATCGTGTGTCATCATTGTACTCTTCAAAATCAATTCCGTCCTCAGTTCCTGGTTCCAGAGAGCACACACCAGGATTGGGGTCAAGGACGGCACCTACCTACAATGTTGATACAATGTCCAGCAATAATATCAGTCCCGCACTACACTTCAGGCTACCATCATCAGTGACATGTAACAGACTTCAACTGCACACAACCAACCCACACAACAGCTCTGTTCATTTGCCACTCAACTCTTAGCACATGTACATGCAAGTAACAGTATACACATACCTTCCCATCACCTGCCAAATGAAAACCTGCATTGCTCATGTATAGCAACATGCGCAAACTCTGGGGCCGCCATCCAATTTTCTATGATTGTGCATGTGCAAGAAGGAAAGGTAATGTATATATATATATTGTAGGAGTATCAAAGGTGCTGACTTAATACACTTAGCACACAAAAGTGACTCAATGGTAGAACGTTACATAGATATTACTCTAACCTACTACCAAATATATATATATATATATATATATATATATATATCTTATTGCGTGGGATATCGGGCAATATGGCAAGTTATTGCAAGAGTGTGTGAGGTATTGCCCGAGCCGAAGGCGAGGGTAATACTCACACACGATGCCCGATAAACCACGTAATAAGCTGTTTATTACCTAGCTCGTCTTCAACCTGGTGTTAAAACTCCGCCATTTTACCGTTCACTCATTGCTAACAATACGCGTGGATGCGCAATGCGCTCTGAAATTTAATTGGCTAAAATTGACTGGGCAATATAACTGGGCAATATGGGAAAATATTGCCCAGTGCGGAATAGGAAATTATACATTGCTGGGCAATATGGCTAGGTAATAAATGTCCTTTACATAAGGTAACAAGTACAAAACATTGACATGATAGTGAGTATACATACACATGTATATACATGTTGATTGCAATATGTGCAGTGTACCTCTGTGCAGGTCAATATTTGCACCAGACCATCCATTCCTCCCTCCAGGGCATCCACATTTAGATGAATTGATATGTTGTCCAGAATACTCTACAAAGGAGTATGTGCGTATATGCCACTCAAATATGGACACTTGTTAGCTAGTGTACAGCAGATAGTTGGTAGGACATGCCCATTAGCCCTAAATTAATGGCTCAGAACTGCAATCTTAACACCCTCTCTGTACATTTTCGAGGTTACATATGTTTCTATACTTTTTGGCACTTCCATCCCTACATCCTTCAACATTTTATATTACTATATACATAAATTATATACATGTATATACATGTATACGTATATGTCACCTCTAGTTCATCAGGCTCAACAAATGATATATTGGCAGTGTGTCTGAAACTGATAGTTGGGTTGCAGTCTTCAAGATCAATACCACTGTTGCTACAGGTACTGTACAGTTGGTAGAGCATGTACATATAACTGTAAAAGTGTATCTGCCTCAATAGCTTGGCCACTTACCCAGCTGTAATTGTTTTATGGTAGGCATTAGGACTATCACTGGAAACTGCATATGGAACTGCTCTCTTCTCTCCAAAATAACCAAATCCAACTGCATAGTCCGTTGTAATATTATTAAGTGCTGCCACTGAAAAGGAGAAGTATGTATGAAGTGTGTAATACACATATAGGTCTTGATCAGAGTTTTACCAAGCAAATCAAGAATGAATGCACTAAAGTGCAGAACTCTCGGCAACACACTGCGTGATAAATACTACTACATGTATAATGCGCATGCGTGCTTTCCGCAGGAAAATGGCCGACCGTACATATGGCCTTCAATGGAGGCAGTGCTGGATCTCCACAATGGAGCGGTTTCAGAGAAAACCCCACAATTTTTTTGACCTCCGTTGCCCGCTGAGTACGTGACAGTATTTTCAGGACGAAGAGATGCTCCAGAGGTGAGATGTGACTTAACAGACACACATACACACACACACACACACACACACACACACACACACACACACACACACACACACACACACACACACACACACACACACAGACCCAACTACCGTCACACACACACACACAGACCCAACTACCGTCACACACACAGACCCAACTACCGCAACCCTCCTGCACATGAGTGCCAAGGTTAACAATGCAATTCAATTCTTTCAATGAGAAAATGAGTGAAGGTAGCAAAATGAAGTGAAAAGAAGGTTCAGATACAGTTAACTCTATCATTACTCCACTCACTTGAGGTACTAGGCTCTCTCTATGTAGAGACTTGCCCATTAGCTTTAGCACATCATTACTAACACACACATAAATTGAGGGCATGAAACAGTGTATTCATTGAGGGCTTGGTGGATACAGAAATGCTGGTAACCTTGTGTTGTGTATAGCTGACACATTCAAGACTTCAGAGCCATTTCATATGCTAATTAAGGCTAATGGGCAGGTTGGCACTATCCCTACCAAGAAAGTCTACTGATTCTCTGACATCTTTTAAAAAAAATATGTAGGTCATTAATACCTAGGTCAGTGGCAAGTTCTGGAACGGTATCTCTGAAGCGTCTAGAGAATGAGCCTGTGGCGTCGAGGAAGAAGTACAAATCCAGAGGAAAGTTTTCTGAAGGCTTGAACTGAAGAGTGAACTCCTTTGGCTGGCCTGAATGGAGATATAGAAGAAGATAGTGTACATAAATATGCATTCCAACTCTAACACAGAGATACTGATGTTGAGTGTGTGTGTGTTTTATACACTGTACATGTACACACACACACGACATACGTGCTCTCAGTTCCACCCTCAGCTTCTGAGGTTTTACTTGCACATCATCTCCAAACTCCTCCTGCACAGAAGAGACAACAAGAAAATCGTACATTTGCAAATGGCTACATACATGTGTACATCACACACAATGGATGTACATGAAAACAAGCTGCAGCAGAGCAAACGTGTACATGTACATGTACAATGTGCATATTGTAATCCTGACTCACACTAGCAATACACACTACACATACTAAAATCTTGAACATGTACTCTTACATTTTTGATAATTTCTATTCTAGATTCTGGATCGACGACCTCCACAGGGCAAATTGGATTATTATCTCTAAGTCTGCATCGACTACCTATCACAGACACCTCTCGCTGGTGAGGGAGAGAGAGAAAAAAAACAATAACATGTCTGTTTTGCATCACCTGTGCATATCAAAAGCTCAGCTAATGGAGCATTTGTTTCTGGCATTTGCTCACAAGGCATGCATCATGGGTGAGATGTATTGCATTACAGTAGAACCTCGGTTATCCGAACACCTCTGGGCTCAATGAAATTTCTAGTGTTTGGATAAGTGAATCTACACGCCGACTACGTATCACAGACACCTCTCGCTGGTGAGGGAGAGAGAGAACTTATAAATGTGCAATAGGGTTTACTTGGGGAGAGCAGGAGGCAGAGAGGTTTTTCTCTCCCTGGAATTGCCTTGCTCCCCACATAATATTGGAAGGTTAATTGTGATTTACACTTGCTCCCCTTAAATCTAACTCTCTTGACCAAATTTTGAACCTGTCACATGCATAGCTACATATACATTTGAAAGCTCAACTCAGAGAGCATCTGTTTGTTTTTTTAATCCCACCGAAGTAGTTCTGAAAATAACTGCATTGGGTGAGTTGAATTATGTTAGAGTCTCAGGTGCAGTTGAATTCTAGGGCCTCATACACACATACTGGTTGATAGGGGCACCAATAACAGTCTGGATCAGCTGAAACACACTCATCACAACTTTCATAAGCACTGCATTTGTCTTCTGGTTCAAGGTCAACTAGAATTGAGCAAATAAAACATGATTGGTAGAGCCATACAAAATGTAAAGAGGGAGGAGTAGATAGCAAGAGGAGAGGATGAACAGAGGCTCCCAAAAAGAAGGGGAAGGAAAGGAGAGAAGCAAGAGGAACAGTAGAACAGGAAAGAAGGGAGATATTGTAACAAACTAGGCTCAGCTGGACACTGTTCCTCAGCTAAACATATGTCTTCAAATTCCACAGTTCCTTGTGGACAGAAACAGCCAGGCACACATTCAGTAGGACAAACTTGTCCAGAGCAGGTGGTGACACAGGCAATGTTGCATGTGTTTGCAATCTTTCCAAGAGCACATGTTGGATTATCTGTAAGAACCGAGGAGATTGATACATTAGGAGTGTGTACCATAAGTTGAAGGGCTGAGAACCAGAGTGGCATAACCCGCTAAACAGCAGTTTACCCCCCCTAAAACTCAAATGTACTTTAAAATGTGTTTTGGGACAAGGGGAAAATTCATTAAATCAAAAATATCTCATGAATGCTTATAGGTACACCCAACTTTTTAATTCATATTTGTGCTATTTGGATGATTTCCCATTCTTAATTTTGGGATAGGCCACTCTGGTTCTCAGCCCTTCAGTTAATCCTTTCACTTGAGTTTCAAATTACGTGACTGTGGAAAGTTACATGCATCACAACCACTGACAACAGCGAGATCGCTCGTTCCATTGCCCTACAATGTGCACACGGCCTTCACTATAATATCATTTCTCCAAGCCCTGCCCACACCATACACTCAGACTCTCTCTCACTGCAAAAAGTTAGTTATTTTAACCTGTATACTAGGGCCATTAAATTCCTTTTTAATGAGTGAGAGACAAAAAATTAGAAGTGGCATGACTTTTGACTTTGAGTAACCTAGCTCAAGGCCGGGGGAAGCGCTCGGGCCACTCCGGCGGGCTATGGCCCAACCAAAGTTTTAGACCTTTGAGTAATAATTTACACCCACCTGTTCAGTTACAGCAAACAACCCACGCACTGATGAATAATACGAACGGCGCGCGCGATATTCGGGCAAATGGGAACCTCAAATAACTATATACACGTGGTCAAACAGCTGGTGCGAGTAAGTTCCAGCTGCTGAATCAAATTGCTGAGCTAGCTATGGCCAGATCTTGTTCCCAGCGATCTATTTCTCAATTCTTTGGCAAGAGTGTTATTAATTATCACAAGAGTAAATGCGCAATGATTACTCTTGGCAGTATTATACAGTATTGGCCTGACCAATCTATATGAGCTTCCCCCAACCCTGTTAAGACTATGCTGGTTTCTAATAACCTCCTGCATGATTTTCTGCACCTGTATGCCAACAAATACATGACAACTTGGGAATGTAGAAGTAATAGTATAGCCATTATTGTTTCTCCTCATTAATGGAGAATGTATATAGTGGCAGTATAATGCTTTATTTTATAACAAAACATGCAACTGAGGCCACTACATGCAACTGAGGTTTTACTGCTATTCCTTTGTTAACGAGAGGGAAACTCGATGAATTGCTATATTACTACATACATCATTCCTGAGTTGTCATGTGGTTGAGTTCCTCAATCACTAGTGGGTGGGGGTGAATGGAAAACGAGGAAACTGAAAGCGGAAACGGACACGGATGGCGGAAACTGAAATACAGTAGATTGCTAGCGAAATATATTATTGTCAAGCAAACCAAGTACTAACGCGCTTCTAATACACTACATTGCAACTTCCTAAAACCTAGGGGCACCCTGGGGTGCGAGGTTGTTTGATTATCTAGCCAAGGTAAGTACGGCTATCAACTTACCTTCCTCTACCCTCCATCAGCAGCTCTTCAACCGTGCATTGAGAAATGCTACGTCAGCAAATATTACCAAATTGATTTGCGTTATATTACGCTATCTACATTGTATAATAGACGTGTAAGTATGCGTTTGACCATACATAGAACAAGCTAGTGAATGACGTGTTGAAATTGGAAGCTGAATTAAGAGAGAGAGGCAGGTCTTTTTAACATACCTGTGTCGATAGAAAGTCGTCTACGTAGCGTGTACAAAACAGGTATTCTACTGAGTCGTGGCAGTACGCAGCCTTACCTCTGGTCAACGTCTTCGTCCCCACTACTTATTTCAATGGGATTATTCTTCCCACCGTTCGTAGCTGCCATGATTACAGTGGATACAAAACTCAGCCACGATGTTTGTGTGTTTTCAAATGGGCGTATGTGGTTACATTCCGTTTCCGCCGTCTGCGTCCGTGTCCGTTTCAGCTTTCAGTTTCCGCGTTTTCCATGCGCCCAGTGGGTGGTGGTTTTCAGAAGCCAGGTTGCTCATAGCTCTATGCTTATGCATTTGCCAGCTGTAGCTATAGTATACTCAAACAAAAGTTGTAACTCAAACAACCACAGAAGGGTTAGAACCCGCAACTTTTGATTTTTTACAGTCAGCTGTTTTTTTTGTCAGTAAGTACTGAAACTCAAATAAGAGTAACTCGGTTAAAACTCCTGTACTTCTGAGGGTGTTTTTATGCTATAAACTAGGAGTCGGTCCAGCTGGTCCGGTTTTGACGAGTGATTTTATGAAATTCATTATAAATGTATAGACAATAGAGGCTTTTGTGTCGCGCGCTCTTCAGCGCTCAGCGTACGTGCTCTTAGTTTTGCGCAATATAGTCAAATATCCAGCACTCCAAATTATTTTCCAACAATCAGCACCCGCTATCTTGGCAACTATTAGAACAATTATAGATATTGGCATGTAGCTAGAGCGTAGTATAGTACAGTGGAAAAATGGCACGCCGACAATGAATATTCAACTGTAAATACTTATACTAGTCGTTTTAAAGACCAATGTTTTGACCGCTAATTGCCATTCTCCTGAAATTAATCTTACAGAGCTTAAGTGGGAAGCATGCGGGAAAAGCAGCAGCAATAGTATCACCAACAGAGGCTATGACCAGCTATAATAAAACTGCAAACCGTTCAACTGCACACTTACCAGCATTGGTAGAAGCTGCAAGTAGTAGAAGACACGCAGCTGGGTGAAAAAGACAAACCATTTCAGGTCTAGAGCTAGTACTGTTGTTTACTGACTCTGACCCACTGACTCGCACTACATATATCCTCTGCGCATGCGTGTAGCACGTATAATTAACGCAGCACGAGCCTCTAAGGTAGCTTGCTGCAAAGCTAGGATAGGGAACTCGAGTGTAGGACTGGCTTACCCAGTAACAACTCCAAGATCCTCAACTGAGCACTGAGGGCAAGAGTCCTGTTGTCATACTTCCCATAGATATATATGTAGCTAGGAAGGGGGCAAGTCCCCCCAACAAATTTTCAAAATAACATACATTTAGCTGGGTGGATGCATGTTTCTAAGTATATATATCTAGTGCCCCCCCCCCCCCCCCCCCCCCCCCAATCCAAATTTGCTTCCTACACTTATAGTAGCGTTATTTTAACCCTACTGTGTTTATGACAGGCTGTTACTATAACCATACCAAGGGGAAAAGTAACCATGCATGATGATACTTTTAGTATGTAAACTATATAAATATAAGAGAGCACAAGAGTGTAGTTCATGTGAGGAATCACTCTTCCAATATTCTTTCCCACGTATGGTGTTATCTTTGTACTATACAACCCCAAAAGCTATATAGTGCACTCACACATTTTTTCCACAAAAATGACTATTGCTGAACATTCCCACCACAAGCCATGAAATATATCACATACTCAGAGTACATGTTGATTTACATTCTCAACCAGTAGCTACCTCTGTCTACCTAACTTTTGATTCGAGCTATGTAAACCCAAAGAAAATCCTGGTACCTACATAATATCCTCCATGCAAACGATAATCTGTCCCTCTAAAGATTGAGGTACTGGCCTGCCCTTGCCCTTAACTGGTGGCAGCTCTGCAAAGTCAACATATTCGTTAATATCTTTGTATATACTAGTTCCTATATTCTGCTTTCTTTTGATATGGCTACATGGATTGGGATATATAACTTCATTAACTTTGTGGAGTGAGCAAAGATAAGATTTGCATTAGCAGATTATTCTTCAAAACATTATTTGCATGTATGCATGCATGCATACTAGTGTACATAAGGAAGGAGAATTACATGATGGCAGTTATGTGGCAACACGTGAGGAATTGAATGTACTCCATTTTGAAATTGGGTGAGAAATAAGTAATTATTGCCAAACTCGAGGGCACATGATCAGGTGAAGTTAAACGAGTTTCTATAAATGTATTAATATTTCTGTCTGTCTGAGTGCATCCATCTTAGTAAATGTACACATGAACATTTTAGAGGTAGTATATGAACTATGTAACTATTGCTGCAATATTGTGTATTCACACTAGTAGGGCATCAGTCTTGGTCTTCAATCATCTCATAGAGTGGATCATCATCCAAAATGTACATGTATTCTGGCTCCTGTTCACCCAACATGTGAGACAGCTGGCACACTTCACAGACTACGTTCTGTTGGCGCACTTCATAGGCTGGGTTGTTGGAGAGGTCTATTCTTGCCCTCTGTCCATAGGCTGGGTTGTCGGAGGTGTCTATTCTTGCCAGTTGTCTCCTCTGATGGCATGCTTCACATGTATGGGCTGGGTTGTTGGAGGTGTCTATTCTTGCCCTCTGTTCATATGCTGGGTTGTTGGAGAGGTCTATTCTTGTCCTCTGTTGGCACACTTCATAGGCTGGGTTGTTGGAGTGGTCCATTTTTGCCAGTGGCTGTGTTGGTTTTTTTGGGTGTGATCAGTATGGCAATTTAAAATGTGCTCAAAGTGGACACTTCTGTACATGCACCATATTTAATATCCATAGAGCACGTGATGAAAAGTGTATTATCCTACAACATATACTAGAAGAATTTGATTGGAGCATTTGAACCATTAGCTAGCCACAATCACTTAAATTTAAGCATATCAGATTAGGTCAGACTCTCCCCTACAGCTGGTCAGGATTGTACCAACCTGCCAGCTATCTGTAGCAGTATATGCATATTGTTTCATAATAATTGTCAGCAGCTCAGGTACATTGCTCATAAGGTTGCTCATAATAAAAAATACACAACACAGACTATCCATGTAATGTCATCAGTTTCTAATGCTGTATATACCAAACAGTGTCCATAGTCAACTTGTATACTTAGTACATTACGGTATCCAGATACAGCATTGATGGCAAAGCAAATGAAATATATGTAGCTATGCAGTACTATCATAATAAGTACGAGAGTAGAGCAAAATGTTAAGGATGTAGGAATGGCAGTGCCAAAAATGAGAGAAATAAAGACCAGTATGTATGAAGTAAGACAGCAAGATAGAGGATGATGGCATACAACAATAATAGTGCAAAGCCCATATTAATAAAAGATATTAGAGAGGGGTTACGCATAGTATTATTGCTGTATGTCATCATTCCCTGTCTTGCTGCACATAAACAGGTCCTTATTTTTCTGATTTTGTACGTTGTAGGTCCACTCACCATGATACAGACAATAAGTAGAACAATGGCCAGGATGATAGCTCCCAAGATGAGCAGACCTACTATCACTGCCACTGGGATAATCCACAACAGGTTCTCATTAAAACCATCATCTGACGGGCTATCTGCAGAAATTAGCAGAGTCATTACATTTAATGTGTTCACAAATAAAATGTTTTTTTTTGGCATAAAGGTAAATAGTTCCCATTAAGTGGTGCCACAACTTGAAAAACTGCTTTAGTTTGAGAACTTATTTTACACCTCACCTAAAAAATAGAGAGCACATGTACATGTGTGCTATCTCTGTCTTTCGGCTCTCTCCTCTGCATGCATACAAAAATTCCGTTAGTAAAAGGCACTGCCCACGAGAATAAGAAGCCTTTTGGTGCAAAAATCAAGGTAACTACTTGTACCAATTTTGTGCTAGGCCGTTTGAAGAAGAAGATGGAGAAATCGGGTTTTTGCAATTTCACGTATGTCATTGTAGCGGTGTATTTACCACCTTTGAGTGTATAGAAACACTTGTAAGCCATGTTATGTGTCTAAAAGAGCTCATAGCTGCTGCGTTCGAGAGTTGTGTTGTGTTTGTTAGGGCTTAATGGGCGTGTCGGTGCTATCTCTACATAGAGAGTCTACCGACTCTCTGATAAAGAAGGTCTGTTGGTCTAAAATCCAATTTGTGAAGAAATTAAGGCAAATATTGTGTAATTATAACATTTTTCACACATCACTTTTATATAGGTACATAATGCATGGGTTCAAAGGTGCAAACAATGTACCTATTTCACATTGGCCACCTGAATATCCTTCAGGACAGTCACAAATATTTGGTGCAGTACAAGTTCCTCCATTTTCACAGGCAGGGGCTAATCATAGAGTCGGTAGACTCTAAAAGTAACGGCTCAAAACTCCCGAACGCGGATATTTTAAGCCTTTCAGACAAACTACATGCTCTGCGAGTGCTTCTATACACTATAGTACTCTCAATGTACGTAAAATATAGTGAATCTCGGAAATTTGCAAAAACCCGGATTGTTCATCATCATCTTCTTCTTCTTCAGTTCAAACGGCCTACCGCGAAACTGGGGGTAGTAATCGCTCTAATTCTTTCACGGAAATCATTTATACTGGAGCGTACATGATCCTTGATGCACAAAATCTTCATACCTTCTCCCAAAGCTGTCAAATTCCAGGTCTGCAACCTTACAAGTGTTTTAGTTTTAGACGGCATTTTCTTGTTTGCTCACGTGCCGAACACATGAAGTTAGTTTTGTGCACTGATGATGCAGACTTTCAGTGTCCGTTGAGCTGCCGCTGTTTCGAGCGCTGTGTTGTCTTTTGGCTACGTTGCTCCGTCTTTGAACCAACAGTTAGTCGTTCATAACATGCGTAACCCCATGTCCCTACATCTGTAAATATTAAAAGGGATTACGCATGTTATGCATGCTATCATCCCCTGCCTTTGTCTGCATGCATGCTGCACTTTGACCTTGTTTCTATACTTTTTGGCACTTCAATCCCTACATCCTTCAACATTTTAGTGAAAATGTTTTTACACTTTAAAAATGTAATGCAGGATACATGGGCATGTTGATGGTGCAAAACCTTAGAACATACCATTTTCACATTGGTCTCCAGAATATCCAGCCAGACATACACAAGTATCTGGTGCAGTACAGATTCCTCCATTCTCACAGGCAGGGTCACATACAGCTAAAACTGTAAATGGGTACATTCATGGAGCTAACAGTAACACTTGAAAATAAATTCTTTAGAGCCAAATACTCGACTCTCTGACAGTCCTTTTTCTGTATAAATGTGTACACATTACAAATGCATTTTTCATATGTATGCAAGTAGGTTCCTGTCCACTCCACATTCTATTGCCCATACAAGTCCTGATCCGTTCTCCAGTAAGCTGGTACCCATTGTTACAGGCATAGGCAGCTAAGGAACCAGTTGTCAGTCCCCTCCATCTGACAATACCATTAGCAGGATCAGATAACTCACTACATGATGCTGTAGTGTATATATAAATCCAAATTGAGCATCAGTTGCTAACTAATATAAGCTGTTCACATGTGCAGAGCCCACCTATTTTCTATTCTACATGAATCACATACAGGTATCACATAAGAAGGCAGGAAATCATGTCAAAAATCATTCTGTGCAAAACCTAAGTTAGTATCTTGTAATATTTTTTCCTACGTAAGTACATAGTACATGGGCATATTCATTGCTAGCTAGCCGAATACTCTCTGACACCCCTTTTTCTGTATAAGTGTGTACAGATTACAAATTTAATTAATGCATTCTTTATACCTAGTATGCAAGTAGGTTCCTGTCCACTCCATATTCTATTGCTTAGACAAGTCCTGATCCGTTCTCCTATCAGTTGGTATCCATTGTTACAGGTATAGATGGCATTAGAACCAGTTGTCAGTCCAGTCAAAGTAACAGCACCATTAGCAGGATCGGACAACTCACTACACGATTCTGTAGTGTACAGATTATGAGCATCCAGTTGCTAACTAAAAGATATTTACGTAAGCGGTTCACATGTGTAGGGCCCACCCATTTTCTATTGTACATGGATCATCACATGACAAGGCAGGAAATCACGTCAAACTATGTATATATATATATATAGAGTCTACCGACTCTCTATGTAGGGATGGCGCTGACATGCCCATTAAGCCTTAACAAATGTAACGGATCAGAACTCTCGAAGGGGGCAGAAACATAACATGGCCTACGAGTGTTTCTAGACATGATAACACTCTTAAAGGTGGTAAAATACACTGTTACAATGACATACATGAAATTGCTAAAACCCATCTTCTTCTTCAGTAGACAGGTATAACTCAAAATTGGCTTAAATATTTATTATCGTTTCTGTACAAATCGGCTTCTTTTTGGACGGTGCAGTGCCTTTCACCAAAAAATTGTTATAGCAAGTACAACAGAGAGCCACATGCCCATGGTGCTTCCTCCCGGTTGTACCCCCATTTTTATTTTGTGCACGCATTAGTGTAACTGCGTTTTGCATTAAGGTGTTGATTGACTCTGTTCTGTTAGGGTTTTTCTCAAAAACCATCACTCGTACTTGATAACGTTGCTTTGGAAGTGTCTTCATCCTTCCCTCCCCGCACTTCCCTCTCCTCTATTCTTCTCTACACTCCCTATGTAGGGATGGCGCCGACAAGCCTATAAAGCCTTAATTGAACAGCGCCAGCCACACATTCACAAGTATCTGGTGCAGTATATACAGGTTCCTCCATTTTCACAGGAAGGATCACACACGGCTAATAAAATAAACATAGTGTACATTATGTTGTTTTAGTATGTTTACAGTATGTTGTAAATGAAATCATTCTGTGAAAAAATTAAGGCAGATATTAGTCCAATTTGTGGAATTTCAACATTTTTCACATATCACTCTACATAGATACATAGTGTATGGGTGTATTCATGGTGCAAAAAACATACCTATTTCACATTGGTCGCCTGAATATCCTTCAAGACACTCACAAGTATCTGGTGCAGTACATGTTCCTCCATTTTCACAGGCAGGGTCACAAATGGCTAATAAAATGTAATGTAGGTACATGGCATGTTAATGGTGCAAAAACCCTAGAATATACATGCACCATTTTCACATGGTAAATTACCCCCACCACTGCTCCGTAGCCGGCGAGCTACGCTTCACTTTAGCTTGGCAGAGGCCCAAGCCTATATAGTAGATCGCAGTTCTTGCCTTCATCCCGCGAATCTACGAAATCGTGAGGGTGGAATCGCAAGGCAGCTGGGAATGGCGATTTTTAACAGTAAGTTGGCTTCTAGGTCAATGCCAGCCCAGTAGCACGAGGTTAGAATCGATTTCTAAACATGGTCAATTCAGTATTTAGATGCTACCCTGTCGAGTTGGCTTGAAAACCGTCGGGCTTACCGTCTGGACGGCATGAGAAACGTTGGGACGTTCTTAAAAAGCCATCTGGCCCGTTTGGCTGCCGTCTGGTCGGCTTTAAAATGGTCCAGGTTTATAAGCAGTCCCCAACATATATATATATATATATATAAGAATTTCCATTAAATGTTGAAGGATGTAGGGATGACAGTCCCAAAATTAGAGATTAAAAGTGCCAAAATTAACCCCATAATAAAAGAGATGTAGGGAGGGGTTACGCATGTTAGTATTGTTGCATGCCCTCATCCCCTGTCTTGCTGCATATATATTGCCCTCATCCCCTGTCTTGCTGCATATATATTGCACTTGTTTCTCTACTTTTTGGCACTGTCATCCCTACATCCTTCAATATTTTAATGTTTTTACTCCCTGGTTTTTGTTGTATACTCGCTTACAAATACAATGCTCTTTGCGTGTGTGCGAGCCCCACCCATTTTGCTGCTCGTGGTCATGTAAAACACACGTGAGTAATAACAAGGAAATGGCATTCACCTACACAGAAGTGCTAGTATATCGTAGCTTTACTTGTCCTACAAAGATTCCGTTAGTAAAAGGCACTGCTCACGAGAATAAGAAGCAACAAGAAAAGCGTGCCAATAGATCCCACTATTAGGGGCTAGTGGCCAACTATAGATCCCGCTAACGAGGTGACTATGAAAAATAGATCCCTCATTTCTCCCAATCTGATTGGTCAATTTAAAGTTACCATAGTCTAAATGAATCTAAATTCAGCATCAGTTGCTAACTAATATAAGCAGTTGACATGTGCAGGGCCCACCCATTTTCTATTGTACTTGAATCACGTATCACATAAGAAGGCAGGAAATCATGTCAAACTGAAGGTCTGTTGGTCTAGGAGCATAGACGCTCCAATGGAATCACTTTGTGCAAACATTAAGGCAAATGTATACTAGTCCAATTTTAGCATTTTCCACATATATCTCTATATAGGTACATAGTGTATGGGTGTATTCATTGTACAAAAGTCTAAAACGTACCTGCTTGACATTGGCTGCCTGAATATCCTTCAGGGCAGTCACAAGTATTTGGTGAAGTACATGTTCCACCATTTTCACAGACAGGATCACATATGGCTAATAAAGTGTAATGTAGGATACATGGGTATCTTGATGGTGCAAACCACCTAGAACATACCATTTTCACATCGGTCTCCGGAATATCCAGCCAGACATTCACAAGTATCTGGTGCAGTGCAAGTTCCTCCATTTTCACAGGCAGGGTCACATATGTCTAAGATTAAACATAGTGTATGTGGGTACATTCATGGAGTCTGTTTCAATAACAAACATAGCGTGTGTGTGAGCCCCACCCATTTTGCTGCTCGTGGGCACATGAGTAATAACAAGGAAATGGCATTCAACTACACAGAAGTGCTAGTATATCGTAGCTTACTTGTCCTACAAAGATTCCGTTAGTAAAAGGCACTGCTCACGAGAATAAGAAGCAACAAGAAAAGCGTGCCAATAGATCCCACTATTAGGGGCTAGTGGCCAACTATAGATCCCGCTAACGAGGTGACTATGAAAAATAGATCCCTCATTTCTCCCAATCTGATTGGTCAATTTAAAGTTACCATAGTCTAAATGAATTTAGTTCATAGCTGTCACAAATCCTGCATTTTGATTGGTCAATAGCAGGTTCCTTATTTTGCATAGTGAACCCGATCCCACAGAGTGAACCTACATTTTTAACAAGCTACATAGTGAACCTACATTTCTTACATCCAATTTACAAGAAGCAAAACAGAGAATAGATAAGAATTTACAACACTACATGATATTTACATCAATTATAGATAAGAAAGCATAGCTGTTGAAAACACATGTAGCTATATACATCAATCATAGTAGAAGAGGGGCGTGGCTGCATAGTGCACGAGACAGCGTAAGAGAGGGAGGAGCTGCTAGGAACTCGTACCGTGTCTGCAGTACCGGTGTAATAGTGAATATTGTCCCCCCCAAAAATTGTCCCAATTCACAATATTCACTAGTGAATATTGTCCCCCTTGGTGAATAATGTCCCCCATAAGATTCTTTGTTAAGGCAAGTGTGGTTCATCTCCTATAGCATTTCTGATAGGGGGGACATTATTCACCGTGAATAATGTTGGTAATATAGGTAATATAGGTAATACTGGTAATATAGGTAATATAGGTAATACTGGTAATATAGGTAATACTGGTAATATAGGTAATGCTGGTAATATAGGTAATACTGGTAATATAGGTAATACTGGTAATGCTGGTAATATAGGTAATATAGGTAATACTGGTAATATAGGTAATACTGGTAATATAGGTAATACTGGTAATATAGAAAATACTGGTAATATAGGTAATATAGGTAATATAGGTAATATAGGTAATACTGGTAATATAGGTAATACTGGTAATATAGAAAATACTGGTAATATAGGTAATATAGGTAATATAGGTAATATAGGTAATATAGGTAATACTGGTAATATAGGTAATACTAGAAAATACTGGTAATATAGGTAATACTGGTAATGCTGGTAATATAGGTAATACTGGTAATGCTGATAATGTAGGTAATACTGGTAATATAAGTAATACTGGTAATATAGGTAATATAGGTAATACTGGTAATATAGGTAATACTGGTAATATAGGTAATACTGGTAATATAGGTAATGCTGGTAATATAGGTAATACTGGTAATATAGGTAATACTGGTAATGCTGGTAATATAGGTAAAAGGGAGTAAAAACATTTCCATTAAATGTTGAAGGATGTAGGGATGGCAGTACCAAAAAGTAGGAAAACAAGTGCAGTATATATGCAGCAAGACAGGGGATGAGGGCAGTATATATGCAGCAAGACAGGGGATGAGGGCATGCAACAATAGTAACATGCGTAACCCCATAATAAAGATGTAGGGGGGTTACGTCATCATCACATAAGAAGGCAGGAAATCATGTCAAACAGAAGGTCTGTTGGTCTAGGAGCATAGACGCTCCAATGGAATCACTTTGTGCAAACATTAAGGCAAATGTATACTAGTCCAATTTTAGCATTTTCCACATATATCTCTATATAGGTACATAGTGTATGGGTGTATTCATTGTACAAAAGTCTAAAACGTACCTGTTTGACATTGGCTGCCTGAATATCCTTCAGGGCAGTCACAAGTATTTGGTGAAGTACATGTTCCACCGTTTTCACAGACAGGATCACATATGGCTAATAAAGTGTAATGTAGGATACATGGGTATCTTGACGGTGCAAACCACCTAGAACATACCATTTTCACATCGGTCTCCGGAATATCCAGCCAGACATTCACAAGTATCTGGTGCAGTGCAAGTTCCTCCATTTTCACAGGCAGGGTCACATATGTCTAAGATTAAACATAGTGTACGTGGGTACATTCATGGAGTCTGTTTCAATAACAGTAACACTAGCAAATAAAATTCTTTAGAGCTAGGTAATATAGGTAATATAGGTAATATAGGTAATACTGGTAATATAGGTAATACTAGAAAATACTGGTAATATAGGTAATACTGGTAATGCTGGTAATTAGAGAGTCGGTAGACTCTCTATGTAGGGATGGCGCCGACAGGACACGCCCATTTTCCAAAATAGAATGGCTCAGAACTCCCAAACGCGGCAGTTACAAGCCCTTTTAGATACATACACGTACTCTACGAGTGATTCTGTACCCGCTAAGACCCTCAAAGTACGTAAAGTACACAGCTACAATGACTTACGGAATTTGCCACACCCCCCTTTTTGGATAGTTTTGTTCATCATCTTCTTCTTCTTCTTCTTCTTCTTCTAATTCAGTTGAACTGACCTACCGCAAAAGTGGCACAAGTACTGTCCTTGGTTTTTACATGAACCGACTCCATTCCCTTGCGTGCGTGATCCTTGACCAAGAGAATCTTGGTAACTTTACTCACAACTGTATAATCGCAAATTTTCCTTATTTGTCGGAAGCCATTTTCTGTGTGGTCACGTGCATCACGTTTCATAGAAAGGTGGGGCTCAAGCGCGCGCAGGTCCGCGGGAGTAGAAGCGGGTGGGGCTCGTGCGAACACAAGCAAGTAGGGATCACTCCACGTACAGAAATGGACACTGTAGGTACCCAAGAAAAACTAGTGAAACAAGTGTAAAAAACATTTCATTAAAATGTTAAAGGATGTAGGGATGGTAGTGCCAAAAATTAAAGAAACAAGATTGTGCACAGTGAATAACTGATTATGATACGTATATAGTTTGGAGTTCAGAGTTCATGCTACCACAAAGATGAATTACAATTCATGTATGCAGACAAGGGATAATTGCATGCAACAATAACAACATGCGTAACCCCTCCCTACATTTAATTTCGTGGGGGTTACGCATGTTGTTATTGTTGCATGCAATTATCCCTTGTCTGCATACATGAATTGTAATTCATCTTTGTGGTAGCATGAACTCTGAACTCCAAACTATATACGTATCATAATCAGTTATTCACTGTGCACAATCTTGTTTCTTTAATTTTTGGCACTACCATCCCTACATCCTTTAACATTTTAATGAAATGTTTTTTACACTTTATAGGTAATACTGGTAATGCTGATAATGTAGGTAATACTGGTAATATAAGTAATACTGGTAATATAGGTAATATAGGTAATACTGGTAATATAGGTAATACTGGTAATATAGGTAATACTGGTAATATAGGTAATGCTGGTAATATAGGTAATACTGGTAATATAGGTAATACTGGTAATGCTGGTAATATAGGTAAAAGGGAGTAAAAACATTTCCATTAAATGTTGAAGGATGTAGGGATGGCAGTACCAAAAAGTAGGAAAACAAGTGCAGTATATATGCAGCAAGACAGGGGATGAGGGCAGTATATATGCAGCAAGACAGGGGATGAGGGCATGCAACAATAGTAACATGCGTAACCCCATAATAAAGATGTAGGGGGGTTACGTCATCATCACATAAGAAGGCAGGAAATCATGTCAAACAGAAGGTCTGTTGGTCTAGGAGCATAGACGCTCCAATGGAATCACTTTGTGCAAACATTAAGGCAAATGTATACTAGTCCAATTTTAGCATTTTTCACATATATCTCTATATAGGTACATAGTGTATGGGTGTATTCATTGTACAAAAGTCTAAAACGTACCTGTTTGACATTGGCTGCCTGAATATCCTTCAGGGCAGTCACAAGTATTTGGTGAAGTACATGTTCCACCGTTTTCACAGACAGGATCACATATGGCTAATAAAGTGTAATGTAGGATACATGGGTATCTTGATGGTGCAAACCACCTAGAACATACCATTTTCACATCGGTCTCCGGAATATCCAGCCAGACATTCACAAGTATCTGGTGCAGTGCAAGTTCCTCCATTTTCACAGGCAGGGTCACATATGTCTAAGATTAAACATAGTGTACGTGGGTACATTCATGGAGTCTGTTTCAATAACAGTAACACTAGCAAATAAAATTCTTTAGAGCTAGCCAAATACTCTCTGACACCCCTTTTTCTGTATAAGTGTGTACAGATTACAAATGCATTCTTTATACCTAGTATGCAAGTAGGTTCCTGTCCACTCCATATTCTATTGCTTAGACAAGTCCTGATCCGTTCTCCTATCAGTTGGTAGCCATTGTTACAGGTGTAGATGGCAATAGAACCAGTTGTCAGTCTAGTCAAAGTAACAGCACCATTAGCAGGATCGGACAACTCACTGCACGATTCTGTAGTGTACAGATTATGAGCATCCAGTTGCTAACTAAAAGATATTTACGTATGTATCACTAACAAAAGCTCCATTAAATGTGGAAATTCGTATGATGATAAAGTGTAATACACCAATGATCAACGTTGTGATAAAATCTATGTAAACAATGTAAATCTTGTGAAAAAATAAAAAGTGTGTACAGATTACAAATACATTCTTTATACCTAGTATGCAAGTAGGTTCCTGTCCACTCCACATTCTATTGCTTAGACAAGTCCTGATCCGTTCTCCTATCAGTTGGTAGCCATTGTTACAGGTGTAGATGGCAATAGAACCAGTTGTCAGTCCAATCAAAGTAACAGCACCATTAGCAGGATCGGACAACTCACTGCACAATTCTGTAGTGTACAGATTATGAGCATCCAGTTGCTAACTAAAAGATATTTACGTAAGCAGTTCACATGTGTAGGGCCCACATATATATATATATATATATATACACGAGTCTACCGACTCTCTATGTAGGGATGGCACTGACACGCCCATTAAGCCTTAACAAATGTAACGGATCAGAACTCTCGAACGTGGCAGAAATATAACATGGCCTACGAGTGTTTCTAGATACGATAACACTCTTAAAGGTGGTAAAATACACCGTTACATTGACATACGTGAAATTGCTAAAACCCATCTTCTTCTTCAGTTAGACAGGCATAACTCAAAATTGGCTTAAATATTTATTTTCGTTTCTGTACAAATCGGCTTCTTTTTGGACGGTGCAGTGCCTTTCACCAAAAAATTGTTATCATGTTATAGCAAGTACAGAGCCACATGTCCATGGTGCTTCCTCCCTGTTGTATGCCATTTATATTTTGTGCACAAATTAGTGTAACTGCGTTTTGCATTACGGTGTTGATTGACTCTGTTCTGTTAGTTTTTTCTCATTATCCATCACTCGTACTTGCTAACTTTGCTTTGGAAGTGTCTTCATCCTTCCCTCCCCGCACTTCCCTCTCCTCTATTCTTCTCTACACTCTCTATGTAGGGATGGCGCCGACAAGCCTATAAAGCCTTAATTGAACAGCGCCAGCCACACATTCACAAGTATCTGGTGCAGTATATACAGGTTCCTCCATTTTCACAGGAAGGATCACACACGGCTAATAAAATAAACATAGTGTACATTATGTTGTTTTAGTATGTTTACAGTATGTTGTAAATGAAATCATTCTGTGAAAAAATTAAGGCAGATATTAGTCCAATTTGTGGAATTTATAAGTATCTGGTGCAGTACATGTTCCTCCATTTTCACAGGCAGGGTCACATATGGCTAATAAAATGTAATGTAGGTACATGGCATGTTAATGGTGCAAAAACTCTAGAATATACATGCACCATTTTCACATGGTAAACTATATTGCCACGGTTGGTGGCAATACGGAAAATAAGGATCCATGTGTTCTGCAATCTGATTGGAGGATTCAAAGTTAGCGAGCTCTGTCCAATACTTCAACTCTCTGATAGTCCTTTTATTTTACTTGTATAAATGTGTACACATTACAAATGCATTCTTCATACGTATGCAAGTAGGTTCCTGTCCACTCCACATTCTATTGCTCATACACATCCTGATCTGCTGTCCAGTCCTTTGGTACCCATTGTTACAGGTATAGATGGCAAAGGAACCAGTTGTCAGTCCAGTCAAAGTGACAGCACCATTAGCAGGATTGGACAACTCACTACACGATTCTGTAGTGTACAGATTATGAGCATCCAGCTAGTAAGTAAGCAGTTGACATGTGCAGGGCCCACCCATTTTCTATTGTGCATGGATCCATGGATCACACGAGAAGGCAGGAAATCATGTCAAACTAGGTATATATATATATATATATATATGTTGAGGATCAATCTAAACCAGCAGACCGTTTAAAGCCGTCCAGCCCGTTTTAAAGCTTTAAAACCGTCCAGACTGATTAAAAGCCGTAAAAAGCGGTAACCCAGGCAGCTAGAATCCAGCCCAGAGAAAAGCAGCACACATAGGCACACATAGGCACTGTCGTAATTACGATTGGTTGCATGCCCTCATCCCCTGACTTGCTGCACTACACTTGTTTCTCTACTTTTTGGCACTGTCATCCCTACATCCTTCATAGGCGGAGGAAGCTTGTGAGCTTTGGGGGGGGGCTAAATGACATACGTGAAATTGCAAAAACCCGATTTCTCCATCTTCTTCTTCTTCAAACGGCCTTCAAATTGTGCGAGTCACCAGTACATACCGTAATGTTGTACGTACTTCTAATTTTGCGTGTGCACTCCCGCTTGCCAACATAACTAGCCCCCCCAAAGCTCATCCGCCTATGAAAAACATTAAAATATTGAAGGATGTACAGTCAATACGCCAGCGTAAAAATTACAGCATTTTTAATTACATACGCGTTAGCTTCCGGGTATGAAAAATGGCCCTTGAAACGTGTCAGAGACGCTTCGTGTACTTGTCGCCACTGTTCTACGGTGTTGGAGTTTTTAGCCGTGAAAGCCGATTATTTGCATGCATAGATCGTTAGTCTTCACATCTTTATAGCTTTGGAAGTTGAAAGGCTACTGTGCTTCCTTAAAATGGAGAAAGTTGTTCCGGACGGCCGCTTATGAGAAACCGGATGCTCCAGTTTATGACCGGCTGGTGCTCTTCGCAGGCTCGGGACACAGATTTTGGTGAGTTAAAAGTAAATACTAACTATCTAGGATTATAAAGACCAACAAAACCTACTGACTGCCCCTTTAAAAAAGATTTGTGCCAAGGTTTTGTTACGCATGCCTGATTGCTGTCCATGTTAACTGCCTAAACGTGGTCACAATGCCTTAGTTCTTCAAAACAAGTAGTTATTCAGTTTCAGTTGAACCACCTAAACAAAGTATGGCATCATATAGCAAGTACTGCAAAGGCATATTACACTGATTGTTGGTACGAAAGAAGATATTACTTAGGCAGAAGAGTTGTTTCAAAACACTTGGCTTTCATTGCTCCAGAGGTGTCAGGTGAGTTAAAAAGCTGTCTTTTCTCCCTTGTAGGTTTGTTATTACCTGGATGCACTGTGCAAGCAGAGGATCAAGCTTCTGGATAAACTGCTCAGGGTCAAAGGTTACACACAGCAGTGGTAAGTCTCAATTAAAATGTTTGCCTGCTTGTGAATCCTCAGATTGAGTGAATTGCAGGCTTCTACTATTGTGTCGTATGAAAGCTTGTTGCCTAATGATGTTGTATGTGTACATTTAACTATTGAATTGTATTCTCTCTATTCCAAGAGCACTAGATATAGTGCTTTCAAAATGTCACCGTTCTTTTGGTATAGGAGTGTTCCATAGGGAGCCGCATACTGGAGCACGCAGGCGCTCTTACTTCACGCGAGCACACGTTAAGCATGCATGCGCAGGAGAAAGCGCGTGATCAGGGTCAGTCAGCAAGAAAAACACGTCCATGGCAGGTGGTCTCTCTCGTTTAACAAGCCCAGCCCCCAAGGCACCAGGGGCTGGTACGAATGACCCCCAAAACTGCCGCATATCCAGGGCTGTGTGATCACAAGCTGCCACATCAATACTGCAGGGGGCTGGGGCGTCCATCCAGGCACACGAGGTCATGTGGACAGCACAGGGACACGTGATCACATAGCTACACACACGTGCTCACACACGGTGCAGTCCAGCCGGCCAGGCTTCCTCCAAACTAGGCACTGTAATACCACCGTATATACACAGAGAACCGGTTTCAATTTGTGTTGTTGTGTGGCTAATTTCACCACAACATACAGTGGTGAAGCTGCTTATTCATCGTGGAATGTTTTCTTTCCCTGCATTACACTAATAAACACTTCACATGCTCTACATACAGGTGCATCAGGTGAACGGGAGTGTTTGTGGACTGTATATAAGATGGCTTACTCAAATTATGTGTGGACACTGCTGCACAGAGTTGGCACTTCATTAGCTGATCTCGCTGCCTGTTATCGGCCCTACGACGATGTATTTCTGTCATTCTGTTTATAATACATGTGTGTATCATGATATGTACAGATATCTTGTGCTTTTGTGTCATCAAATTGTATGGGCCATATATATATTATCGAATGTCAGACACAATTTTATTTTTTAGGATTATAAACTTCTATCTTATATATACTGATCCTTACCTTCTTTTGGCTCAGGCTCTTATAAAAATAGAATGTGCCACACTTTTCTGAGAACAGTTTGATGTAAGCTAACTTCCTAATGAAACCGTTAAACTCCGCCAAATTCGGTGTAGGGGAAGCACTCCTACAGCTGCACATGTGGGTTGAGTTTGGGAAGTCTAGCGCTTATAATAGCGAGGGAATGCCAGTGAATAGTGATTTCCGGGCGGCTTCTAAGTCGCGCGTAGTACAAAACGCGTATGAAATTAAATCCTTCCATATATGGAAAGTCGCTTACGCTGGCGTATTGACTGTGTAGGGATGACAGTGCCAAAAAGTAGAGAAACAAGTGCAGTGCAGCAAGTCAGGGGATGAGGGCATGCAACAATACTAACATGCGTAACCTCTCTCTACATCTCTTTTATCAGTATGGGGTTAATTTTGGCACTTCTAATCTCTAATTTTGGCAAATTGCCCGTTCAAATCACTAGGAGGGCTTGCTCCGCTCGCATATATATACTTACGATACCCCAAGGCACGTGACTGGAGTTCAGATATCACTGAGTCAGTGTCTTGAATTACTGGACTCACTACTACTTGTTCCATCCCTTTTTCTACCACCATGGTCTTCAGTAGTTTAGCTATAAGGCGCTTCGGAAAGTGACGCACGCACAGAGGTCCGAAGTTCTAGCGGACACGTGCACTAGCCTGTGGGCCTAAATTTTGGGGGGGCTTCAGCCCCAAAGCCCCCCCACTTCCGCCGCCTATGTTTTTACTCCCTGGTTTTTGTTGTATACTCGCTTACAAATACAATGCTCTTTGCGTGTGTGCGAGCCCCACCCATTTTGCTGCTCGTGGTCATGTAAACGCACGTGAGTAATAACAAGGAAATGGAATTCAACTACACGGAAGTGCTAGTATATCGTAGCTTTACTTGTCCTACAAAGATTCCGTTAGTAAAAGGCACTGCTCACGAGAATAAGAAGCCTTTTGGTACAAAAATCAAGGTAAATACTTGTACCAATTTTATGCTAGGCCGCTTGAAGAAGAAGATGGAGAAATCGGGTTTTTGCAATTTCACGTATATCATTGTAGCGGTGTATTTTACCACCTTTGAGTGTATAGAAACACTTGTAGGCCATGTTATGTGTCTAAAAGAGCTCATAGCTGCTGCGTTTGAGAGTTGTGAGCTGTTGCGTTTGTTAGGGCTTAATTAATGGGCGTGTCGTGTCGGTGCCATCTCTACATAGAGTCTACCGACTCTCTGATAAAGGTCTGTTGGTCTAAAATCCAATTTGTGAAGAAATTAAGGCAAATATTGTGTAATTTTAACATTTTTCACACATCACTTTTACATAGGTACATAATGCATGACATGGGTTCATGGTGCAAAAAATGTACCTTGGCCACCTGAATATCCTTCAGGACAGTCACAAATATTTGGTGCCGTACAAGTTCCTCCATTTTCACAGGCAGGGGCTAATCATAGAGTCGGTAGACTCTATATGTATTGATGGTGCCGACAGCCTTAACAAAAAGTAACAGCTCAGAACTCCCAGACCCTTTCAGACAAACTACATGCTCTGCGAGTGCTTCTATACACTATATATGTAGTACTCTCAATGTACGTAAAATATAGTGAATCTCGGAAATTTGTAAAAACCCGGATAGTTCATCATCTTCTTCTTCAGTTCAAATGGCCTACCACGAAACTGGGGGTAGTAACCTACATGATCCTTGATGTACAAAATCTTCATACCTTCTCCCAAAGCCGTCAAATTCCAGGTCTGCAACCTTACAAGTGTTTTAGTTTTAGACGCCATTTTCTTGTTTGCTCACGTGCCGAACACGTGAAGTTAGTTAATAACATGATGCAGACTTTCAGTGTCCGTTGAGCTGCCGCTGTTTCGAGCGCTGTGTTGTCTTTTGGCTACATTGCTCTGTCTTTGAACCAACAGTTAGTCGTTCATAACATGCGTAACCCCATATCTCTACATCTGTAAATATTAAAAGGGATTACGCATGTTATGCATGCTATCATCCCCTGCCTTTGTCTGCATGCATGCTGCACTTTAACCTTGTTTCTATACTTTTTGGCACTTCAATCCCCACATCCTTCAACATTTTATTGAAAATGTTTTACACTTTAAAAATGTAATGCAGGATACATGGGCATGTTGATGGTGCAAAACCTTAGAACATACCATTTTCACATCGGTCTCCAGAATATCCAGCCAGACATACACAAGTATCTGGTGCAGTACAGATTCCTCCATTCTCACAGGCAGGGTCACATACAGCTAAAAGTGTAAATGGGTATATTCATGGAGCTAACAGTAACACTTGAAAATAAATTCTTTAGAGCCAAATACTCGACTCTCTGACAGTCCTTTTTCTGTATAAATGTGTACACATTACAAATGCATTTTTCATATGTATGCAAGTAGGTTCCTGTCCACTCCACATTCTATTGTCCATACAAGTCCTGATCCGTTCTCCAGTAAGCTGGTACCCATTGTTACAGGCATAGGCAGCTAAGGAACCAGTTGTCAGTCCCCTCCATCTAACAATACCATTAGCAGGATCAGATAACTCACTACATGATGCTGTAGTGTATATATAAATCCAAATTGAGCATCAGTTGCTAACTAATATAAGCTGTTCACATGTGCAGGGACCACCCATTTTCTATTCTACATGAATCACGTATCACATAAAAAGGCAGAAAATCATGTCAAACTGAAGAAACTCTGTTGGTCTAGGATCATAGATGCTTCAATGGAATCACTTTGTGCAAAAATTAAGGGAATACTAGTCCAATTTTAGCATTTTTCACATATATCTCTATATAGGTACATAGTGTATGGGTGTATTCATTGTAAAAAAGTCTAAAACATACCTGTTTGACATTGGACACCTGAATATCCTTCAGGACAGTCACAAGTATTTGGTGCAGTACATGTTCCACCATTTTCACAGGCAGGGTCACATATGGCTAATAAAGTGTAATGTAGGATACATGGGCATGTTGATGGTGAACTCTAAATAAGTTATGCATTGAGAGCATGGCAAGTTTTATGACCCTCAGTAGCTTGGACTATAGCCTCATAATTTCAGATTCATACATTCATGGTCTCAACAGTGTTGTGATTCTCTATACATACATACTCATATCATAAAAGTATAGAAACAAGGTCAAAGTGCAGCATGCATGCAGACAAAGGCAGGGGATGATAGCATGCTGCACTTTGACCTTGTTTCTATACTTTTTGGCACTTCAATCACTACATCCTTCAACATTTTAGTGAAAATATTTTTATACTTGTTATTATTGTTGCATGGCCTCAATCCCTGTGTTGCTGCATGTACTACTGCTCTTGTTTCTCTACTTTTTGGTACTGTCATCCCTTTGTGCACGCATTAGTGTAACTGCGTTGTGCATTACGGTGTTGAATGACTCTGTTCTGTTAGGTTTTTTCTCATTATCCATCACTCGTACTTGCTAACTTTGCTTTGGAAGTGTCTTCATCCTTCCCTCCCCCGCACTTCCCTCTCTATTCTTCTCTACACTCTCTATGTAGGGATGGCGCTGACAAGCCTATAAAGCCTTAATTGAACAGTGCCAGCCACACATTCACAAGTATCTGGTGCATTATATACAGGTTCCTCCATTTTCACAGGAAGGATCACACACGGCTAATAAAATAAACATAGTGTACATGGCCATTACTGTTGGCTAAAATGTATATAAATGTGTATGTGAAGAAGTTCTGTTGGTCTAGGATTATGGACACTTAAATGAAATCATTCTGTGAAAAAGATATTAGTCCAATTTGTGGAATTTCAACATTTTTCACATATCACTCTACATAGATACATAGTGTATGTGTGTATTCATGGTGCAAAAACCATACCTATTTCACATTGGTTGCCTGAATATCCTTCAAGACACTCACAAGTATTTGGTGCAGTACATGTTCCTCCATTTTCACAGGCAGGGTCACAAATGACTAATAAAATGTAATGTAGGTACATGGGCATGTTAATGGTGCAAAAACCCTAGAATATACATGCACCATTTTCACATGGTAAACTATATTGCCACAGTTGGTGGCCCACCCATTTTCTATTGTGCATGGATCCATGGATCACATGAGAAGGCAGGAAATCATGTCAAACTAGGTATATATAGGCCCACCTATTTTCTATTCTACATGAATCACGTATCACATAAAAAGGCAGAAAATCATGTCAAACTGAAGAAACTCTGTTGGTCTAGGATCATGGATGCTTCAATGGAATCACTTTGTGCAAAAATTAAGGGAATACTAGTCCAATTTTAGCATTTTTCACGTATATCTCTATATAGGTACATAGTGTATGGGTGTATTCATTGTACAAAAGTCTAAAACGTACCTGTTTGACATTGGCTGCCTGAATATCCTTCAGGGCAGTCACAAGTATTTGGTGAAGTACATGTTCCACCATTTTCACAGACAGGGTCACATATGGCTAATAAAGTGTAATGTAGGATACATGGGCATGTTGATGGTGAACTCTAAATAAGTTATGCATTGAGAGCATGACAAGTTTTATGACCCTCAGTAGCTTGGACTATAGCCTCATAATTTCAGATTTATACATTCATGGTCTCAACAGTGTTGTGATTCTCTATACATACATACTCATATCATTTTCACATTGGTCTCCAGACTATCCAGCCAGACATGCACAAGTATCTGGTGCAGTACAGATTCCCCCATTCTCACAGGCAGGGTCACATACAGCTAAAGGTGTAAATGGGTACATTCATGGAGCTAACAGTAACACTTGAAAATAAATTCTTTAGAGCCAAATACTCGACTCTCTGACAGTCCTTTTTCTGTATAAATGTGTACACATTACAAATGCATATTTCAAGTAGGTTCCTGTCCACTCTATTGCCCATACAAGTCCTGATCTGTTCTCCAGTAAGCTGCTATCCATTGTGAAGAAAATGTCAACTGGGAATACCAGAGCTGCACTTCGTTTACTGTCGAAAGAAAACAGAAATGACATCCTTCACCTGTGTGATTCTATTCCCAGGTCAAATCAAGAGAACACCTCTGTTCTTGATATCCTGAAATCAAAACATCTGCCTGGCAATACGCCCGCCTTGGACACTATAGTGGAGGGTGCACATAATCCGCCGACAGTTCATCCAGTCATTTTTGATAGTATTCAGGCCAAGACCATCCGCTCAGCAGCACTTCATACTAATGGTGCAGCTGGGCCATCAGGCATTGAGGCCTGTGGATGGGGGAGACTCTGCTGTTCATTTAAGTCTGCCTCTGATGATCTATGCCACTCCCTGGCCCTACTTACCAGGCGTCTATGTAAGGAGTTTGTGGATCCGGATGGTATTGCTGCTTTGATGGCCTGTCGCTTGATTGCACTCGACAAAAAAAAACGGAGTGCGCCCTATAGGAATTTGTGAAGTAGTTAGACGAATAATTGCAAAAGCAATACTTTCAATCACAAGAGGTGACATTCAAGATGCTGCCGGCTCAGTGCAACTCTGTGCAGGTCAGAAATGCGGGACAGAGGCTGCTGTTCATACCATGAACTTGGCATTCAAGGATGATAATTGTGAGGCAGTGCTTTTGGTGGATGCAACGAATGCTTTTAACACCTTGAATCGGCAAGTGGCTCTGAGAAATATCAGAGCCCTATGCCCGTCTCTGGCAACAGCCCTCATTAATACCTATCGGAGGGACATTGAGCTCTTTGTAGATGGCTCCACCCTATATTCACAGGAAGGCACAACTCAGGGAGACCCTCTGGCAATGTCTATGTATGCTCTGGTGCTGCTCCCCCTTATTGAGAAAACAAACCCAGACTCTGACATAATCCAGACATGGTATGCTGATGACGCTGCCGCCACAGGGAGCATTCAGAAGTTGCACGAATGGTGGAATGCTTTGGTCACAACCCATTGAAATCTCATCTGATCGTCAAAGAAAAACACTGGTTGAGGGCTAATTCCATCTTTGGTGACTCCCAAATCAAGATCACATCAGAAGGGAAACCATACCTCGGTGCCGTGCTGGATTTCTCTTCATCCTTTTCAGAAATGTATGTGAAGTGCAAGGTGGAAAAATGGTCTGATGAACTCTCAATGCTGTCCTCAATTGCCCAGACCAACCCTCAAGAAGCTTACGCGGCCTTCACACACGGTTTAGTGAGCAAATGGTCTTATTTAACAAGGACAATCGAACGCATCAGCCCCTTGCTCCAACCTGTGGAAGAGTGTATTCGAACAAAGCTCATACCCGCTCTTTGTGGATGTCCTGCCCCGAGTGAAAATTTGAGAGAATTGCTCACCTTACCTTGCAGGTTAGGCGGATTGGGCATTATAGACCCCACTAATGTAGCTGATGCTGAGTACATTGCTTCAAAAGAAGTTACAGCCCCAATCATGAAGGCCTTACTCAATCACGAAGGCAGCTATACATTCCAGACTTTGGCTGACCAGCAGTCTGCCGTAACTGATATCAGGAAGAGAAAGAGAAACTATTTGTCGTCTATTGCCGACCAACTTAAAACGTCACTCCCTCCTGACCTTCAAAGAGCCATGGTCTTAGCACAGGAGAAGGGAGCCTCAAACTGGCTTACCACATTACCAGTGGAGGAATTTGGTTTCTGCCTGCACAAGGGCGCATTTAGAGATGCCCTAGCCCTGCGTTATGGCTGGCCTCTTCATAAGTCTCCAACGACATGCTCCTGTGGTTCACACTTTACTTTTTCTCCATTGCACTGGTGGCATGGGGCGTATGGCAACAGCAACCTTCAAGAGACTTGCGGCTCTTGTAGCCACCAAAAGAGATGAGCCGTATAGTACTACAATGGGTTGGATTAGGTGCAAACTCTCATTTGGTGTTCTTCGAGCTGCCATTATGTGTGTCAGAGGAGCCAGATCTTCGATTGGTCATGCTTCAAAAGAACCTGAGGCCCCTATTTTCCTGATATCCAGTGAGGGCCAGGTACCCCTGCTGGATTAGCTGTTTTGTTTTTATTAGCCCTGTATAGTGCATTATTTTTAGATATGTATAGTTCTTTATTTTCTTGTATTGCACAGTTGTACGTTTTATTAAAAAAAAAAAATTATTGTTGCATGCCCTCAATCCCTGTGTTGCTGCATATATACTGCTCGTTTCTCTACTTTTTGGCACTGTCATCCCTACATCTTTCAACATTTTTTAATGGAAATGTTTTTTTACACTTGTAAATGTATACACAATAAAACGTATAGACAATAGAGGCTTTCGTGTCGCGCGCTCTTCAGCGCTCAGCGTACGTGCTCTTAGTTTGTGCAATATAGTCAAATATCCAGCACTCCAAATTATTTTCCAACAATCAGCACCCGCTATCTTGGCAACTATTAGAACAATTATAGATATTGGCATGTAGCTAGAGCGTAATATAGTGCAGTGGAAAAATGAATGAAAAAATGAAACAATGAATATTCAACTGTAAATACTTATACTAGTCGTTTAAAGACCAATGTTTTGACCGCTAATTGCCATTCTCCTGAAATTGAGCTTAAGTGGGAAGCATGCGGGAAAAGCAGCAGCAATAGTATCACCAACAGAGGCTATGACCAGCTATAATAAAACTGCAAACCGTTCAACTGAACACTTACCAGCATTGGTAGAAGCTGCAAGTAGTAGAAGACACGCAGCTGGGCGAAGAAGACAAACCATTCCAGGTCTAGAGCTAGTACTGTTGTTTACTGACTCTGACCCACTGACTCGCACTACATATATCCTCTGCGCATGCGTGTAGCACGTATAATTAACACAGCACGAGCCTCTAAGATAGCTTGCTGCAACGCTAGGATAGGGAACTCGAGTGTAGGACTGGCTTACCCAGTAACAACTCCAAGATCCTCAACTGAGCACTGAGGGCAAGAGTCCTGTTGTCATACTTCCCATAGATATATATGTAGCTAGGAAGGGGGGCAAGTCCCCCCAACAAATTTTCAAAATAACATACATATATTTAGCTGGGTGGATGCATGTTTCTAAGTATATATATCTAGTGCCCCCCCAATCCAAATTTGCTTCCTACACTTATAGTAGCGCTATTTTAACCCTACTATGTTTATGACAGGCTGTTACTATAACCAGAAAAGTAACCATGCATGATGATACTTTTTTAGTATGTAAAGTATATAAAGATAAGAGAGCACAAGAGTGTAGTTCATGTGAGGAATCACTCTTCCAATGTTCTTTCCCACGTATGGTGTTATCTTTGCACTATACAACCCCAAAAGCTATATAGTGCACTCACACATTTTTTCCACACAAATGACTATTGCTGAACATTCCCACCACAAGCCATGAAATATATCACATACTCAGAGTACATGTTGATTTACATTCTCAACCAGTAGCTACCTCTGTCTACCTAACTTTTGATTCGAGCTATGTAAACCCAAAGAAAATCTAACTACCTCTGTCTACCTAACTTTTGATTCGAGCTATGTAAACCCAAAGAAAATCTATCTACCTAACTTTTGATTCGAGCTATGTAAACCCAAAGAAAATCTAGCTACCTCTGTCTGCCTAACTTTTGATTCGAGCTATGTAAACCCAAAGAAAATCTAGCTACCTCTGTCTGCCTAACTTTTGATTCGAGCTATGTAAACCCAAAGAAAATCTAACTACCTCTGTCTGCCTAACTTTTGATTCAAGCTATGTAAACCCAAAGAAAATCCTGGTACCTGCATCATATCCTCCATGCAAACGATAATCTGTCCCTCTAAAGATTGAGGTACTGGCCTGCCCTTGCCATTAACTGGTGGCAGCTCTGCAAAGTCAACATATTCGATAATATCTTTAGTTCCTATATTCTGCTTTCTTTTGATATGGCTACATGGATTGGGATATATAACTTCATTAACTTTGTGGAGTGAGCAAAGATAAGATTTGCATTAGCAGATTATTCTTCAAAACATTATTTGCATGTATGCATGCATGCATACTAGTGTACATAAGGAAGGAGAATTACATGAAGGCAGTTATGTGGCAACACGTGAGGAATCGAATGTACTCCATTTTGAAATTGGGTGAGAAATAAGTAATCATTGCCAAACTCGAGGGCATATGATCAGGTGAAGTTAAACGAGTTTCTATAAATGTATTTCTGTCTGTCTGAGTGCATCCATCTTAGTAAATGTACACATGAACATTTTACAGGTAGTATATGAACTATGTAACTATTGCTGCAATATTGTGTATTCACACTAGTAGGGCATCAGTCTTGGTCTTCAATCATCACATAGAGTGGATCATCATCCATAATGTACATGTATTCTGGCTCCTGTTCACCCAACATGTGAGACAGCTGGCACACTTCACAGACTACGTTCTCTTGGCGCACTTCATAGGCTGGGTTGTTGGAGAGGTCTATTCTTGCCCTCTGTCCATAGGCTGGGTTGTCGGAGGTGTCTATTCTTGCCAGTTGTCTCCTCTGATGGCATGCTTCACATGTATGGGTTGGGTTGTTGGAGGTGTCTAATCTTGCCCTCTGTTCATATGCTGGGTTGTTGGAGAGGTCTATTCTTGTCCTCTGTTGGCACACTTCATAGGCTGGGTTGTTAGAGTGGTCCATTTTTGCCAGTGGCTGTGTTGGGTTGTTTGGGTGTGATCAGTATGGCAATTTAAAATGTGCTCAAAGTGGACACTTCTGTACATGCACCATATTTAATATCCATAGAGCACGTGATGAAAAGTGTATTATCCTACAACATATACTAGAAGAATTTGATTGCCATTAGCTAGCCCCGATCACTTAAATTTAAGCATACCAGATTAGGTCAGACTCTCCCCTACAGCTGGTCAGGATTGTACCAACCTGCCAGCTAGCTGTAGCAGACTAGCAGTATATGCATATTGTTTCATAATAATTGTCAGCAGCTCAGGTACATTGCTCATAAGGTTGCTCATAATAAAAAATACACAACACAGACTATCTATGTAATGTCATCAGTTTCTAATGCTGTATATACCAAACAGTGTCCATAGTCAACTTGTATACTTAGTACATTATGGTATCCACAGACAGCATTGATGACAAAGCAAATGAAATATATGTAGCTATGCAGTACTATCATAATAAGTACAAGAGTAGAGCAAAATGTTAAGGATGTAGGAATGGCAGTGCCAAAAATGAGAGAAACAAGGACCTGTATGTATGCAGTAAGACAGCAAGATAGAGGATGATGGCATACAACAATAATAGTGCAAAGCCCATATTAATAAAAGATATTAGAGAGGGGGTTACGCATAGTATTATTGCTGTATGTCATCATTCCCTGTCTTGCTGCACATAAACAGGTCCTTATTTTTCTGATTTTGTACGTTGTAGGTCCACTCACCATGATACAGACAATAAGTAGAACAATGGCCAGGATGATAGCTCCCAAGATGAGCAGACCTACTATCACTGCCACTGGGATAATCCACAACAGGTTCTCATTAAAACCATCATCTGACGGGCTATCTGCAGAAATTAGCAGAGTCATTACATTTAATGTGTTCACAAATAAAATGTTTTTTTTTGGCATAAAGGTAAATAGTTCCCATTAAGTGGTGCCACAACTTGAAAAACTGCTTTAGTTATTTTACACCTCGCAAAAAATAGAGAGCACATGTACATGTGTGCTATCTCTGTCTTTCGACTCTCTCCTCTGCATGCATGCAATTAAAGTTGAGTTGAGTTGCATTTGTGGAAGAGAGAGCGTACTTATTACTTACCCATGCCATTTTCAACCAGTATCCTGTTGGGTTGGATGTAGAAGGTATGAGTACAATCATCACTGTCAGTAAATATACATCGGACACTTTGTGCTGCATAAAACATAGAAGCATTCATATACATATGAACTACATCAATAGTTTTTTGTAAATTTTGTCATAATCCCCTTTCCCTACCACCCTAAAAAGTCAGATCTCATGATGCAATACATACACTCGGTGTGAAAATGCAACTAATTTCTTTAGTAAACTGCAAACCAGCTATGCATATAAGTACATGTCTATACATACATGGTTGAGTGTCTACGAGAGATGGACTGCATTCATCATTAGCCATTATCTCTGTGCAGTTAGTATCTTCACTCTGCAAGTCTTTCTGACAACGAGCACAGTCTTCCTTTTCAGTACAAATACCATGCAACTAAGGGAGGAATGAATGTACACATTGAGACAAAAGTCAAGATGGACTACTGAAGGATTTGTTGAGAACCTGCACAGTAGTTCACTTTGAGCTAGCACCAAGGTTCATAGAATGTGTTTGAAATTAACAACTGATTTAGAGGCTGTAATATGTTATAGACAAACCCAATGGGGAGTGACTTAGCTCTTCACTTACATTAGTTACAGAGTATAATAGGAAGGTACGAAAACAAAAACTTTATGGTGATGACTCTTGCCCTTATATCATCTTCCGTCTTTGGCTAGGGCAAGCTAAGGGTAAGTTTGGTCCCAGGGGACAAGGGTAACTGGAATGTGTCATTGAATATAATACATGTATGTCTGGCTCTCCACAATAACGGGTGTGAGGTCAATTATAATGTTGCACTCTGGGTGGTGGGGTGTGCAGTTAACGTTAGCACCCAAAGCTACGTAGTAATGACCACCCTCCTCAGACTCAATGTGTATCATGCTGTTGTTTTTGGTCTATTATACACAGTCACTATTTATTCTCTTCTATTGCTCTGTATACGTAGTTCATACGCCCTCTGGGTCATAGCCATAACAATTTCAGGATATATGCTTCTGGATAGCAGGCCTAAGGAGCTGACTACATTCTAGGGTATAGGGACTCACTATCCCAGTATCAATGACTTGCACTGATTAGGGTGGACTCCTGTACATTGTTATAAAAAATTTCTACCCAGTGTACCACGTACAACATTAAACAGTTGCACAAAGCTGAGGTGTGAAGATGACAGGGCAAGGCCCAATGGGACTACAAAGATCCAAAACATACTGAGAAGGGGCTCAAGATTCGTCCTCATAGTATTGAAACAAAAAATATGGTGCACACCAAAAATATTTGGTTTCCATACTAATCATACTGTTTTGGACCTGCAAACGCAAATTTTATCTTTGTTCACTTGACAAAGTGCAGTAGTTAATAGAGTTATCCCAATCCATGTAGTTATATATAATCAAAAGAAAGCAGAGTAGGAAACTAGGAATATACAAAGACATTACACACAAGTCATAAAAAACTAGAGATATATATATATATAGTTGTGGAGAAACATAACACATAAAGGAACATGTGTTACCCACATATACAACATAGGAAAATAAATGTGCCAGAAAATGGCTAACAAAGTCAGTGGATTTGTCTATAATTGAATGGTGAGACTACCTGACATCGGATGAGCTAACTAACAGCTAGTCTGTCTTAGTTTCACCCTTTTTCCTGTACAGTACGTTGGTATATTGCTGTGATGGTGACACGTACATTGGGTTCTCTTGCTGTAGATCAGAGAGAAGAATATACAATGTCATATCTAACACTAAGTACTACTAGTATGCAGACTAAGTGACATGGTTAGTTTTGCTGTGTACTGTCATCCACAGAGTATGCATACAAGTGTACAGCAAGTCATTTGATATATATGTACATGTAAAGAAGAGCAAATCTGTATTGTACAGTACCTGATCCCAGTTAGCATCCTCTAGGTCTTTCTTGAAGCGCTGGTACTCCAGACGATCCTGTAAATAACATTACATGTATGTCATCAATACCATAATATTATATTACATGTATACATACATGTACATGGTAGTGTAGACATCACTACTGATCCAAGTATACAACACACACACAATATGCAACTACTGTCAGAAAGGAGCTGTAATTTCTTGGAAAGACACACAGACAAACACACACACACAGACACACACACACACACACACACACACACACACACACACACACACACACACACACACACACACACACAGGCCAAGTACAGTAACCCTCGCTGTGCATGCACGTCGAGAGTTAACAAACACATAATTACTATCGAAAAAAGGAGCTCAGAAATCCACTCACCGTGATACAGACAATGAGTAGAACAATGGCCAGGATGATAGCTCCCAAGACGAGCAGACCTACTATCACTGCCACTGGGATAATCCACAGCAGGTTCTCATTAAAACCATCACCCGTACCTGACGGGCAATCTGCAGAAATTAAATGTAGCAGAGTCATTACATTTAACATATTCTCAGAATTTCAAGCCGAATTAAGCATAAAATTAAAGCACTTAATACACAAGTTTCCTACAGATCTCAAATGTGCTGGAAATTTTCTTCCTATACGTGTAGGAAGTATCCTACCATACATATACAAACATGCAGGAATACCACACTGTGCACTACATTTTTGCAGGGACCTACACATTTCTACATGTGTAGGAACCATGTTTCTGGCACATCTGAATGTGTGGTCACTTATCCAAGTGGTGCCACAACTTGAAAAAGTTTTCTTATTAAATTAAGAACACATTATTTTACACCTCACATAAAATATTAACAGAGCACATGTGTATTAACAGAGCACACTACACATACTCTCCCTGTCCACCTCTGCATGCATACAATTAGAGTTGAGTTGTGGGAGAGATCCAGTACACACACACATACTCTACTTGTATACTTACTCCTGTCATTTTCAACGTGTATCCTGTCTGGTTGTATGTAGAAGGTATGAGTACAACCATCACTGTCAGTAAATATACATCGGACACTTGGTGCTGCATGAAACATAGCATTCATATACATACATGTATGAACGATATTAAGAGTTGTGTGAAGGATTGAATATAGGCAAGGCCTATAGGGGACAGGTCTCTTAAATATCATACACACACTCTATGTAACTAATTTTAGTAAACACTTCACTGAATTGCAAACTAGCTGTGTATAAAAGTACATGTCTACATACATGGTGCTGTGTCTACGAGTGATGCATTGCACTCATTGCTGGCCATTATCTCTGTACAGTCCGTATCTTCACTCTGCAAGTCTTTCAGACAACGAGCACATTCTTCTTTCCCAGTACAAATATCATCCAGCTAAGGGAGGAATGACATTGAGACAAGAGCTAAGATGGAAGACTTGATCAGAGTATTTTTATCATAATACACTACTACACACTATAGAGCTTAGCTTTCAGCAGCAAATATACACACACACACACCCAACTACAGTAACCCTTGCTGCACATGTGCGCCAAGGGTTAATAACACACTACACACTATAGAGACAGCTTATATAGCTAGGTCAAAACTCACAGGATCACAAGTGCCATCAGGTCCCCTAGTAGTCCCAGTTATACATCGACATCCACTGCACACATCACATGCAGCATTCTGACCGTCCAGCTCTCCAGTGTACACACACACCTAAACAGGGCACACAAATTACTATTAGATACAAAACCTCTAATAGCACACATGTACATGTATACATTAGCTTCTTCAGAAGTCCATGCATTGATTGTGCACAAACCTTTGAACCTATGTTTAAAGGTCAAATTGGACACATACAAGAGAGAGACAGTAGATGACAAGGCCATACAGAAAATGTCTTACGTCATTATGTTCTGTACTATAGCAGTTAAGAGGGTCGCATTCACATATTTTTCCACCATAACGAAGCCCAGTCTTCTCCTCTATGTCACACATACATGTATTAGACTCACAGTCACACATCCCACGTCCTGTAGGGTAATGATAGTGGGTTTAAAACCTCTTATCAGGTGCTTATTAAAGAGGATATCACAAATATTCTCACTGTCTCAAATGCCACGTAACACTTCTGGACACTTTATGTGGTCAATTTTTTATACATGCATGTACATGTATTTACTCAGTAAATATTTGAGTCTGTAAATGCACAATTGATGTACACAGGTCAAAATATTATGTCTGCTAGGTGGTATATATATGTACTGAGTTGGGTCTGTGTACTCCTGAAAGAGGCTTAATACATGTAAAGATGTACTAGTACATATTACAGTGTATTTGCTGACCAGAACAGAGCTCTCCATCTTCTGTTAAGTTTCCTTGACATGAAGTGAAATGGTCACACTGACAGGCATCCCCAAAGTAAGGCTCAATTATATTCTTCTACAAAAGAAACAAAACCATTAATCTACCGTCTGTGTGACTGTCTGTCACACTTTAAATTCAAATTCATACATGTCCAGTACTGCCACAAGACATCTCAAGGAGTCCCAAGGAGTCTTAAATACTTAGTATGTCTTAGGATAGTCCTCAGTATGTCTATAGGATCTGTCATTGGATATCCTATGTCCCCTATCTGACAACTAGTTAACCCTGTCTGAGGAGCAGCCACAGCCCCTCCCCATCGGTAAAGGGGGTGGAGCTGAATGCAGGGTGAAGCTCCACCTCCTTTTGATGGGGAGGAGGCTGGGCTTGCGACGAAGACTACGCTGAGATTATACACATTAGGAAACTTAATTGGGACAAGTTGTGGCAGTACCAGACATCTCTCACAAAATTGACTAGTGTACAGGCTTGTAGACATACAGTTTCAAGTAGTCTCTCTTGTATGAAGCAGGAGCACTCCCCACAATTACACTCTCCTCTAGACCGGCCTGAACATTCCTCGTCATCCAATCCAACACTGAAAACCAAGAATATAGGCATTTCACCACTGTACTGGATACACTTGGAACAGAAAAGTGTCCTGATTAATGGAATGTACTGATTAATGGGTATCCTGATTAATGGTGTGTCCTGTGTACATAACACAAATATGGGATTTGGGTCACAAAATTTCTCCTAATTATGCCCAATTATTGAGTTGAGGGAGTCCGGATTACAATAGTTCCACTGAATATGTACACGTATAAATATTGTAGTATTAGAGGGTGGGACACTGACTTGCAAGTTGCATCTCCAGTACACTGACACATGTCTCCACTCCTGAGGACAGAGGAATAAACACATGCAAAATGCTTATGACACAAGGAAGAAAATTCTGCTTGAATTAAACTAGTAATAACAAGGTATGCAGGTACAAATAGGTTGTTCACTACCTGCCAGGAGGACAGTCACATATTCCACAGGTCAGGTTGCCAGTTCCATTGCAGAACTCAGAATTTGTGGTCTGATGTGTAGAGAGAAGGGGAAAGGAGAGATGAGGGAGAGGGAGAGGGAGGGAGAGGGAGAGGGAGAAGGAGAGGAAGAGGGAGAGGAAGAGGAAGAGAGGGAGAGGGAGAGGGAGAGGGAGAGGGAGAGGGAGAGGGAGAGGGAGAGGGAGATGGAGAGGGAGAGAGAGAGCAAAGGGAAAGAAGATGAAAGGGGACAGCAAGGAAGAGGAGGAGGGCTAGGACTACTGTGACCTGGTACATGTACATTCATACTTACACTGCAATTACATTCACAGAGAGGTACTATCTCTAGCTGAACATTGCCAAACGCTGTAGACTGCAAGAAACTGTAGAATACAGAGAGATAGCACAGATCACAGCCACTATATACAGTTGTGTACATTTTGAGTCATAATGTACTTACACAGTGGTTGGTTCACTCAGACAATTTTTCATTGTAACTGTGACATTGAATGTGACGTTCTTTCCAATGGACACACCAGTACACACATCAGTATCATTACTGCAGTGAGAAAGGATATTTGTGTGGTTCGGACTACATAGGCAGACAAGTGCATGCAGTGCTAATTTTAAAGAGCAAAACGCAGTTACACTAACTGATTTGCTGCCTGCTTGAATACGTGCACAAATAAAAATGGCATACAAGAGGGAGGAAGTCAAGGTTTAAGGTGGAAGGTATATATATATATATATATTGCTCCCCACCTGTCATTATGTGAAATGTAGTATACTGATAAATATTCTTCACATACATGTAGCTGTGTGTAGTGTCCTGTCCTGTCCTGTCTGTCTGTCTGACTGTCTGTCTGTCCACTAGAATAAATCTCTATAAGTGTATACCTACCTTCCACATCCTTCACCAGCAGCAAAACTAAATTCCAGATCTGGGTGTTCTGCAGTAGTTAGACGTACCTCCTGACTTATATCCTACAGCAAATATACAAGGCAGAGGACAATGAAATGCCTTCATGGAAAGTTTTTTCCCACACAGGCTGGAAAGGTGCACCTACATGTATATGAGTGTACGTGTACATGTGCATGTATGTGCATGCATAAGCCTCACATCGTATGCTTCCTGAATAACATTGATGATATTAGAGGAATTCTGCTCAAGTGTTGTGAGACGAGCAAATGGTTGTAGCTGCTCACTCAATACCTGTAATATACAATGTACATGTGTATCATGCAAAATGACTTTTAATGAGTGACCATAAACTAAGCACAAATGCTGTAAAGATAGCCTCGGTTCCCAGGCCTTCCCCGCATGCACGTAATTGTGTGCGTTTTGATTGTGTGGGGGAGGGAAACATTTGAAATTGGGGAAGGCCTGGGATGAAACATCACGTGAGGGTAGACGTTGGGTAGACACGCTAGCGTGCCGCCGCTGTTGGCCTCATTCACAAACTGTATACACTCACGAGAGCTGAGACATTCGACGTACGTGGCTGGTGAGTATGGAGTATATAAACGCTACGCTTCACACTGGCGTAAGTCTAGCTCTATTTTCGAGCGAGAAGCTTAGGTAGTGACTTCGAGGTCAATGGGGCGCGTGCTACGCGTCATCCCTCACGTGATATTTTATCCCAGGCCTTCCCCGATTTTAAAAACGCTCACAATTACGCGCAACGGGGAAGGCCTGGGAACCGAGGCTACTGTAAAGACACATGTACATACAGTACACAATGTATCAAGAGTGGATGTACATGTACTAGTGTACTGTACAGTTGAAGGAGCACATACAACACTAGAACATTTTACATGCATATATGTGTGAATACAAGTGAGAACAAGAACATAGGCATTCCAAGTCTCACCTCATAAATGGGTTGTCTATCTCCTGCGATAGCAAATACAATATTTGTCTCTGATGTCCTAGAAAGACCTCTCAACTGATAGACGGATGGATAATCCTACACCACATATACATATATTTGTATGTAACTACACAATATACATTGTATGTTGAATGAAGTAGTGAAAGTCAGTTATACATACATCTACATGTAACTCACATATCGTGTGTCATCATTGTACTCTTCAAAATCAATTCCGTCCTCAGTTCCTGGTTCCAGAGAGCACACACCAGGATTGGGGTCAAGGACGGCACCTACCTACAATGTTGATACAATGTCCAGCAATAATATCAGTCCCGCACTACACTTCAGGCTACCATCATCAGTGACATGTAACAGACTTCAACTGCACACAACCAACCCACACAACAGCTCTGTTCATTTGCCACTCAACTCTTAGCACATGTACATGCAAGTAACAGTATACACATACCTTCCCATCACCTGCCAAATGAAAATCTGCATTGCTCATGTATAGCAACATGCGCAAACTCTGGGGCCGCCATCCAATTTTCTATGATTGTGCATGTGCAAGAAGGAAAGGTAATGTATATATATATATTGTAGGAGTATCAAAGGTGCTGACTTAATACACTTAGCACACAAAAGTGACTCAATGGTAGAACGTTACATAGATATTACTCTAACCTACTACCAAATATATATATATATATATCTTATTGCGTGGGATATCGGGCAATATGGCAAGTTATTGCACGAGTGTGTGAGGTATTGCCCGAGCCGAAGGCGAGGGTAATACTCACACACGAGTGCAATAACTTGCCATATTGCCCGATAAACCACGTAATAAGCTGTTTATTACCTAGCTCGTCTTCAACCTGGTGTTAAAACTCCGCCATTTTACCGTTCACTCATTGCTAACAATACGCGTGGATGCGCAATGCGCTCTGAAATTTAATTGGCTAAAATTGACTGGGCAATATAACTGGGCAATATGGGAAAATATTGCCCAGTGCGGAATAGGAAATTATACATTGCTGGGCAATATGGCTAGGTAATAAATGTCCTTTACATAAGGTAACAAGTACAAAACATTGACATGATAGTGAGTATACATACACATGTATATACATGTTGATTGCAATATGTGCAGTGTACCTCTGTGCAGGTCAATATTTGCACCAGACCATCCATTCCTCCCTCCAGGGCATCCACATTCAGATGAATTGATATGTTGTCCAGAATACTCTACAAAGGAGTATGTGCGTATATGCCACTCAAATATGGACACTTGTTAGCTAGTGTACAGCAGATAGTTGGTAGGACATGCCCATTAGCCCTAAATTAATGGCTCAGAACTGCAATCTTAACACCCTCTCTGTACATTTTCGAGGTTACATATGTTTCTATACTTTTTGGCACTTCCATCCCTACATCCTTCAACATTTATATTACTATACATAAATTATATGCATGTATATACATGTATACGTATATGTCACCTCTAGTTCATCAGGCTCAACAAATGATATATTGGCAGTGTGTCTGAAACTGATAGTTGGGTTGCAGTCTTCAAGATCAATACCACTGTTGCTACAGGTACTGTACAGTTGGTAGAGCATGTACATATAACTGTAAAAGTGTATCTGCCTCAATAGCTTGGCCACTTACCCAGCTGGAATTGTTTTATGGTAGGCATTAGGACTATCACTGGAAACTGCATATGGAACTGCTCTCTTCTCTCCAAAATAACCAAATCCAACTGCATATTCCGTTGTAATATTATTAAGTGCTGCCACTGAAAAGGAGAAGTATATGTGTGTAATAAACATATAGGTCTTGATCAGAGTTTTACCAAGCAAATCAAGAATGAATGCACTAAAGTGCAGAACTCTCGGCAACACACCGCGTGATAAATACTACTACATGTATAATGCGCATGTGTGCTTTCCGCAGGAAAATGGCCGACCGTACATATGGCCTTCAATGGAGGCAGTGCTGGATCTCCACAATGGAGCGGTTTCAGAAAAAACCCCACAATTTTTTTGACCTCCGTTGCCCGCTGAGTACGTGACAGTATTTTCAGGACGAAGAGATGCTCCAGAGGTGAGATGTGACTTAACCGACACACACACACACACACACACACACACACACACACACACACACACACACACACACACACACACACAAAGACAAAGACCCAACTACCGTCACACACACAGACCGAACTACCGCAACCCTCCTGCACATGAGTGCCAAGGTTAACAATGCAATTCAATTCTTAAAATGAGTGAAGGTAGCAAAGTGAAGTGAAAGGAAGGTTCAGATACAGTTAACTCTTCATCATTACTCCACTCACTTGAGGTACTAGGCTCTCTCTATGTAGAGACTTGCCCATTAGCTTTAGCACGTCATTACTAACACACACATAAGTTGAGGGCATCATTGAAACAGTGTATTCATTGAGGGCTTGGTGGGTACACAAATGGTTGTAACTATGTTATTGTGTGACACATTCAAGAGTTCTAAGCCATTTTATATGCTAAGGCTAATCATTAATGGGCAGGTTGGCACTATCCCTACCAAGAGAGTCTACTGATTCTCTGATATCTTTTTAAAAAAATATGTAGGTCATTAATACCTAGGTCAGTGGCAAGTTCTGGGACGGTATCTCTGAAGCGTCTAGAGAATGAGCCTGTGGCGTCGAGGAAGAAGTACAAATCCAGAGGAAAGTTTTCTGAAGGCTTGAACTGAAGAGTGAACTCCTTTGGCTGCCCTGAATGGAGATATAGAAGAAAATAGTGTACATAAATATACATTCCAACTCTAACACAGAGATGCTGATGTTGAGAGTGTGTGTGTGTGTGTGTTTCATACACTGTACATGTACACACACACACACGACATACGTGCTCTCAGTTCCACCCTCAGCTTCTGAGGTTTTACTTGCACATCATCTCCAAACTCCTCCTGCACAGAAGAGACAACAAGAAAATCGTACATTTGCAAATGGCTACATACATGTGTACATCACACACAATGGATGTACATGAAAACAAGCTGCGCAGAGCAAACCAGGTAAACGTGTACATGTATACATGTACAATATTGTAAGCCTGACTCACACTAGCAATACACACTGCACATACTAAAATCTTGAACATGTACTCTTACATTTTTGATAATTTCTATTCTAGATTCTGGATCGACGACCTCCACAGGGCAAATTGGATTATTATCTCTAAGTCTGCATCGACTACCTATCACAGACACCTCTCGCTGGTGAGGGAGAGAGAGGAAAAAAAACAATAACGTGTCTGTATTGCATCATGTGTGCATATCAAAAGCTCAGTTAATGGAGCATTTGTTTCTGGCATTTGCTCACAAGGCATGCATCATGGGTGAGATGTATTGCATTACAGTAGAACCTCGGTTATCCGAACACCTCTGGGCTCAATGAAATTTCTAGTGTTTGGATAAGTGAATCTACACGCCTGTTCGCGTTTGCGTGGTTATAGCATGTAGGGTGGCAGTTTCGACCAGTGTGATACGAATCCATCATGTTTATAAGGCTATATGGACTCCCTAAGCAGCGAGGGACGGCATTTTCCAACAACGCGTGCAGTTGTCTACGGTGGCTAGCTGTAATATTGCGTATAACCTGTTCTAATTAAGCGAATTTACTTGTCAGTGCCTGTTCGGATAATCGAGAGTTCAGATAATCGCGGTTCGGATAACCGAGGTTCTACTGTACAATGCTTTAGGCTCTAAGAGAAGAATCCATAAAATTGTGTATTAAGCCTCAGACAAAACATGTACACATACCGGCACATAAGGGCACCAATAACAGTCTGGATCAGATGAAATACACTCAACACAACTCTCGTAATCACTGCATTTGTCCTCTGGTTGAACATCAACTAGAATCGAGCAAATAAGAGACAGATAGAACCATACAGAAGGAAGAGAGAGGAGTAGAGAAAGAGAGAGTGTACAGAGGTGAGTTGGGGGGGGGAGGTAAGAGGGTGAACAGAGGTGGAGAGGGGGAGGGGGAGGGGGAGGGAGAAGCCAGAGGAGCAGTAAAGAGAGAGATATTATAACATACTTGGCTCAGCTGGACACTCATCCTCAGCTAAGCATATGTCTTCAAACTCAAAGGTTTCTTTAGGACAGAAACAGCGAGCTTCACAGTCAAGGGAACACGATTCTTCTCTGGTGCAGTTGGTGAGACAGGTATCGTTGCATGTGTTTACAATCTTTCCAAGTGCACACATTAGATTATCTAAAAGAAAGGAGATAACATGGAAGTGTATGTCTGTACTGAATGAAGTAAAAACATGCCAAGTTGCACTTCCTAGGTGGGTATGCAATCAACATAGTGGGTATAAAAGGTCAGCCAGGAACTGCACATAACTAAGTTAAGTTCATGTACTGAGAATTGGTCTGTATATACATGTACAGTACATAGACAATGAAAGAGGAGCTTCCACACTTAGCAAACAGGGGTGGAAAGGAAGCTGTACACCTCAGGAATGTCACTAATTGAGAGCCAACATTCTTCATGGACTACAACAGATGCCTAATTATCAGTGAATGCTTTTACTAGATCTCTGGTGGCAGAGAAATGTAAGATGTGTACAATGTACAATGTACATGTACATGGGGTGCTAGGTTACAGTTTATTGGTATCAGAACATTCTAACACTAGTTAATTGGCCAGTAGAAGGTATCAGGTTTACATATTCAGTTCCAAAGACTTGCAACCAGAAGGGTACTTGTTGGTCTACACATTAATGGAAGTACATGTATATACAAAATACATGTACATGTGTACATAACAAGTGTATTACTATTTACGTACTGTGGATCACTCACTACACACTGAGGTTAAACAAACATGGAGTGGTTACATTGCCAAATGTACATGTAAACTGCTGAAAATATTATCTTTGTACGGCACTGTGATGGAAGATATGCTAAGGAGCATGTACATGACCTGCTGTGTATAGATAAAATGTATGTGACAAGTGATGTACATTGCATGTGTGCGTACATGTATACAAAACCAAATCACTGTGCATGGATTGTACATGTACATGTACATGTGTCCCTAATATTAACATACATACACAAGCTAGCCTCGTCCCCAGGCACTTTTCCCCATACATTGCAACTAGTTTTATGGGGGTTCAAAGGTCACAACTTGCAATACTTGCACACAGGCACAGAGGAGAACCTGAGAAGTGCGTGTTGAAATAGTTCCACACCAGATTGGTTGCTATGTACTGTACACTACCATCTCCAGACCAAGTGTTAATGGAGATACAGTCGCTATGTGTAAATACCCTGACATGTGCATTTGTTGAAAGTTACTGTACTTGTTGGAAGTTACTGTATTTGTTGGAAGGGTAACAGTTACTCGGTACATGCACTTTGCAACTACTACTACATAGACCCTAATCAGATAAGAAATGGTCCTTGAAATTATAAGGCAGATATTTCACAAAAGGAAGGATAACGGTACAGAGTAATGGTGAGTGGTGGCAGAGTAACAGTGAGTGGAGTATGGTATGTGCACTGTTCACAATTTTTCAGAAAAAGGCAGGGTATCGGATTACTATCAAAACCACCCACAATGTACGCAAACCCACAAAGACATGGGGTATAGTTCCTCCTTATGGACATCCACCAACACACATATGTACATGTACAAATGCAGAGAGCTCAAGTATAAAATGGTGCCTAATGGCTAATGAATATTTTGCTACATGTATGTACTGTATATATAAACGTGTAGGTAGTTAGTACAACAAGTGTGTAGAAGAGCAGCATATGTGGTCACATGTTAGTGCACACACACATACACACACACATTGAACGAACTATTGTGGCAATGTCAGTCTACAGTAACAGGCAGTAGTGACTGCACAGGCAATACGTATGGAATACACATATGTACATTGTACATACATGTAGAAAGCTCTAGAACTACACAAATGCAAAGCATTGTGGGGGAATGGGAGTGAGCCCACAGCTTGACAACGAAATATCAAAACAGTATAAGAATATTTAGTATTCCACCACAGTATACAGAAATATTTCAGCATTATAAACTAGGTGGGTTCACTCTGCATGCCCAATAAGGTACACACAAGCCACCACGTGCAAATTCCATAATCCATTTCAGTGTATGAAACATTTCTTTCGTTCAGAATAAATCACGCTAGGCACAGTCTACATAATATGTGTGGATTGTAACTGTACAACGGGATCGTGTATGTGTACATATTGAAGTTGGCTACCTACAGGCAGATGGAAAGATCCAGCACACACATAACTACAATATAAAGGCACACTACTGTAAGCTACAGCAATATGAAAGGAGTAATTATGTCATCTAAACTGACAGATATACCATCAATATAGTACTTTACGACCTCAATTGCCAGTCATATTGCATAACGATCAACCACTTGTCTCCTCCAACGGTAAACAGTTACCTGTTTCTTAAACCCTGTACATGCATAGCGAAGATATGCTATAATACTCCATACTTTGTAACAGTAGTCTAAACACAGTCGCACATGACCACGGCGCTTTTGTAGTATGCCACGAACGCTTCGTGCATATGGTCACAGCTGAGGAATATCCCCCAGCGCAACAGATCATGAATAGCCCTAGATTGGAATTCGACCTCACCTGGGCCAGCGTAGGCCGTTAGTAGAACAGCGAGTAGGTAGACACAGACTCGTACCCAGGCAGCCATCTCTTGTTAGCTGCTAGAAACTGGAGTTGCAGGTAGACTAAGATGAATAGCACTACTCAAGAGGCTAAAGTGATGACTATTTGACCTAGGAAGTATACGTAATGTCCCGGAAATATCTGTATAGAACGTCACGCACTGTTAATTGAAAACGTGCTTCTGGTCAAGGGTTCCCACTAATAGTACTGTAGTGTGGTTAATATCATTATCATTATGTTGACACCATATCCAAACCATCTCGTCATGGACATACAGCCGTTAGTCTCTTCACCAGTCTTCACTCTAGGTCGAGCTAGCATAGATGTGCAACTGAAGAAGACTTCCGAGTTGAAACATTTTGCATCTTGTATCTATCATCATTTTGCTGTGTTACTCCTCAATAACAATTATAAGCCACACCCCTCACTGCTGCAATTTTGGAGGTGTGGCTTCCATAATAATGACATGACGTCACAATATGGGCCTTTATAATCCGGCTCCAGCAGACTGCATGTACAGGCAGATGACCAAAAACACGTTTACAAATAACAGTGGCCTAACAATTTTCACACAATTTGATGGTCAGTTAGTTTGAGTAGTGCAGTATTCTGTCCAAAGACTTGACGAAGGTTGTGAGATGTGTGGTAGTTGGTTTGGGAGAGGAGAGCCATCTGCTGACACATACATGTCCCAACTCCTCCTGCAGTGTGTGTGTGTGTGTGTGTGTGTGTGTGTGTGTGTGTGTGTGTGTGTGTGTGTGTGTGTGTGTGTGTGTGTGTGTGTGTGTGTGTGTGTGTGTGTGTGTGTGTGTGTGTGTGTGTGTGTACAATATGAGCTAAAAATGAACAACTGAAAACTGAAATCAGGAAAACTATTTCCCTAGACCACACTATGCAGTGAACCCACAACCATACACAATGAAAGCCTCATCAGGCTCTCACTACTTCGCATTCAGACCAGTCAGAGTTCTACAAGAAAGGAAAAACTAGGCTTGTTACAGAATACAGCTGGGAGTGCCTGAATAGGTTTGTCTCTACTCATAAAATGTGCACACATGAGCCAAGGGTGTAGGTGGGTAAGGTTACTTAGGACACCTCGAACAGAATACTTAGCTGTGGGTGGATAAAGAATGAAACGACTGCTATGTAAACCAAAACATGTTTTAATAGGAATATCAAAACACATACACACACATACACACACACACACACACACACACACACACACACACACACACACACACACACACACACACACACACACACACACACACACACACACACACACACACACACACACACACACACACACACACACACACACACACACACACACACACACACACACACACACACACACACACACACACACACACACACACACACACACACACACACACACACATACACACACACATGAAACAGAGGCTACCAGTTAGCTACTGTATTACATGAACTCATGGTGGATGCCCTAATAAGAACTGATGAGTGAGTTTACACTAATAGTCACTACACAAGAATGATCTAATGTTAGCACATTCCATATACATTAGACTTTTAAGAAAATGAAGGAAGTTGTTATAATTATGTGTATGAGATAGAGGAATCACATCAGCACTTTCCACAGGGTGTAGCCTTGTGCCCAGGCTGTTGCGTGGTTGGAAAAGACAGCCTGGTATTGACTTTTTGAGCATGCACATAAATCTTGCTAGGAAAAAGTCCAGTAATTTTTGCTGTATCAGCAAACAGAATACGGCTGCATTTGCATTGCTCAATCTAGCTCCTTCTATATCTCTCAAGGGAGAATGACATACTCTGCTCAAATACTCGCTCAGCATTTACACGTCCCCGAATGCCAGGTACGGGAGTACACTCTACTATATATTGTAGCTATGTGTAGTATATAGTGTATCTGAAAGGACCCACGCATACGTGAACAGTTGATACCAGGCCATCTTTTCTGCCCCCACAATGGCCTGGGTACGAGGCTACTTGGGGCGGTGCTTTACCAGCACACACACACACACACACACACACACACACACACACACACACACACACACACACACACACACACACACACACACACACACACACACACACCTAATGTTAACCAGTGCCTCCACACTGTTCTCAGCCTGTAGGTAGTAGCCAAGAAATGGTTTTAGAGAGTCGACCACTTCCCCTTCTCCTTCTTTCTCCTCTTCCCGCTTCTTTTCCTTCTCGCTCTCTTTAGCAGCTGATTCTGCATCATGAGAAATATTTCCATACACAACTTCAGAAGATAAACAATTATATGGACATAGTGTGGCTATAACAACATACTTGGACAGAACAAAGCATACTTGATTAATGAAGAATCAGGTATCCTGTTTATTGTGTACAGGTCGAGATAGAGGAAGTGTCGTGTCATCCAATGTAGACTAAAGAGCAGGCATGTACGTACATAACTATTCCATGAAAGGCCTAGATAGACAAGCCAAGGCAACACAACACAACAGATGACAATGCAACACAACACAACTAGGGTCATTTTCAAAGAAAAATTGGCTGCATTGGGTGGGATTTGAACCCACGACACTTGCATTTTAGGCAACACTCTTACCATGCAACTGAGCTACAGAAGCAGCTCAGCTGGCTGGGCCGAATCACACATACAAATCAAGACAAAGCAACCAAGCACCTCAACCAAAGCATCACAACATGCAAATATAACTCATGTATGAGCAATCCACACAGCACTTGAGACAGTGTGTGCCCTCCCCAGCCAGCATCCTCTCCTCCATCTCCTCCCTCACCATCACCCTCAGGGCATGCTCACTCCCCTCCCCCCCTCCCTTCCCTACCCTCATCCCTTCCTCACCAGCCAGCATCCTCTCCTCCACCTCCTCCCTCACCATCACCCTCAGGGCATGCTCCTCCTCCTCATAGAGAGTCATTCGCTGTTTCAGAACTTCACAGAGACGATCAGTTTCGGAAGAAAAAAAATCATCTTCTTCGATCAATGGAGCTTCACCTGTCACATCATGTCATAAAGAGTAAAACCCCTTCATTAATTTCAGAATTAGGTTACCTATGTGTACTTTGTATGCTTAATGCAACAAAACGTGCATACAATAGTAGTGTGACTATATACACTCTACACATCCTGAATTTATCTAGCAGCCACTCCAGTGATTACATGTATGCATTGCAGGGCTGCAATTTTATGTGCATGTAAGTTGTGAGAGTGTTGTATATGTGTAGAAGAGTGTTGTGAATATGTGTACAATGTACGTGTACATGCTTGGCTCACCCGTCTTCTTATGAGCCTCTCTCCTGTGGTTCCTGAGCTCTTTCAGTGCACTCACCAGTTTCGTGTAGTGTTGCACGTCACTTATCTTGCGTTTCACTTCCCCCAGTACACCTCCTGCGTCAGACTGCATGCAACGCTCCTGTGAGCAATACGGTATATGCACATGATAGCATTGCTAAACAGCACAGAACATAGTAAACAAGTGAGTACATATCACAATATGTGTACTACAGTTTGCAAATATACACTCTAACACTGATACAATCTTCAAAACATACATGTACAGTTATGTATATACAAGCATGTATACATGTAGATAACAAGGCATAGCTGCTGTGTTGTAGTACTACACTGTACCTACAGAAGTACCACACAACATAATCATTCACTGTTTCTTCCTTGAGTCTCTCCTGCCTTTTCTGAGTCATCCACTCCTCCGCTCTCTTCTCATTTCTCTCCTTCTCCTCGTTCATCTCTCTCCTCCTCCTCTTCGCCCTCTCCCTCACCCTCACCTGTAATAGGACGTACACGACACACAACACTACCCAGACCTCATTTCGTTCAGCTCTTACTCTCTTTTTCTTGATGGCAGCCAATTTTCTACTGAGTCTCTGTACATTGTCACCTCTCTCCATCAGATCACGAATATCAACCAGCTCCTTCTATTGATACAGCATCATTACAGAGAGGAGGGAGAGAAAAAGGAAACAGTATATGATAGAACCCTACAATGATTGGCGAGTGGAGCAAGCTAACCTAGTGGTCTGAATAGGCAAATTTTCTATTTATATGTTGTGTCAGTGCACATGCGTCCTGTGCAACATGCAAACGTAGCCAGCCTTGCCTCTTCCGCTCACCAAAAATGCACTGCATTCACCTACTAGTATAGTAAGTTAGCTGTCCCCCTCAACAGAATAGGCTGGAAAGTAGTCTAGTTGAATTACCTAACGTACACAATTTTCCATATACATGTACATGTTATCATAATTAGACATTTCTCCCATAGAAAATGGATATCAAAACTGTGCCAAAATTTTGTCCCCAACGTCCTCTATTTTTGATTCACACAAGAATTTACAAGGCTATGATGTCACCTGCAATCCTTCCACCTGTGACAGTATGACAGACCACTGCTCTCCTCCTCTCTCTCCTCTCTGGTCCAGCTCTACTAGCTGAGCATGGCACACTCTCAATGAGGAGAGTATACACTGGGCATGGGAGAGAAGACCCTGTGCCTCGGGTATCTACAAGGAATGAATGGGAGAGAGGGAGAGAGAGAGAGAGAAGGAGAGAGAAAGAGAGAAGGGGGAGAGGGAGGGGGGAGAGGGGGAGGGAAAGGAAGGGGAGTTAATAATGGAGCAATCCAGATATTGCGCATTCACAAATAAAATGCCTGGCTATATACTGAACTAATAGTGGATATGTATATTCACAGTACTAGTGTACTGTATGGCTACAGTAGAGCCTGATAAACATGCATGGACATGATCACACACTGGACAGAGGGTTGACCACACAGAGAGGATACGTTGTAGGATATAATACATGAATAGTAGGCAACCCCTTCAGTGGCTGTCAATTAGGATGGTGATTACAGGGGCTCACTCACTATGCCACAACTGCACGTACTGTAAAGGGGCAATAGCAAATAAGACATCACATACACATGATAGCCATAGAACGCCAGCTAAAATGGAACCATAATGATGATAATCACAGAACACTATGCACGTGTGTTCAGGTTCCTACTTGCCTTCATAGGCCGGTCCTCCTGCTCCTTGTCCGGGCGGCCAGCAGTCACTTTACTTAGCCAATCATTAAGGAATACATCTGTGGGGTCTGATGATGGAATATTTGGTCCCCGGGGGGCAAATGGACTGTAGTGATGAGGAGGGAAGTTTGAAGGTAAAATAGGTGATACGGGAACTGGAGGAGGAAAATATATTCTTGGGGGGCCCACTGAAGAAATATTTGCTCCAGAAAGGGGCACAGGGGGACCAGGTGGTCCACGCTGAGGTAGAGGTATGAAGTGATGTGGGAGGGGAAGTGGTTGGAAGTGTGGGGGGCAAGGAATATTTCTTGGGCCCCCAGCAAACCCAGCATGAGGCAAATACTGCGTATTATTGTGCACAGCACTAGTTCGATCAGTATTATGCATAGCACCAGTATGCATAAAGTGGGGAGGCGGTCCAAAGCGAGAGGGGGGCGCAAATTTCGAAAGGATGTCCACTGGTGTGGGTGGTTGGGGTTGAGCTACACCAGGACGGTTGAAGGCAATTCCACGCGGGGTCATTCTTGGGTCGCGAGGAAAACCGGCCATGCTTGAAGACAGTCAGCATGTGCGAGGTCAGAGTCCACCAGCCGTCTCGAATCGCTCACGCGATACAAATAGCTCGCGAGTTTTAATTAATTTAACAATGCGCTTTTGTTAAATTTGGTGCACTGGTGGCTGCAATGATGCAGCTATATCTCCTAGTTTCATTCGCCTTACTTGCATCTTCAGTTTGTAGAGGAAGCGATGCAGACGTTGCTGCCCCAGTGATAGATACAGAGACACCAACTGCTCTGATATGGAAGTGGTAAGCATGTAGAAGTCAAAATAACAAATCAATTGAGAGGCAGTGTAATATATGTGCACGAGGTTCTAAAACCTGTGATCACGCAGTAACTATGATTCCACACTAGCTATAGATCTGGTGGTCTGTCTCTTATGGCAGTTGTCTCCTATGGTTGTTTTTCAGCACTAAACCTGATGGTGACACTCTTCATGAGTTGATCTCAAATGGCCATCGATTATCACTAGAAGTCATCTCTACCCACAAGCACACAGTACATGTCCTCTCTTCCAACCACGACTCAAAGAGTTTGCAAAGTGTCGGGCTCTCCAGCTGTACACCTCTGACCAGTCTAAAGGATCTCTTTCTGATTCAGAACTGGCACAAGTTGCAGGGCAATGCAGGAGAGTGGATTCAAGAGTCAATTAGTAATACATTGGAGGAGCAACCACCTCGTTATGCAAAGCGATCTGTGGATGATAACAAGGAATGTGTGCTGAGTGGCAAGTGTGATGGACTTGAAGATGAATGGTTTACTGAATATGTAAGAGAGTAACTAACACATTGTTTCATGTCCAGAGTGTGTAGCTAATAATTTATCAAAAAGTGAGTTAATTCTCAATTGGTGTTTTTGTTGTTATTTTTTATAGCACAATTTTACAGAGACATACTCTTGGTTTGAAGAGCTGGCCACTGCCCATCCATCCTATGTAACTCTGAATCGCTCTATCGGAAAGACCCATCGCCACAGAGATATCATGGCTGTTCACATCACTGATAAGTCAAAGCCGCCAGAGAAAAAGCTCAGAGTCTATTTCCAATGCCTTCTACATGCACGTAAGTTGATACTAAGAAACAGGAGTATCCTCCCACCAGTTGCAAATATCAGTAGTAGTTATGATTGCTTTCACACAGGAGAGTGGATCAGTGGGCCAGTGTGCATGTACATAGCAAGATACTTTGCCAATCCTCCAAGCGATGAGGTAATATTCCATGCATGGCCGTAGCTAGGATTCTGTGAGGGCTCATTCAAATTCACAAATCAGTAAATTAGGTTTTGGGTGGTGGGAATGAGATACATTCAAATATGCTGTTTTATGGAATACTCTTTTGCAGATTGTTCTTCTTTTGAGTAAGATTGAATTTATCATCGTTCCAGTTGCCAATCCGGATGGCTATCATGTGAGAAAAGTTTAGCTGTTAATGTTCCTGGAAAGTATTGTAGTCATCGTGTTGTCTTCAATGATTACATTCACCATGCCCAGATGCATTAGGCAGAGTCTGATCCCTGACCTTCAACAGATGCTCTACCAATTGAGCTGCAAATACAGCTCAGCTGGCTGGGCCAAATCTCAAGACAAAGCAACACAACAACACCATGTATGTATGTTGTGTGTACACATCCAGCTCACATGGGTGCAGTATCCCAAGTATCGGTTCTGGAGAAAAAACACAGTCTCCACCAACAACCCTGACTGTGATGGAGTAGACCTCAATAGGAACTTTGATGCCCACTGGAGTTTGGTATATAAAGCTATTGCTTGTCCCATTTTCTACTGTGGGACTGATATACTAACTAGTGTGATGTTATCTCTACAGGAGGGTAGTTCAGATGACCCATGCAGTGGAGTCTACCATGGAGAGAGTGCTGGTTCAGAGCTCGAGGTCCAAGCCATTACTCAATACATACTCTCCAATGCTCCTGTGCTGGCTTCTATTGATTTCCACTCCTACTATCAGGAGATACTCTTCCCACCTGGTAAACACTGCAGGCTTGTAACTATGGAATTGTCCAGCACATATATATAGTAGTTCCCACCAACACCCTAGAAACTATGCTAAATCAATGTGTCCCTCTCTGAGGTTTTGTGATTCTTCCTGCTTACAAATTACTATACAACTCCTAACATCCTTTCTTCTTCTGAGACCTTTGAACACATAATAGGTGGTCAAAGAATATGAAAGGATGTGGTGAGTAGTAGTGAAGACTATGGAGATGAAAGTAGAGGTTACATACCAAGGTGTATAGGTAGATGTGTGATTTATACAACTGAACCGAAGGTGCCCGGGACTGTGTAAACACATCAACCATACACTTAGTTGTATGACTTGGCTTTTCTTAGCTAATAATTGAGGCTTTTAGTATCAAGACTGCACACATTGCCTTGGTTTGAACACGAGTATTACAATTGGGATTGTAGTAATTGTCTCCTGTTTGTGTGATAATACCACTGAGAGACATTGGCTCCTTGTCTCGTCTGTTTTGTAGCTTGGGGAAATCATGATTCAAGTAATGTGAAGAGTTTGGAGTATGTATCACAGAAGATGGCATCTGAAGCCAGCAAGGTGTGTGTGTTGTGGTGTGTGTTTCAGATTTTAAGTGAAGTCCTATTTCAGAGTGGAAAGAAGTATACAGCTCACAGCATGCACTCCATTTATCTTGCTGCTGGAACCTTCCCAGATTGGTCAGTAATGTATGTTGTAAGCAAGCTATGTCTTGCGTGCTGTTACTACAGGAAGTAGCATGACTATGTATTTTTGTTTCAAAGGATGTTGGAGCACGGTGTGGATAAGAAGGAGACTGATCACTGCTCTCCACTGTCATTCACTGTGGAGCTGAGACCACAGGACACAGAGGACATGGGCTACACAGGCTTCATGGTCCCCACAGAACAGGTAAGTGACTATCATTATGCATTTTGCTTGTTTATGGACTAATGATGCTGCAGATTATACCTACATGTGAAGAGATGATGTCAACAGTGGTGACGTTTAGCCATCTAGTCATCGACCAATTCTCTTCCTGTGTGTAATTTGTGATGCTGTAATCTGCGCATGCGCATGCAGGCATTAATTTGTGATTTCCTTGTCGGGACTATCGTACGTGTGACATTTAGTGTTTACCGTGAGAAAGACTGTTATAACAAGGTACAAGTGTAATATATACCTGCCAGTATGTATCCCGTCCGTCAATTTACGTCGTTGAATAGACAATGAATGCTATCAACCAAATTATACGCGACTGCGTGTCGATCGACAAGCAGTCGACCTAAGGGCCTCTAGCTCTAGAGTTAGATATGTGAATAGGACTTATAAAAGGCGTGTCATATACAACCTTTTTTCCCACAGACCCTGTTGTTAGCTATCGAAAATGGCATCGTGTGGATGGGCGTGGGCAGTGCTCTGGTTCTTTGTACTAATCTTTATAGCCATACCTGTGGCTTTTTTTGCTTCAATTTTCTTCATCCTGCTCTCTCCGTTCGCTGCCTGCTGTGTATGTATGAAAGTGATAACTGACTTCATTCACAAGGGAGTGATGCTACCCTACACTGTCGCCGTGTCCATGGTGGCAGGGAAAGCTGGCTGCTGATCTCTATACATAGGATCTGTACATGTATCATTCTATCAAAACTGAACTAGTCCATTCAAGGTTTCATGGTTTTTAGTATTCCAGAATACATTTATATAGAATCATCCAGCATCAACATTCATTATTGGTCAATTGCCTGAATTGGTGTACATTGTATGTCTTTACATTGTACAGAGTGTTGTATAGCAATTGAGTTAAAAGAGTTCAAACACAAACTAAAATTGAAATATGCTAAAGATGACTTCTAGCTAGATCTGGTGTATGCTTTAAGCATATACCACATACGACACTGCAGCTTGTTTTATACTCTTGCCACCTATCATGAATGTAGTGACATAGTATGGAATCTGTATGACTTTGAGCAGTACGGTGGAGAGGTTTTTGGGCTTTTCGCAGCAGGCGGCGCATGGGGCCACAAAGCAGTATATGACAGCAGCACAGAGACTCACCCACCAGGCCACAAATATCAGGAAGAGGAACCACATCAACGAACGGCAGCACTTTTTACACTCACATTTGAAACAGCAGCAACCTGTGGACTTCTTTCTGTCTTTTGACATATCTGCAGTCTGTATTGTTGACTACTACAGTTAAAATAGCAGGGAATTAATACCACAATTGAAGAGTTAAGAACCAAATGGGCAATTGTCCAAACAGTGCTTTGCAATTGCTTTGACACATTTAATGTACCTTTGAGTTTAGGGGGTTTAATTAGTGGGATAGACCATCAGTTCTCAGCCTTTCAGATCAAGGTATTGACTGGCCATATAGTAATAGTATAGTGAGAACATGAAGTACAGGTAAACACCAGCTTACAAACATTCATACTTGGATTGACCATGGCTACAATGGACAGTATACATTTGTACATGTATAGAGCAGTCATTTGAGGTTGGTGGATATATAGCTGGCATACTGAGGCTATATGCATTCTGACAAATATGACTTACCAACTGATGACTTAGCACTCTGTATGAATAATGAACTCCACAAGTCTACAATACGTACATCATCAATACTCATGCCACCTAAGGCTGAGGACATATTGTGCTAAGTACAACTGCTAACACAACCAACACAATAGCTACAGCTGTTTGGCTACACTTCACTGCTTTCAAGCTCGTAATACTTCAAATTTACGTGATACATGAAAGAGTAGTGTAACTTATTATTCAGAACAAAAGTGAACAGGTACACATCTACAATACGACATTAATCATTTTTTCTTTTTCCCCTTCCCTCCTTTAGAATTCTTGGTCTTTACTTTTACGGTTCTGTTGTCTTTCTTCATCCTGGGATCAACCTGACGATAAGGTCCCTTTACACCTGAAGGCCTCACGGGTCTCTTTCCTGCCAGACCTCTCTTAGCAACAACATACTTCACCTCTGGTTTCTTTTTCCCAAGAACACCGGCCTTTTTGTATATTTGTTTTATCTGTTTCATTTTCTCGTGGTCTGTCATGTCCTCTGTGTCTGTGATACCTTCGGCTCTCTTACGAGCTTTGGTCAGCTTGCGAAGTGCTTTCTGTTTCTTCCTTGCTCTTGCCTCAGCTATCTTCTTGATTGGCCGAGCATTAATTTCACGAAGTCGTGTCCTGTATTCCAAGACCATCTCTTTGGTGACTGGGATCTGTTTCTGGCAGTATTTAGATTCATCACTGACAAACCAATCAGGTAGACCTTCATCGTCGTGCGACCACCGATTATAACCACTCTCTATCAGGTCCTCTCGCTTTTTCTTAGACTGTACAAGCAACGAGGCAATGGCCAGTCCTTCTGGGTCCAGCTTAGGCAATTGTGGCTTAGGGTCTACAGGTACAACTTCCAAGTGGTCATCATTTTCTAACTTTGGTCTTTTGGCTGGAGATTCCTGAGCCTCGTCACTATCTTCACTATCCTCACTGTCACTCCCACTGCTAGACTCATTGAGACTGCCATTACATGACCCTGCAAAATACAGCATTGGTTACTATGCATCTATACACATATACATACAAGGGAACTGCTCTAATCTGACATCATGTAAGGTACAGAATGGGACTACATAAGCATTTAACATGTCCTACAAATACGAATAGGATGTGGAACAAAGTTACATTACTCACGTTTTGTTTCTATCTCTCTCTTCCTCTCTTCTGTTCTCTCCCACAGTCTTCCTCCCCTCTCCTTAAATGCTTTCACAGCTCTCTCCACTTCCCCTCTCTCCTCCTCTTCCCCCTCCTCCCCACATTTCCCCACCCCACCCAGTATCCCTTGTATGCCTTCCCGACTGAACCAGAGTTGGGTCCGACGAGCCTTTGACACTGAAGGTGACTCCAGAGGAACTAGTAGAGGATTTGGAGCATCTGTGTGAGAAAATAGCAAGGGACGTCAATGTAATGGATCAGAACTCCCGAATGCGATGTTTTAAGCCTTTTCAGACAAACAACATGCTCTGCGAGTGCTTGGATGTCCAAGTTTGCCTTCAAGGAAATTCCCTTACAATGTGCCCTCACCTCAGCCCTAGCACTAACCCTTCTTCCAGGATGATGTAATGTAATGAATATGACCACTATGTGACAAATCTCATTATGAAGGCACACTTGAATATCACACACACAAACCATTTTGTGAAGGTTTGTCCTCCAAAACTCCATCTTCGCTTTCACTGTCCTCTGTAGAAGATAAATCTCCCTCAGACCTCCCCTCGTCTTTGTCCGTCTCATCTCCACCGGCCTCTGTGACAAGAGAAACGTGGCATGTGAGCACCATGATACACAACACTACCAGTCTCTACCACACATTATTGTAGTGTGCCATAATGGGAATAAGAAGCAGTGTTAATGTGCATGTGTTTCCTCAGACAAATGCCTCTGTGTCAGCATGTGATGACTTAGTCTCGTCATCTGGTCATCACAGGAAACTTGCACACAGTACTAACTAACACAGCCACGATACGTAATAAGAGAGAAGAAAAAAGCATTCCTTTTGTACATGCTCAGCCATTATATACTTAGAACATGAGATCAGAGACGAATGTATGGCATGCAGATAAAGACATGTAGAAAGAGACACGACAGCAAGTAGGTTCCTGTCCACTCCACATTCTATTGCTACACACTGACTGGAGAGCAGATCACATGTATGAGCTATAGAATGTGTGCAGCACTGCGTCCTCACCATCAGCACTCTCAAGCTCATCTCCACTGTCACTGGACGCAGGTTCCTCGTCCTGCTCTGCCTGCTCCTCTACTCTGGAGAGCTGTGCACGACTTTTGATGTTCTGTACATGCAGATAGTATCACTGTAGTAGGACTATCGCACGACTATTCACATAGGAAAAATTGCAGAACATGATTTACACAGAGCCAATGATTAAGTGCGAGCCTCCATGTACATTGATTGGGCCCTCAGACAGACAGACAGTAACAGACAGACAGACAGACAGAGATGGACGGACAGAAAGAGACAGACAGACAACAGACAAACATTGTCAAGAAAAGGTGGGCAAAATATTAACATATTTAGTACTCTCTATACATGGACAAGACACCTACTTTTAACGCAAGAATATGGTGATAAGTGTGTACTATATATATATTACCTTCAATCCAAAAAGGTGTTCTTGTCTGGTGATTTCTCCAGCCTCCTTGTGTGTATCTGAATCTTTGGTCAGTCTCTTCTGCACCTTGCGATGCTGCTTGCGCAGATACCTCAGCTCACTGCAAAAGAAGACGATGACGGTACATGTACGAGAAATCTTTTTGGCACACACACACACACACACACACACACACACACACACACACACACACACACACACACACACACACACACACACACACACACACACACACACACACACACACACACACACACACACACACACACACACACACACACACACACACACACACACACACACACACACACACACACACACACACACACACACTCTCTGTCTCTGCCCATACAAGCTCTCACCGTTTTTCTTCAGCTGCCTCTAGTTCCTTCATCTTCTCAATGCGCGCATCAATGTCAGCCATAGACATGTCGTCCTCCCCTTCTCTCCCTCTCCCACTTCCTTCCTCCCCCTCTCCTTCATCACTGCTACCTGCCTCCTCTAGAAACTTCCTCATCTTCTCTCTCCACCTCACCTACATGAGTTCATTAGAAGCTAAAAATGGTAGTTACACCTCCACATGTACAATGTACATATACATATAATGTACATACACTGCAAAAAGTAAGTGGTTGTTTAAACCAGTGCATGTAGTTGCATTGCATGACCTGTCTTGGTATTCAAAGGATGTGTAGTACATAATTCTCTGATTCAAGGAGTCGTCGTCATTGTTACTTGATATACACAGTCATAATTCCTTATGGGATATCCTATCCTACACCTCTTGCAATTGGAAGGTTGTAAAGAATATGTTGAAACTGAATCACACATAATGGTTAAAGCAACCACCGCATTATTTGGAGTGTATATATACATGTAAATATCAGACAAATGCCTTGATTTGTCAACATGTGACATTCAGCAATGTTATCTGGACGTCACTGGAAACATTCTCTTCTGTAACGTATTCATGTGATAATCCGCATAATCAGGGAAGGCCTGGAAACTGAGGTTACTGTTCTCCTATTATTTGCCTGCCATATAAACTCTTACAAGCTGCCTCAGTTCTGTTGGACCAAGGACTTTCACATCCTCACAGAGCATTCGTATTTCATCTGTGGTGAGAGGATGACGAGAGAACACCTCACTCCGCCGATCAAACTCCAGTTTCGAGCAATCAGCTAACAGTGTGAGATGTTTTTCTGCCATCACAAATTCTGCAACTGACACTGATTTGTAAAGAGTGGTAGCTTCGTCTGGATAACCCTCAGCCTTGGGCCTTTTCTGAAAACAAGAAAAATTGAATTGTGTGGACTCTCATCCAATTTTACTAAAAGAACATACACAGCTGTATTACCTAACATGTACATGTCTGTCGCAGAGCAGCTAGGCATGCATGGTGCTGATGAGGGCCAACTAGCTGTCTGCCGTTAGCCTGGTTGCTTAACACACCTTGTTTCCATGTGGTATACAGCATGTGAATGTTTACCTGGAGCCTGACAAGATTAACTTTCTGTTCAGTTGGCTCTTCCATCTCCCTAAACACATAAGCGGGATCCATGAGTTGTGGGTTGACCTTGTCTGGTGCACGATAGCCCTTGCAGACTACAAATATCTCGGCTGATTCACTCCGCGAAGCTTGAGGCTTTGTGGCGTGCACTTTATGGAATAGTTGCTGCAACACAACTAGCAAAGGTTGATAGTCCCTTGAGCGAAACACCTTTGGAGGAATTGAGAGAAATGTGATCAGTACACCTCTGGCAATGAAGGCTATAAGTACAAATGAATAAAAATTATAGTGAATTTTCTTCAGACAAATGCCTCAGTTCAGCACATTAAGGACTGCTCCAACCAAAGGACATGGTTGTGATGGTCACAGAGTCAGTCTCGTCATCTTGTCATCACTAGAAATCGCAAAAAACTTACAAGACAAAGAATCACTTGCCTTTGTAATGAACCATCCTCCCTTGGTGAGGAAATGACAGGCTAACTTGAGTGCATGTAGCGTCAACTCGGCTTGGGAGAAGGCATCCTGTACCCAGGCTGTTCCAACATTTGGAGCTCCATCATTCAACACACAGTCTGCCTTCCATCCCTGCAATTCCTTTTGAAGAAGCTAAAAAAGATTTGAGAAGAGAAGAAAAAAAGATGCACTGACCGGGAATCGAACCCGGGCCTCCCGCGTGGCAGGCGAGAATTCTACCACTGAACCATCAGTGCGCACGCAACAACGAGTGCCAAAAATACCGTTTTTATAAGTACCTGTTTGCATCTTGCAGTGGTGATGTCTTCCTGAAGAGTCACGACTCTTGGGATTGACTTGATAGGGACGAGATCAACACCCACAATAAGGCTGGATACGGGCGTAAACTTTGCCGCTACTTGTAACCAGCCGCCAGGAGCGGCGCAAAGGTCTATTAGAACACGAGAATCCTGTAAGAATTGGTATTTCCTGTTCAGCTGAATCAATTTGAATGCAGACCTTGAGCGGTAACCAGTCTCCTTCGCAAGATGATAGAATTTATCCTTACGAGCTTTTCCGAGCTTCGCCTTTTTCCCCATGACGCTATTTCGATAACACGTGGCTAATTTGATGACTCTGCAAAATACAGTGGGCTCCTTTTGGAGTTACTTGGCCTATTGCACCACTCTGTGTGCCGACTTGCTACTGTATATTCAGTGATAGAATTCTCGCCTGCTACGCTGGAGACCCGGTATTGAGGATGGCGTTTTCCGGCTACACATGCATAACCTGTGCTGTGGCCTTTGCTAGCGCCGAACTACAACGAGCCCATTACAAAACTGACTGGCATCGCTACAACCTCAAACGGAAAGTTGCTGAACTGCCTCCAGTGACGGCGGAAGATTTCACGCAGAAAGTTCTCACTCAACGAGCCGCAGACGCAAAGGCCAGGGAGAGACACTCCCACTACTGTGAGTCGTGCAAGAAGGCATTTGCTTCTGACAAGTCTTTCGAAAGCCATCTTCGTTCCAAGAAGCACAAGGACAAGAAACCAAGTGTTCGTGATGACGGTATTGACGAGGCAACGGAAAGCGCAACGGATGAAGCCATCATAGATACTCTCAAGAACTTGAAGATCAAGTTGACTGACGTTAGCCTTGAGAGCGGGAGAGAGAAAGTACTTACAGCTTTGCAAAAGACAGAATCTGATAAGAACGAAGGCCAAGGTTTGCAAAACTCTGTGGAGATGAGCAAGAAAATGAAACCAGACCTCAGTTCAAGACATGAAGTGGTTTCAAACAAAGAAGATGACTTGTCATGTGATTCTGATGAAGGGCCTCAGCTGGACGTAGACGAGTGCCTGTTCTGCCCACTAGTAAGCAATAACCTAGAAGAGAACGTACAACACATGTGCTCTGCTCACGGATTTTTTATTCCTGATCTCAACTACCTAGTGGACCTTGAAGGGTTAGTGAAGTATTTGTGCTACAAAGTTGGTGAGGAGAAAAGCTGCCTATATTGCCGGACTTCCCGTGTTTTCTACTCAATTGAAGCTATCCAGCATCACATGGTGGACAAGGCACACTGTAAGCTCTTTTTCGAGGGCGACACTGCTCTTGAGTATGCAGAGTTCTACGACTACACAAAGAGCTACTCAAAAATGGAGCAAGCAGAGAACGGTGAAGAAGATGGTGATTTGCCAGTACCTGACAATTCTTTGTCAGTCACTGAAGACCTGGAACTTGTCCTACCATCAGGATCGAAGCTAAGTCATCGCTCAATGAAACAGTACTATAAGCAGAGGCTTCCCACTCTAGAGCAGCGGACTTCAACGATTGTCAGTCGACTAATGGCACAGTATCGTGCAATCGGTTGGAAGGGATCGGAGGGAGAGGGGGGGAGAAAGAGAGTGATAGATGAAGCATGGAAGCAGCGGATGCAGCAGAGGAAACAGCTAAAGCTGAGTGTACGGGCCAACAATCAACAGCATCATTTTCGACCACAGGTCGTGTTTTGAAACAAACCTCTCAGTATACTATTGGCACATGTGCTGTTTTTCATCGTTCAAATCATGTATGATTGCAATTGTTCTGAATAAGTGGTCAATGCTTCCAAGTACACAATCGATTAAGAAAGCATGTTGTATATATACACAATGCTCATAAATAATGTATATATGCACGGATGGATAAAATATGTCATGCTAGAAACACTCCCTATAGTAAAATGGTACAAAAATGACATTATCATTTCCTAATACTCTCCATGCTACATGTTCTAGGTAGTTACCAATGTTAATCTCCCTAACTGATAATGGGAGCATATCCCTAAAGTAGTCGCTGATCTTTTTAGCACCATTGATAACGTGTTGGAGACGTGGAGTATCTAAGAGTTGATCAATTGATTGAAGACAAAACACCTTCACTGAAGATAGAATTTCACGTGTTCTTGTACCAGTCAACTTCTTAAAAAGCAGCTCATATCGACTAACAACAGCCACATTCACAAAGTGTGCAACATTTTCATGATGTGGCAGAGCATCTTGTATGATGAGTGTAACAAAATACTGCAGAACCCTCATTAGTTTAACATGGCCCCAAACCTCTTCAAACGGAATAGGCAATGCGTAAATATCTTCCATTGACAGAAAACTATCACTTTGACTCCACACGTTGAGGGATATTGTTGGTTCTAAGGTCACCACACAGTGGAACCAATAAGGTGGGATGTACAGCGTCTCACCTCTTGTTAACATCACTTTAAGAACTTGTGTTTCAAATAAGAGCTCTCTAAACTCCCTTTGAGTCAATTCAAGAATGTCCACTTGAACTTGTCGATAAAATGTGTGCAGACTTGGGTACAATTTGAGGTGTTGGTAGGCCGATGGAGGGAGAAGAAAAAACATTTTCCGGCCGCGGACAACAGTGTGGAGATTGTAGGAGGTGTCGTAGTGCGTGTATGCTGTCACATTCTCACCACCAAACCAGAAGTTCACTTGGCCCAGTTCGAAATTGCCAAACGACACTTTCAAAAGCATGTCATCTGTAAAGATACCCTCAACCTGTAGCAGTTCTATACTACCACTGGCATAGTAATACAGTTTCGTGTGTACAGACTTTTGAAGGACACGAAAAAACTCCTTCCCAGAGTATGTTCTCTCTTGGAACTGTTTCCTTTCATTAAATTCTATGATAGTAGATAGTGGCTTCTCTACTGCATGATATCTAAAAATAGGGTTCTTGCTTTTCTTAGACAGTATTGATGGAACGTGTTTTGCTAAGAGAGAAAATGTCCAGTTAATTGACTTCCAGTTGTCAAATGGAGTGTCTTCTAGCACAACAGGAATACCATGAGCTGCAAGCTGAAGTAGAGACATGTGTTTACAGCTTGGACACCCTTGGGACAGTAAGGTGTTCTATTAGTAAAGTGTCCTAATTTCATGGTTAAAAAAATATATGATATTTGGAATGGCAAAAAGTGAGATGCCCTCATTTCAGGGGTGCAAGTTAGAGAGGTTCACTGTATATACACAAAAATAGCCATCAAATTTTTGGTATCTGTAAGTCTTACATCACTTATTGCACTCCATTATGCATACCCATTTAGTCATGTGTTGGGGATCAGTTTCATTCTCTATCCATCTCACTCTGGCAAGGAGAGATCAGTGAAGAGTTACAGATATTAAATTTGATATTGTATGACATACTTCTCCACTTGTTGCGGTCCCCCTGGGGAAGACAGATACACACTAACTGCTGCTACTAATACAGCCAAGGCCAGGAGACTTCCACAACCCAAAGATGAAGCTGAATTCTTGGCAGATTCTGAGTCGGAGCTCATTTTTCTGCAGCGGCCGCTATTTTAGACCGCGCCCCCACATCTAGACCACGCCCATGCCTCGCCTTCTTATTGCAGTCCATGTGGTAGGGAAATGGTGAGTGATATCTGGTTCAATCGACCTACTGCAGTACTTGTAGTTCTCTCCGTGGATTGTTAGTAACTTTAAGGATAAATATTTTCTCCATTTGACTGGTTTTAGGCGAAGCGAACCAAGAAGGTTGGTGTAGTAGGCAAGTATGGAACTCGTTATGGTTCTTCTCTGAGAAAAATGGTGAAAAAGATTGAAATATCTCAGCACGGAAAGTACGTCTGCTACTTTTGTGGAAAGGTTAGTACCGTGTGCAATGTCTAGTAGGCCGTTTGGAGTGCGCGCTTATTGGAATGTACATATATACATACAGAACTCGATGAAGAGGAAGTGTGTCGGTATCTGGCACTGTAATAAATGCTGTAAGACTATTGCAGGAGGAGCATGGTTACCAAGGTATGTGTATGACCTAGCATGGGTGAATATATATGTCATAGATTGTATGACTACAACAGACCTCTCAACCAGTAGAGGTAGCCTGCCGTGAGATTCTGACAGTGAGTGCAACTCGTACACTGTAAAATTGCCACACCTGCGCATAATTCGTTTGAACCGCAATCAAACGACACTGACTGCGTACAACTGCACCTGAGGGTACTACTTCCTTGCGGTGCTGCTTGTTGAAAATTAGGCACATGCGTAATATACGGTAATAGGCACCAGTATACTAGTATTTATGTTTCGAGATATTTGCGCACTGTGAGAAATCGCTACCCCGTCGTGAGACCGTGAGAGACACCATGAAACCGTGAGTCTCACAGTCAAATCGTGAGAGTTGAGAGGTCTGCTACAACTAGACACACTCCACGTATATTTTAGCCTCCGCCACTGTTACTAGAGTGTCTGTGTGTGTTCTTCACATGCATTACGTAGCACCACAGCAGCAGCTACTGTGAGGAGTGCAATCAGGAGATTGAGAGAGATCAAGGAAACATAGAGAACTGTGTGTTGCTGTTTGTGTGATATTCATGTCATATGTACACACAATATAAGTATCACACTTGATATGATATTATATGCTGGTTCTCACGTTTATACAGCGCGACCCCTCCAATCAGGACACCCTGAAATGAGGTAATCAGGACACTTCTGTCCCAAGGGTGTCCGGATTAGAGAGGTTCCACTGTAGTTAATTCTGCAATGGCCAAGAATAAGGAAATCGTTACTTTTAGTTGTAATCACATGTATATACTACTATGCATGATAATGAATACTTTGTACATATAAAATTATGTCTGAATAGCTGCCAGACTACTGCATGGGTATACTTATTACAAAATACAATTCTTTGAAACATGTATATATGCCTCCATGAAAAGTGTAAAAGTTAATGGTGTTCCATGTAGACACAAAGTATTCAAACAGCAAAGAAAGAGAGAGAAAACCCTCGGTTTGTCGATCGTCTAACATAGTACCAGACATTGACTACATTTCCAGTGGCTAGTAAGGGATCACTTGGTGGGTCTGTCCCACACATTCTTCTTTCAGTGATAAGTGGAGGAAATCCCATGCCAACGGTTGAGTCAAAAAACATCAAGTAGTTCCAGAAGCAAGTCCCTCTGGAGTCATTGGTGATGTCAATCTCATCCACCACTATCTTGACTCTACTCTGAGGGTCGGGGAGTACAATGGCCCACTGACAGTGATGGTTATCTGATGATGGGGTGGGCCAGTTCGGGGACTGGAGCTGGCCAGTCATTGCATAGAGAGTCCCTCCACATGTCACAGGCCTGCAGCCACCATTGAAATCAAGCACGTCAGTGTGATTGCAAGGTGATGGTCCAAACTCTATGGAGAAAGAGAGAGAGAGAGTAATAAAGAAGGAACAAACACATGGGAATACAACTTGGCTGGAAACTAGTACCGCTCTAATCACTGAGTCACACCTCCTGGACCAGATTTTCAGTTGCTAATCTGAGTTATTTCTATCAATCTTTCCTATATACTTCCTCTTCATTGCTTTCATCCTGTGTTTATTAACCAACTGTCTGTTCGATGCAGGGGTGTTATGCAGTTTATTGACTATTCTTAGGGCATCAAATGTGGATCACTACTCATTAGCACTTAAATTACATGCAGTGTTATTACATAATGCTCTATACCTTACCATACCTTGCTCAATAGTGTAAAAGGTCACACTAGCTCCTACTTGTCCATTCACATGCTGCCTTGAACTGCTCTTGAATATCACTTTTACTTGTGTCGAGGAAATGGTGAATGGCAAGGGAGCGGAGTCTGAACACACTTTTAGCACAACTTTTGCATCCGAGCCGTTCCCCTTGTAGAACTGCATGTAATCTCGATCACAATTGGATCTACTACCAAATCCATACGCAGACTGATTGAAGTTAAATTGTACGCCCATCCTAGTGTCTCCATCTATGTGGACACTGTCAACATTGATAATCCATTCACATTCGAAGTCCAGCTCGGGATAAAAGTCAGGCCAGCCCGGAGTGTAAAAGGTACCATTTGGTACACTGAACTGTTCCCCACATTCAGGAATGCACAACTTGCCATTTGGGGCAAGGGAAAACTGCTCTCGACATTTACATGAGTAGAATCCAATGGCATTGACACATCGCTGACTACATTCATGTGTCCCCAAAATACACTCATCTATGTCTGAAGAAACACAGGTTGAGTATAACAGACTGCTGCTGTTACTGGGTGGTGGGAGTGAGCCCACCTAATCATGCTACTAGAACATTATGGTAAGACTGTGTTGCCAAATCATTTAATGTGTGCATTTTGATATTTCCTTATCCTGCACCTGCATGCACGCAATGTTTAAATTTTCCAGCTGTATGACTACGTGGGTTCCTCCTAATCACCCATAATCCCAAACATTCATCTAGTCGCAGCTGAGCCTACCTTCACAGGTGTGCCCATCCTGAGTCAACTGGTAGCCACTCCGACAGCCACATTCATAGGAGGCAATGGTGTCTGAACAGCTGTGCTCACACCCACCATTATTAGAGGAACATTCATTCACTAAAGAATAATTATACAGATTGTTATACACTTAGTCGTTCCCATAAGTGATACACATGCCTACCTAGAACATAGTAGGTAACATTGACCCCAACAGAGGTGGAATGACGGTTTTGATTGACCCTCCCTTGAAACACAGCTCGGGCACTGGTACTGGTAATAATGACAGGTTCTGGAGCTGCAACACCACAGTACTTCCCAACAGACTCTCCACTAGTGTCAGCTGTGTCAAAGAACTCTATATAGTCGGCATGACAAGGTGAATTACCCTCTATCCCATACGCCATGTCATTAACTACAAATGCTACTGAGCGATCATCAGGGACATTCTCAACAGTCCAAACACAGCGGAAATCTAGTTGTGGGTAGCCCTCGGGCCATCCCGGTGAACTGAAAGACCCAGTTGGTCCAGTAAACCTCCCACCACAGCTGATTGTACACCATCTGCCATTGCTATGCAGCATATAACCATCTCTACATTCACAGGAATAAGATCCCTGAGTGTTAACACATGTATGGGCACAACCATGGCTGGGAGATGAACACTCATCTATGTCTGGAAGAATGAAGCAGTGTTAGCATACATTGCAATATCATTTCTTGGTGTTAAGTTACCAGTGCAGCCCCGCCCATCCTGGTCCAATGTGTATCCGTCCTCACAGGAGCAAGTGTATGATCGCACTGCATCCACACATACCTGATCACATCCTCCATTATCAACTTCACATTCATTAACTGGAAATAAAGAAATGAAAACACAGTCAGAACATATAGTCAGATATCACAGAATATACATTAAGAAGAGCTTAAGAAGAGATATATTATTCATAAATATCCGTTGTATGTACCCCAGATATATGTACAGTGGCAGTATATGTATAAACTCTCTTGTACACGCACCCTATATACAAGTATTAGTCTATGTACAGTGGCAGTATATGTATAAACTCTCTTGTAACTACGCAGCCTATATACAAGTATTAGTCTCTGTACACTCTCAGTATGAAAAAGGTTATGGGCTACTCACCATTGAATAGCACAGTTCTGTATGTTATTGACACACCAACTCTGCTGCGTGTATGTCTCTCAGTACTGGCCTGAAAAATAACTGTGGCCTTGTTGGTGGAAGCCAGGACTGTGTCTGGTGTGCTTATGAAACAATGCCTTCCAAATGATAAGGCTCCTTCACCCACTCCATCTAGCACCTCCACGTAGTCCGAGTCACATGGAGATTGTCCATGTATTCCATACGGTTCATTGAATACAATATCAAGCCCAGCATCTGTGTGGTTTTCAACGTCAATGATCCACTCACAGCGATAGTTAAGGGAGTGGTAGAATATGGGCCATCCTGGTGTGTTAAATGTGTCAGTCAGTTGTGTTAGTCTTCCACCGCAGCTTGGTACACAAGATCTTCCATCACTCGCAACCACAAAATCATCATTACATGCACAGTGGAATGATCCCAGTGTGTTTACACAGGAAAATTCACAGTTGTGACTCACACATTCATTGATATCTGCCGATTGACAGGATTCTGATTATACAGACCAACATCTAATGTGTGGGGATATGCTCACCATCACAATTCTTCCCATTTGTAGAGAGAGTGTAGCCAGATTCACAGCTACATGAATACAGCCTCGGAAGGTCCACACACACCTGTTCACAGCCTCCATTTTCAACCTCACACTCATTCACTATAGTTTATACAGGACATCACATATACAGGAGATTCAATTGGACATATAGTATACACTGCACCTTTTTGTACTGCAGTAAAAGTGATATTAACCCCAACATGATCAGCAGAGTGAGATTGCCTGCTAGCCTGGAACACTATGCTTGCTGTGTTAGAAGATGTACTGACCACTGCAGGGACTTGTAGCGAACAAAATTTCCCCAGCAGCAATCTAGAGTCTCTCAATCCATCAAATATTTCCACATAGTCTGTTGGGCAAGGGTGGGATCCTTGTATTCCAAACTGCTCGTCGAATGAAAAGTCTATGAATGTATTGTTACTGGTTTGAAATGTCCATTCACACGTGAAATTTAGTGACGGATAAAACTGTGGCCAGCCAGGTGTTGATATGCTGCCAGTGTCTGTAGTGATCTCACCACCACATACAGGAACACAGGACCTGCCATCAGTAGCTAATCTGAAGTCTTCTCTGCAAGTGCAATAGAAGGAGCCCTCAGTGTTGGTACACATATGATCACAAGGGGTATTCAAACATTCGTTGACATCTGCAATGAAAAAAGCTTATGATAACTTCTTTCAGTAAAAAGAGGAATACATGCGATCTTGTTATACTTGCCTTCACATCTAAAACCGTCACTGGCAAGCACATAGCCATCACCACATCGACACTCAAAAGATGTTACTGTGTTGATACAAGTGCCTTCACATCCACCATTATCATCTTCACATTCATTTACTGAGGAGGCAGAAACAGAGTCTGATAGTGCAATAAGATGAATGTAATACTCTACCTAATTCAAAGAGATGATAGGAGATCTTTACTCCAACACGACTTGGTGAATGTGGTGAAGTGCTAGCTTGGAAGACAACCAATACTCGACTGCTGCTTGTGTACAGTGGTCTAGGTGCATTGAATTGGCAGTATTTGCCTAGTGAACGTGCATCAGTCGTATTGCCATCATGGAACTCCAGATAGTCAGTGTTACATGGAGAACTTCCATGAATGCCAAAATACTCCTGGTCCACAGTCAATACAATTATCGTGTTTCTTGTGACACTGGTTGGATGAATGAGCCACTCACAACGGAAATCTAGGGGATAGTATACAGGCCAACCAGGAGTGTGAAAACTGCCATTTCTAGCGGTGTATGTTCCACTGCAATACACTCTACAAGTTCTTCCATCACTGTTGAGGGCAAAACCCTCCCGACAATCACACAGATAGGACCCTTTAGTGTTAATACATTGCTGTTCACAACTATCTGCTTCGGTAGAGCACTCATCAATATCTGCAAGTAAAAACAACATACATGTAAGTAACTGTAGGATCTCTGGCATAGGCTCCCAGTGTTCAGATGCCAGTCTCTTCCATTAAGACTGATTTTCTTCCTTAGTTAGCTCTGCAAAAATGTTCAGTTAATTCAACCCTGGTATAGTTACCTCAGTTACTGTGATTCCTTGTGATGTGTATTAGTAGGTATGTAGCTAGTGGTACTCTGTACTCTGTAGTAGTAGTCTGTACTGCTACCTTATTGCTTCCAGGATTATTGACCAGCAATATAGTAATCAGTGAAATCACAGTAAACATCAAGAGAGTATGCAACTCAGAAAACCATATGCACCAGGGGTAAATTAAACTGAGTAATTTTACAGTGGGCCATGAAATCTAGCCAGAGATCCTTAGTAAGGCAATTACCAACTCATAGACTATAGTGATTCTTGCCTTCACAACTGAAACCATCACTAGCAAGTATGTAGCCATCACCACAATGACACTCATAAGATTTTAGCGTGTTGACACAAGTTCCTTCACATCCACCATTGTCATCTTCACATTCATTTACTGAGGAGGAAAATTAATGTAAAATCTGTATATATCTTAGAGCATATCTAATTCAATGAGTTGACAGAATTAATACTGTACCTGATTCAAAGAGTTGATAGAAGATTTTTACCCCAACATGGCTTGGTAAATGGGAGAAGACACCAGATTGGAAGATAACCAATGCTTGGCTACTGCTTGTGTACAGTGGAGTAGGTGTATTGAATTGGCAGTATTTGCCTAGTGAACGTGCATCAGTTGTATTGCCATCATGGAACTCCAGATAGTCAGTGTTACATGACGTTCTTCCGTAAATGCCAAAATACTCCTGGTCCACAGTCAACTCAATTACCATGTTTCTTGTTACACTGGTTGGATGAATGAGCCACTCACAACGGAAATATATTGGATAGTATACAGGCCAACCAGGAGTGTGAAAACTGCCATTTCTAGCCGTGTATGTTCCTCCACAAGACACTCTACAAGTTTTTCCATCACTGTTGAGAGCAAAACCCTCCCAACAATCACATACATATGACCCTTTAGTGTTAACACATTTTTGTCCACAATAATAGTCATCAGTGGAGCACTCATCAATATCTGTAAGAATAAATCACATACACATAAACACACAAATATGCAAGTAGAAGAATCGACACATACACAGGCATGAGCCCATTCAGAAAGAGAAAATGAGCTTTAATATTCAACCTTGTGACTCTCCCCCTTCTGAAAGACTACATTAGTTACCTATGGGTACATATGTACTTGTGTACCAGATACATTGTGAAGGACACCTATTACTTTAGATCTCCTGTGACAACCTGTACCTGTATTTCCTACTATAACTATTATTACCATCACAGCTCTGTCCATTAGTGTTCAATGAGAATCCATTTCTGCAGTGACAGTTGAAACTTAGAGTTGTATCCTCACACATGTGGTCACAACCTCCATTTTCACTGAGGCACTCATTTACTGCAAAGAAGTGGCAGAAATTTAAGTCAGTATGAAGTACTGAATATGTGTAGATGTTAATGCACACCTAATCTGACTCCCATATACGAAACCCTGGCTCCCTTGAGGCTTGGAGAGTGGGATCTAGAGCTAGCTTGAAACACAACCAAGGCCCGATCGGAAGATGTCAACCTGTCAGAGGGGGTCCGAACATAACAAAATTTCCCAAGAGAGGGTGCATCGGTGGTTAATCCATCATAGAAAGCCAAATAGTCGGTGCGGCAATTGTCTCCACTGAAGATTCCATATGCAGAGTCATCTATAACTAAATGAATGATGTGATCCTCTTCTTCATCCAAGTCAATGACCCATTCACAGCGGAAATCCACTTCAGGGTAATACTCTGGCCACCCTGGAGACTGAAAGCTACCTGAGAGTGCAGAGAAGTTTCCGCCACACGACGGAACACACGACCTCATGTCACTGGCTAGGACGAAACCTTCATTGCAACTGCAATTGTACGAGCCTACACGATTGATGCAAATTTGTTTGCAGGTGTGAGAATTCTCATAGCATTCGTTGACATCTTAAAGAATAGAAGAGAATCAAAACATACAAAGTTATAAAGTCATAAGTAAATACATATACCTTCACAACTGTAGCCATCACTCGTGAGAGTGTATCCACTTTCACAGTCACAAGTAAAGGAATAAGGTGTATCTATGCATTTTTGTTCACAGTTATCACTGTTCTCTTCACATTCGTTTACTGAAAATCAATATTAGGACATATTATACACCAATTGTCAAGAACTACACTGTAGAAGTCACTGTAAATATGCCATTTGCAGACACTGTGTATAGAAAATAGCTTTGACATAAGGTTACTTACCCAGCAATGCAATTGTGTATGTGACTCTAACTCCTTTCAAGTGATCTGGATGCTCGTCACTTGCCTGAAACACAACCCTAGCCTGCATGCCAGTGGTATGGATAGTCATGGGGGGATTCTGTCCACAGAATCTTCCAAGTGAACTCGCATTAAATGACAAACCATCAAAGAACTCAATGTACTCCTGGTCACAGCTTATTCCATATGCAGATCTATCAACTGTGAAAACTAAGATATAGCTCAAATTTTGCAGTGTTTGTGAGGGGTCGATGGTCCATTCACAGCGAAAGGACTCGGGATAGTAGTCAGGCCAACTTGGTGTGTTGAAGTCACCAACCTCAGATGTGAAATGTTCAGTACAGTATGGAAAGCAGAACGATCCACCCCTTAGCAGAGCATAGCCATCATAGCAGGAACAGACATAAGAACTTGCAAGATCAATGCACACCTGCTCACAGTTATGCAGATCCAGTGCGCACTCATCAATCAAATCTGCAGAGGTTAGCATACACCGAATACTGTACATTAAGTATAGTATACACCTACCTATTGGGACTATAGGTGATAAGTCTTCTCTTGTTAGCTTATATACTAAGTTAACCCACTCTGTCTGCTCAGAGTTAATGCAAGCTATCTTTTTAGCCTTGTAGCCACTGAGTCGGTGGTTTGAATACAGCACATCTCCTGCAGTGAAGCCTATTGTGGCACTTCCAGAGAATTGGAGGTCTTGACATTTGTATATAAACAGTGCATAGGATGTAGTGAAATCAGTAATGACAATTGCTTGGAAGGTGTTAGTCTGCAAGTGAAAATACAATGTACTCAGGAGGCATTAGATGTGCAATATGACATGTAAACACTGTATGTACACAGTAGAAAACATACAATGTTTTTAAAGCCTCCAAACTCAGGAGCATCCTTCCATTCCGCTACAATCAGCCAACTACCAGTGAAATTTGTCTTCATCTGATCATTGATGACCGTATGAATATCAGAAAAGAGAGCTTCTGAATTTGTTGGAGTATGAACTTCGTAAGTAATACTTCCCATGCCCTTTGATATGTCAATGTCAGTAAAGAATGGTGCTACTAATGTCACATGGCCATCTCCAGGAAAATCGAAGGCTCGGTAGTCAGTAAAGACATTGTCAAAGGACAAGTAACCATTAGTTCCAACCTGCCAAAGAGAACATAATTATAGTGGTCTGTACGTGCAAACGGTTATAAAGACAGATGACCTACATATTAACAGGCATTCAAATGGCATTCAACTACACAGAAATGTAGACTTACATATACAGTAGTGTGTAAAGAACTGCCAATTGGTAATCCTGATGGTATTCTAACCACTAAAGACGATCCATCATCTGTACGGGGCACCGCATATGTGTTAACACCAGTAGTACTGCGAAGTGTGATGTATTGCATTTGATTTCCAACCTCTGGAACAAAATAAGATACGAATGTACACACATACATAAATTACATAACATCAATGTGATATATGACCTTTCCCTGTGCAATTGATACTTGCAATGTCTTCACAGCAGTCACCAACTGAATGGCATATATTGTCACAGTAACAGAATCCAAATATGCTATCGGGGTGTGTGCCCTCACACCTCCCCTCCACACAGCACCCTCTATATCCAGCATGAGTACAGGATCCTGAGGACAGACAAACACATCTCGATAAAAGGTTAACCAAATGTCTGCATGCATGTAGCCTAGTTCCTAGTCGTCTGAGAGTGCTCTTGAATGGCTAGGAACTAGGCTAGCATGTATGATGCTATGACACTAAGACCTGCTTAGTAAGCTACACACACACACACACACACACACACACACACACACACACACACACACACACACACACACACACACACACACACACACACACACACACACACACACACACACACACACACACACACACACACACACACACACACACACACACACACACACACACACACACACACACACACACACACACACACACACACACACACACACACACACACACACACACACACACACACACACACACACACACACACACACACACACACACACACACACACACAGAGTGTAAAAGTACTTAATAATTATACCTGATGTCAAGGAGAGGAGTTTTGATTTACAGACAGGTTCTGGTTGAGAACTATTGTAGCAGTAGCCGTTCCTTTTTGTGTACCCCAGTGGACATTCATTAATGCATTCCAGTGTGTAGGCATTGCGCAGCCTGACACAAGCATCACAGAACATGGCACCTGCTGCAGCACAGCCCCTGGAACAGTTCGAGTGGCATCGGTTTGGAATCCGTGAAACAGACAAAGGAGTTTCCGATGTTCCATAGAATTGGAAGGCGAAATCCGAATAGTCAATATTGGTTCTTGAAGACTGAGATTTGATGGTAACTTGCCACCTACCTGAAGGATTTTCTCCCCAGAAAGCAAGAGTCATGAATGGCCATCGATAGTACTGATCATTACGTGTATCATACACACGGTATTTGAGTAAAGTTGACTGAGTTCGTAATGGTGACCTGATTTCTACTCTAAAGTCGCCTCTTTGTGGATCCTGACCACTTGCCTGGAGAGTCACATTTACTATCACATGTTCTAGGTAGGTAATGGATCCTTGGTAAGTGTAGTAGATCACTTTTGGTCTTGCCCAGGTTGCACGTCTGAATGGGAATGAAAATTAAAAAGTGCCCCACTTTTCATGAGGTGTATTTCGCATACCTCCTACATTACTTTCTAATTTGTCATTCAACTTACACTTCACTCAGGGAGACTAAACATAGCGTGCAAAATATGGACAATGGAACAACGGAATGGGGAATTGATTTCTCTATGGAAAGATGCATATTGTTATAGCTTGCTGAATTGCTAGCTGCTGACCCTGAGGATGAAGAAGGTACTCTTCTATGTTCCAGTTGGGGAGGTACGTTGACCCAGTGCCTTGCCCGTGCTACCATTGCCTCTGCATCCAACACTCCAAACCCAAACTTGGGGCTAAATCGAATTCCAGCACGGTTTGTAGTGTATGAGCCTCCTGACGTCAGTGAAGGGTTTGATGTGAATACAATTAGGTACATGACGTCTCTCCAGGTCAAATCAGGACTGCATGCAGTAACATAATAATACAAAGAATAAGTAAAGATTTGGCCACTGATGCATGCATTGCCTAACTTTGCCTCCAAGGTGAGCGCTATTGCTCCAGCCACCATTGGACATGAAGCACTCGTACCACCAAATCCATACACACATAACTCCTGAGTGGCAGTTGTGCTCTGCAAAATGACTCACATTTAAGTAGAATACACTCTATAAATAGAGACACACATACCACTGCACTGTAGCCCTCATCATCAGTTACATATGCTGTCGTCATCTTTGATGAACAATCTTCATCGTAATATGACTGCTCCCCTGTGACTCCTATTGCCCCGACGGAAATGGTATAGATACTAGTGGCGTATCCATCAGCAGCACAGTCATCTTCTGGTCCTCCATTACCATTAGCCCATACAAATATAGACCCTTTTCCACCACGACCCTGCACAGTGAAAATTGGCTTATTAAAATGGCTCAACTACAGGGCTAAGGCTCTCTCCTTTAATAACGCATAGGGATATTTAAGCTATATAGGAACAAAGCTACATAATAATCACCCGTTCTGCTCCTGTTTTTAAGGCTAATTCTGTGAGTCGAAGTGGGCCATTCACACAACCTTCATCACAGGGTCCCCAGCTGTTGCTGTAGATGTCAATCACATCATTGGCATACGATAGACTACTGGCCTCATTAATGTCTGTAAAAGCTCCGAGCAAGCGTATTCCTATGGTGCAAGTATAATATACATTAAAAAATTGCATAAGCACATTAATATGTCCATTATCACCTCCGAATTTTGAATTGTACGCTACTCCGACTCCACAGGCTTCACCATCCTTTGCTGCTGCTATTACCCCAGCACATCGGGTACCATGCCAATCATATATCCCACCAATAGGGTCAGGATCTCCATCCACAAAGTCATATGATATATTTGGAGCCTGAGAATAAAAATATATATTACTGTACCAAGTATACATCATCTATACCAACTTTATAACATTGAGAAGCCTGTATGTACATGTATGTGTGGGTCTGCCCATGATTGAGGGTACATGGTCGATGGCAGTAGTGCTATGGCAGCTTCTTAGTAATAACATTGAGAAAATGTCTTGTGTGCAACGTAGTGAGCGTGGGAACGGCAACTACTCCCAGAACACTGCAAAATGAAGGTCCTTATGTGGTTATCTCAGGTCCAACATATACAGTGTACTAACTTGAATTCTGAGAAAGTAGTTTGAAGTGGGACACAACCGCCTACATTTCAAGTAGAGTATGAATGCGCTACAGACACTTAGTCTATTGCATTCTTTGTTAACTGAGGGAAAAATTTAACTAGTTTGAAGTGGGATAATATTGACCATAATGTTTTCAGAAGCATGGTTACTCAGAATCACGTCACTTCAAAAACTAGTTGTGTACAAAGTCTATACTCAACTTCACAACTGTGATCTCATCAATAGTTAAGATGAGCAATTCTTGCAGTGAATATATACTACAGCCAGCATTACTGTCAGGCACACCACACCACGTACTGAACTTACATAATTTGTTATCAAGTCAGGATGAATGTACTCAAAACCTAGGTTAAAAAAAATTATTAATACTCTAGCCATGAGTGTAAGTATAAGGGCTGTTAATAGTATGGCAGTTAAAATAATCACACACCATCATCCACAACTGCAACAGTCACATTGCAGCCTGTCAATCCTTGAATCCACGCCTTCTCAACCTTCAGATCTCTGTTTTCATACTGGTTACCAAATTGCCCTGTGTTCAACTGCGAATAATACATGAGGAAAATGGTGAGTTAATCAGATAAGGAATGGTATACTTGTGGGGCTGAATTATCAAAGAGAGTCTAGTCCATAGTAAGTAGCAATGTGGTAAGAACTGCTACAGTGTGTGTAAACTGGGATCATAGTAAACAGGACTAAGGTATGAGAAGTAGAGTGATGAATGCTGAGTGTTACATACATAGGATGTGATGCAGTAATTTTTTGGCCCTTACCAAATGCCACTGTTGAGGAAACCTTGGATCTAGTGGTACAGTATATGATCGTTTGTAGACAGGCCTAATGATCTGTTGATCAGCAAATCCAACCTATATTAAAAGGACGGTGATAAATTGTTGGTTAAAATGTCAAGTTTCATCTTCACTGATTTCTCTGAGAGTAGTGCAGAGCTCTTAGCTGTGTAGGGGGCATCAAGAGGTGCTCTCTCGCCATTCGCCAGAACAAAGTGGTAGATGTTGTCAAAATTGGCCACCTAGAATAATATTGAATGCAGCAAATATTGGCGAGAGCATGCTTGCACATTACAAGTGAAATTTTGATTTGTTATGCACAATTGCAATAAGACAAGATATTGCCACACTTGTTTTCTCACTTCATGTGATCATACAATGTATATAGCATAACGCACGCCGCTGTAACAACAATAGAGTTGACAATGCGCGCGCGGGTCTCTGAAGTGTATATACGTACCTTGCCAAGATTGCGGTAGCCGTGTCGTTTTGCTACTGCATCGGCTGCTTTGGAGCCACCTTCTGCAATCTCTACGGCCCAGCTCGATGTGTACCTTATTCGCTGGTTTCTCTCCCTCTCTCGGTCGTCCGCAGGTCCCTTGTTTCCAACAGCGTCCTTTGCAGAATATAGTAGGGAAAAGACGGCCAGCAGGACTAGCGTATGGCGACGCATTTTTCAAAGATATGGAGACAAACGTGCACAGCGCTCGATTTGTAGCGCTGTAGTCTTCGCGGAGCCACGCCTACTCGATCGCATGCCGCTGGAACATGCGCACAAAAACATTCTCATAACAAATCACAGATATGAACATCAGTGCACGTCAAAATGCGACTAGACTATTGGTGTCCATCAGGCAAAGGAGTGCTACTGCTCTTAGGCATCCTCTGTTGATGGCTGAGTTCCTCCTCAAGGTTTGGGTAGATGGTCTGATACACTGTGTCTTGTGCTACAACTGCATCATAGGAAGGAGGGGGAGATCTACGACCAAATGACTCTCCCTTCATCTCCATTGGGTAGTGGGGAGGATCAGTGATAGGTGCACTTATGGAGTACTCAACCGGGGTGTGTGTTTTCTGCGGTCTTGGTTCATGGTATGAGGCAGAACGGTGTCGCAACACTGTCTGCTGGTTAAGTCCGTATTCCAACTCTACTGAGTCATCCAACACATCTTCCTGGGCACATGAAACAGCAAAAACATTTACATAAACAGTATTTGCATATGAGTATACATGTTTTCCACGAATTTGTGTAGAGGAAGTAGAACATCTGTACACATGACGCATCATTCCGCCCACACAGGGTGTGCCTACTTTTATCTGACCGCTACATATTGTATATACTCATCCCCCACTTGTGTGGGGGAGAAAGCTTTCTCAGCAGTAATCTAAACTCTTCTATAGGTCTTTGCTGCACTCAATTTGTATGGAATGGACAGGACCTATCTATCGCGTTTCTGTACCACGTCTCAATTGAAACCAACATAGATAATAATAACACTCATATACTGTATGAATGCATGGTGAACGGATTATGTATTATTCGAATCCATCACACTATCAATCATGCATTCATAGAATTTATAATAAGAGACTTTCTGTATAGTAAAATGACAGTTATATGTACTATTAATACCTCAGTTCAGTGGTATTACTATACCTCTGATTCTTGAATGGTGGCTAAATGTGGAGAGATTGACTGTTGGTTGACACTCTCAGGAGGAAATAAGAGCGAGTGATCGTGATCGTCAAAGTTGGAGATTGAAGGGAACTCCCCGGTTCCAGGTCCAAACGAGGCCAGAGAATCCTCTACGTCATGAAATGCTGGGAGAACAGATGCAATAACAAGTGCCTCTAATCAGAGACAGAAGAAAGTGTCATGATTAGCGAGGTGTAAAGTGTTTTGAAGGCGTCCATATTTCAGTGTGGAGGTTCCACTGTACATGGCCGCAATGTTGCTGAAGGAACTTACTGCTAAAAACATTTTCAAATCCCCAGTTCACAAGCACAGCTACGGGACAGAATAATCACTCAAAATTAAAAAAAACTTTTTCACAGATTGCAGAAACTGGCTACATAATTCACAGCCAACTTTGCGAAATTTTTTGTGAAATGCAAATTCATGCTATACCAGTGTCCATACCATCTGCAGTCATTCCAAGGACAGAATCTTGTAGGACAGACATGCCAGGATCTACCCTTCTGCCAGGAGTAGCTCGTATCCCTTCTCTCCCCCTCTCCTGCCTCCCTACCTCACTACTCTCTTCGACCTCCCTCTGCCGAGGGGGGGCAATAATTTGGTCAAACTCATCTCCTAATAGTTCCTGTGTCTGAGTCGCATCACCATCCCCCACAAGAGAAAATTCCCTAACAGCACTTTCATCCCTAGTAACTGTAACACAAATGAACATACGTTACGGAGCACACCATGTACATGAACATACATTGAGGTGGCTGTACGTCTATTCTTGTGTCTATTCACACATCATTCACATATATAGCCATGCCAGTTCTCAAGACTGGCCGTCCGGTGTCCTTCTCTTGCATGTGTGTGTTGTTTTTGAACTGTGTACATTCACCTAGTATACCAATGTTAGGCTTGCAGAGAGGCTAGTGAGATGATGTACTTGTGTGCCTTCCGTATATAAACCGGTGGTATGCTAGACAAGTTGCGCGTATTCCCTGCTGATGAGAGCTAATAAGCTTGAAACAGCACTGTCCAGGGATCGCTTAGCTTGTCTGGCCCCACCAGATATATTTTTCATGTATATTGGTTCTCACATAATGTCTTCATCAATTGCCACCAAGATTCAGCTCTCCGGATCACGACTGGGAAGTGAGTAGCGATGAAATCAGCAGCTCTTTGAAGGAGGTCCTGATACTGAATATATGGCCACACAATCACACCCATCACTGTGTGTAAAGAATGTGTGGATTACTAGGGAGTTTATGAACCAGGAAGAAATACTTAGGAGTGTGTTAGAGTACTGGTAAGCTAATGTACATGTATGTATATATACCTAGTATGTACAGTAGAACAAGCGTGGGGATGTATTTGCCGATAACCGCCAGAATGAGTCCAGGCACTGCTAGAGACATACAGAACTGAGAGAGACATAGAGACAGGAAGAAACTTGGAATAAATATACTCTCTCATGGAGAAAATTGCATCAGATTACTGTTTAACTGAAAATGTAATGTAAACAGTTGCACATTCGTTGGTGTATGTACCATGATGGGGTCATGGGTGCTCCAGTGTCTCATGGCCAGCCATAAGTTGTCCAGCTCCATCCACCACTTGGCCACAGTCAGACACACCACCTCATAGGGCACCAACTGATGGCATCTGAACATGCAAAACAGTCAGTCAATATGTGTCCACCTAGGCACATCAGCAGTAGCTAGTCCTACCTTCTCTGCTCATAAGTTAGGAGAAGAGCTCTCTCAAAGGACACAACATCAGATACCTCTCTCTGTCTAGTTTTCCTTACGACTCTTGCCCCAGACCTGAATACAGTGAACCACAATCTATATAGGTGTGTAACTTGTCAAGCTAAGCCAGTAGTGAATCAGTATAATTAAGGTAAAACCCTAGCAATCTTGTATAAGTGTACCCGTCAATTTTTCAACCCTTGTCTAAGCTGTGACGTTAAGTAAACAAGTAATTGAATGGGGAAAATAGAGCAGCAAGCAGGTGTAACTTAATATATATGCACAGCAACCCACCCCTTGCATCTATAAGCTGGTGATAAGCTACTACACCACACACCTCCCTATACATGTGGACCCATGAGGGACACACATCACTGGGATACACACCACACTTGCACATGTACTTATCCTACATGTATATGATTGCTGTACATGTACATACATCACCTTGAGCTGTCTGGCCCTAGTCCCTGACCATCCTTGGTAGCGGCTCGCCAAATGGCATCTCCAACCAACACCCAAAAGAGAAGGGAGCTCACTCGAGACAAGAACCCTTCGTTATTGTTGGCTAAATAGCTAGTTCAGGTCGGAGACAGGGGAGAGAGAGAGAATGACAGTGTGTATAGAACTACTGTGTACATAAATGCAAGCAAAGCTACACACGAAACACAACAGTAGTCAAATAAGACACGGGATCTGAAACATACAGGTTCTGCCACTCACTAGAAAAGCCAGTGAACAGCTAGGTAGAGGAGAGCAGCAGGCACGGGTCTTTTCCACGCTAGTACTTCCTGTATTGTCTCCAAGGCACCACGCCATTGGTTGAGTTGTCGGTAAATCTTTCCGTAGTTATCTTCTAACTTTCTCTGCGCAAAGACTAGCTCGCTTTCTTGATCCCGACCTCTATCTGCACCCTGCCCATCTCGTGAAGCCATGATTGAAGTGGTTCAAAGGTCACGTCGCTCGCGTTTGCGCACGTACGTAAATGCTAACAAAGCGCGCATGCGCAAGTCAACAACTATGTTTGCATAATACTGATGGCCAAAGGTACATTTATTCACATACACAGGGATAGGATGCCAGTTAATCATGGCTTTGCTGCTCCTTCAGCCTGTGAAAAGAATGGATTAGTAGTGATAGGTCAATGAGTAAGGCTAGTCTGGTGGAGCAACACCCGGTGCGCTTGCATGCTTGGGTGTGGCTATGCCAGACTAGAGTAAGGCCTCACTTTAGCAGAGCCTCTAGTGATGTAGTCAGGCCTTGTGGAGGCAATGTACTCATCTGTCAACTCTTGAACTACCTCTCTATAAGAGTGAGTAGATGAAGAAGGGTATGAACAACATTCAGGTAACAGATTGGAGAGCAGCTGTCTTACAAGGGACTCCACCATGCATAATTTAGTCAACCTAACACTTAGAAGTACATGTACAACCGTCTCTGCATATAAAAACAAGATTTGCAGAGGAAATCAGTGAATAGCTGATCCAGGCTACTTAGCCCTCATCAGTGCTGGGTATGCCTACACTTACATACCCCTGGCAAGCTTATGTAGTTGTGGTACCAGAATGTATCCACCATAACCAATGTGAGTCTCAGGATTATGTATGTACACATCTGCGTTACGATGTGCACCTAGAATTATCCAGCTCTGAAAGATCCTCACTGAACATCCTCTCTTTCTTGAACTGCTCCAAAAATGCTTCTCTCTTTCGTAACTTGTCAAACTGATTGCATGTCGACTCAAACAGCTACACATGCACACATAGGACGAGAACTCACAAATTTGCACACATGGTCATAAATAAACTGAGAATAGTAGCAGCTTCAAACCATTCCACAACAAGATAGTGTTTCTCACGTACTGTGGAGATGCTGGTGTGATTTGCTAACATAAGGCCACTGACACGATTGACACGATGATCAGACTGAGGTTTCCTGGACAGAGCCACCTGCACAAATACAATGACATACAGCATAAGAGATACTGCAGCCTGAAACAGTTGTCTGCCGTTTGCCTGGTTTGCTCTGCGCACACCTTTTTTCATGTAAAATATCTCTTTCTTGAACTGCTCCAAAAATGCTTCTCTCTTTCGTAGCTTGTCAAACTGATTGCATGTCTTTTTTCATGTAAAAATATCTCAAAAATTGAGTAAAGTGTGATCATGGATTTTAGGTCCCACACATGCTCTGCTTTAGATACATGCATTCGCCTTATTTCTAGTCTATACATGCAAGCGTCACCTAGAATGCAAGTGTCGTGGCACCCGAGGCAACCAATTTTTCTTTGAAAAATGACCGCTTTGAGCGAGTTGTGTTGTGTTGCTTTGTCTTCCTGTTGTGTTGTGTTGCCTTGCCTTGTTTCCTAAGCATCTCATGGATTGATTGATTGTATGTGTAGTCTTAATGTACATTGGGGTTTGACCTGGATACTGGCTGGTCCCCATGGGATGAACTGAGCCAGTTTTCTTTCTCTGATCCTCTGCAGACTCTTGTGTACCTGAGTCGGGTCCACCTCTCCCTGCACTCATCACATGTACACACACACACACACACACACACACACACACACACACACACACACACACACACACACACACACACACACACCCCTAAACAGTATACCAATGCAAATATTCAATAGTTGTGCCGACTTGCCTGTATGATATTTAGGATGGAGATGTAGCAGTGGTTGTGGTGTTTGTGGCGTGGAGTGGAGACCATCACGTTCTTTGGCTGCAGTAGTCTCCGCATGACATCCAGAACTGTTGTCTTGCGTACACTAGCAGCCTATGGAAAGAGGGAAATGTTCACACTAACTTGCAACGTACACTGAAGCTGTGCAATAGCTAGAACATACTGTTGTGTCAGTGGTGAGTGGGGTGTACCCTGTCATTAGGTAGTGTAAACGAGGTATGGGGATGAGGGAAGCGATCATTCCGATGAGATCGTTGTTCATGTATCCAGGGTAGCGTAGTGTTGTAGTACTTGCGGCCATGATGGTGGACACCTACACACACAAACCACAACCATACACCATCAAAATCGTCCATCCAAGTCCTCATTTATCAGTTCATTGAAGATTTAATAATTGGGGGGGGGGGGGGGGGAGGGGTTCCAAGATCTTTTATGCTTGGGGGGGGGCAAGGGAGGCAAACCCCCTCCCCCCTCTCTACCCCAGCATAACTTAACCCCTGCTCCCTTCTATATTCATAAATCCCAATTCCCTCCCCCTCGAAAAATAAGGCTAACTGTGCATCTCTACATAGTTTACCAACTCCCTGATGACTAACAAGTTGATTGATCTGGGAGAAGGTAGGTTTCTGTATCTTCAGCCGTTCGGCAGCTATTCTGTTGAGAGCAGTATTATCCAATACCACCTGATGGTCATACGAAATACAGTGTATGAAAAGTACATGTATGTTAGCAGAAGGAAATGGGACATTTGTTGCTGTTGAGTATGGGACTGGACGTACCACACAGTCTGCATGTTGAGTGAGTCTCTTTAATGTGAGAACTGAATTGTATGGTTGAACTACCACGTCACTCATTTCGTCTGTCTGAGAGGGAGAAGACAAAGATGTGTAAAAGGACCAGAAATACATGTACATGTACATGTATATACATAATATATGTAAAATACATGTACATGTTTGTCTGGGTTGCCTTTCTTTCCTTCCTACTTCTTTACATAGCTTGTGTGCTATGCATGTACATGTATTTCCATGTATATACATGCACCAGGCTCAGTAACACATGGGAGAATTAAATCACAGTTTAAATATATTATGCACACATCATGCCTAATTGCTCACCAGATTAGGAAAAACTGAATAAGTCTGTATCAGCTTTTTAGGGTATCTGCAAAATAAGCAAACCCAGTGAGCCACAATGAATTATTTACCACAATATTGAGTCAACTTCACCTGTCATTGAGTCTCTCCAGTAGGAAGGACCCCATGCCCGAGCCAGTGCCTCCTGCGATGGAGTGGCAGAGAACAAATCCCTCCAGACTGTCGCTGTTGTCTGCCTCACGATCCAACATGTCAAATATCTCCTCACGAACTTTCACCTTTTCTGCCTGAAGTGTGAGCGTTTTGGTACATATAGGAATTGAAGTATACACATATATACATGATAGTTTACCAACTAGCAACACCAACAGTTTGTAGTACATACATGTACTACAACAGTACCACTAATCTATTGTGTCTAGAAGTGCCAGCATTGTATGTGAATGAATGCAGTGATCAATGAATGTACCTGACAGAATCCACTGGCCCAGTTGTTCCCAGCCCCTCCCCCATCCTCAGACACGTAAATATTCTCGTGGTTATAGAGCTTGCCGTACTCTGAGGAGAGAATGCTGTGAATGACTCGTGGTTCCAAGTCCAGTAATACAGCTCGGGGAATGTAGTGCTCATCATCAGCCTAGACAACAATATTAGCTCACTGTTACTACTCCATATATTTCAAAACCCGAGCTGCTATCATTTTGGCCGTATGCAATGCCCAACATGACAGAAATACACTACAAGTGTTTATTTGAAGCTGTTTACCTTTCAGAGTAGTGGTATTTCTCTAACATTACATATATAAGCTGTGCTGCTGGTACACAAACATGGCAACTATTTTCAATTTTTTTCTGCAATATTTTGTATTGTATACACAATTGAAAACACTCACATACATGCCTTGTGTACATAAACTGGTGGTGTGCTAGACAAGTTGCACGTATTCCCTGCTGATGAGAGCTATAGCTTGTCTGGCCCAACCAGATATGTTTTTTTCATGTACACATAAGTAGTAATGTAAGTAATGTTGAATGAATACATACTACTGTACGAGAACACAGCTCTAGTGTATTAGTGTGATGTGTACCTGATAGAAGAAAACATCTTTTCTGTCAATTCCTGGCACTGCGAAATCTTCCAAAACTCCCTCTGAAGATGGTAGATATTTATAACACAAGAACTACATGCATATTCCTAATGCATAATGTAATCACAATACATGCATCAAACCTGGACTGATTCCATGCTCCGTACACAGCTGTTTCCAAAACTCCATTCCAACTGCAGATTGCACCATGAAAAACGACAATCCGTCAGTGTACACATGTGTATATGGTTAGTTTAATAAGTACAATACCACCAATGAGCATGGCATGCTGGATCAACTTTATACATGTACATGCAGTCTAAACACGACAATCGGACTACTTCAGCTAGGATTACACGGGTCTGCGCTATGTAAATACCTTACTCTGATTGCCACACTGGCCCAGTTGGATGGTAATAATCTCTCGCGGCATGGTACACAGCAATGGCTCAACAGAATATGCACCCTGCAGCAACTTCTCTATTTAAAGCCCACTGAATGGGCGCGCCAAGTTTTTTTATATTACGTCATGTAAGCAAAGGTCACTCAAAGATCATGACATGTGAGAAGCACGAGTGCTGTTCCAGTTCCAAAAGGACCACTGTCACTGACTTGAATGTGCGTTGCACCTACCACTGAACTCCAGCGACAGCTGTTCTCCACCCTTTCAAACCACATAGTTGGCTAGATTAGTTGGCAAAGACGTTGTTTAGTGCACAACTCGACATTTCATGATTTCGTATTTTTGACTTGGCATCCAGGTAAGCGCACTAACCGTGAGTTATGTTCTCGTGGCTGCGAGGAAACGAGAAAACACGCGATGTGGAAGTCCATCAGAACGTGATAGATGGCCTCAAAAAGATCTACAAGAAGAAGCTTCGCCCCCTCGAGGAGACCTACAAGTTTGGAGAGTTCCATTCACCATACATGAATGATGGAGACTTCGAGGCTAAACCTATGGTTCTGCTCATAGGCCAGTACTCCACTGGAAAGACTACGTTCATTCGATATCTGTTGGAGAAGGATTTCCCAGGAATGCGAATTGGGCCCGAGCCCACTACTGATCGTTTCATGGCCATTATGCATGGGCCTCATGAACAGATTACACCTGGTAATGCCCTGGCCGTGGATCCTAAACTCCAGTTCAAAGCTCTGCAGCATTTTGGCAATGCCTTCCTGAGCAAGCTTGAAGCTTCATACATACCAAATCCAGTCCTGGATAGTGTTACTCTCATCGACACTCCTGGTATTTTGTCTGGCGAGAAGCAGCGCTTACATCGAGGGTACGATTTCGAGGGGGTCATCGCGTGGTTTGCTGATCGTGCCGACATGATCATCTTGCTGTTTGATGCCAACAAGCTCGATATTTCGGACGAATTCCGTCGTGTGATTGAGGTCATCAAGAAAAACCAACAAAAGATGCGAATTGTGCTCAACAAAGCGGATACCATCACCACCCAGCAGTTGATGAGGGTGTATGGTGCTCTGATGTGGTCTCTCGGTAAAGTTTTGGGTACACCTGAAGTTACCCGGGTCTACATTGGCTCATTTTGGGACAAGCCGTTTCAAAACGACGGAAACCGTCGACTCTTTGAAGCCGAGCAAGAAGACCTCTTCAATGACATGCAGTCTCTCCCCCGTACAAATGCCGTTCGCAGGCTAAATGAAATGATCAAACGGGCACGTCTGGCAAAGGTACATGCTTACGTCATTTCAACACTACGATCAGAAATGCCTTCTATCTTTGGCAAAAATTCCAAGAAAGAAGAGCTCATCTCTAACCTAGCCAATGTATTCAATTCCATTCACAAATCAAGGCAGTTGCCAGTTGGTGACTTTCCTTCAGTCAAACACATGCAAGAGGTGTTGCCTGACTACGACTTCACACGATTTCCTAAGCTCAACCAGAGTCTCATTGACACAGTCGAACAGATGCTCGCTGTTGACATTTCACGCATCATGAAAATGCTACCAAAAGAAGAGTCTGTTAGTAAAGATCACAGGATCAAGGGCGGTGCGTTTGGTTTCTCAGATGTTGACCCGTTTTCTGAACGCCGAGACCTCTCAAAACAATCCACATACTCTGCATATGACGAAGGGTGGATTGTGGCGCAGGATCAGGCCAGATACGACTCAATTTTCTCTAAACTCAACCCCAACCCACAGGGGAAAATCACAGGTACATATACACAGTGTAACAGTACAGATTATCTATTCAGTTTGTGTGTATGTGTGTTTAGATGAGCATCCAATTCTGAGTATTGTACAAGAGTAGTACATGTACATGTACAACATACTGTATGTGTCTCATGCACTCAACTGACTATGTATTGTGAATGCAGGGCAAGTAGCTCGGGAGGAAATGATGAAATCCAAACTGCCCAATTCTGTACTACGCCGAATCTGGAATCTCTCTGACATTGACGAAGATGGCATGCTAGACAGGGACGAGTTTGCAGTGGCAATGTTTCTCATTGATCACAAATTGAGTGGAAACGACATCCCCGATGTACTCCCTGATCGTTTAGTGCCACCGTCCAAACTCCAGCGCTACACCATGAGACATCGCGAGGAGGAACAGAGAGGGCGATATGGTGAGAGGGATGATCACTCGTTGCATTCCAATGATTTCAATGGAGGTTCAGCAGCTTCACGTGAAGCCAGCTATGCCCATGATTCCCGATATGGGGGAGAGGGAGGAGAAGGGAGAGGGGGAGAGAGGGGGGGAGGGAGAGGGTATGGAAGGTATGAAGAGGACACGAGTTACGGTGAAAGACAGTCATCGTCACGAAGAAGACAGAGTGATGATTATGACAATGACCCCACCCACCTCTCGAGCTTCATAGATAGAGGACAGTAGAAACACTAATATTAAAGGTTTTGTGCATTCAACACAGTTAAAATAGTGTATAATTTTTCTTAGTGTTGTACACAATGTAATATCTCTTGTTACTCATGATGGTGACTGCTGATCTACAGCATTTTGTGAGAGGCTGTGTCTAGGTTTAACAAATCTACCCTGAATGAATATCCTTGAGGCACTTAGAGAATCCTTGTGGTTTATAGTCTCCTTCTGAATGTACCTGTTTTCTGCTATCTCATAATTAGCACACAAACACAGCTCTGCCAGTTTCTCTACATTCACAGAGACAGGTATTTCAATACTATAAGAGCTGACAATTACACCAGACTGAGTACCTTCTGAGAAGTAGTAGGCCCGTGTCCCATCTTGTCTGACATAAAAGTGCTCAGATAACTTGTGTCCTCTACCAAATCTCAGCATAGCATGATCATAAAGTCCGTAGTCTCGAAACAGCAGCATACCACCAGGTTTTAGTATCTGTCATGTACATAAGGAGAACCCTTTGTATATAGATGGCAAGAGCAGAGAGCCTGTACTTCTATGGACACTTTGAAATGAGAAACAGACTAACCTTGAAGACATTTTTCAAAACAGTGACCATCTTTTCAGGAGAAATGGCAGATAAAACAAATATCATGAGAGCCAGGTCTACCGAGTCTTCTTTTATGGTATCACACAGAGCATCACTAGTTACGTCACATACAAAAGCATTGCACTTCTCTGTACTGAAACCTGGATGAGCCTATAGTAGAAAAAGAGAGTCACACATCAATAAAAGGAACGTGGAGAGTGCTGGTGGTCATTTTCACCTTCACAAATTGGATAGCACGAGGAGAAAAATCACAAGCATGAAAAAAGAGTGCAGTGTTCTCTTCAAGTAGAGGAAACATTGTATTACCAACACCACACCCAACTTCTAATAATACAGGACGGGACAGATCAATTTCTGATATAACTTGAAGGAGCTCTGGAAATTCTTTCGTTATCCAGTGTCTATCCTTAAAGAAGTGTGTGCTATTCCTTTTGTAAAAGAGATCCCAGTTTTTCTTTGCTTCCTTTTCAAATTTATTTTGATGAAAACTACTCAATTCCTGTTCCTTCTTCAGATGCTCGAGTTCCTTCTCAGTCAGTTCCCTTGCATAATGACCATGTTTCTCTTCCATTATTACGGCGCGCGAATATCACGTGACCACAAAATTAATGATATTCATGCACGAAATCAACGTGTTTCGTTTCTCGGCGAGATAGAGGAAAAGGGCGGCCTTATTGGAAGTCTCATCTCAGAAAACCCAGTGGATGAAAGAGTGGTTTGTATATGGGGCACAGACTATGTCCATGCGGGGCCCGGATACTCAACAAGCTGCGTCGGGGCCAAACAAAAATGGCGGGGAACAGCTTTGCGGGCAAAGCGAAGAAGCTGTTAGCTTGAATACCGTTCCACTTCCCTCCCCTATGACAATATTTCTAACACGCAGTGAGCTTGTTCCGTATGTTTTAGAACTGGAAAAGTCCCTGTTGGTTTCAAAAGAACATGACTACGCAAAGGCGCCCGATAGGGCAGCCATTTTACAAGCCACTACGATATTCGACCGAAAAGCCGAAACGACGAACCACAACGACGAAGCAAGGACAGAGGCTGGTTGCGGAAGCTCCGGAACAGCGTCCTACGACGAGCTTTTTAACTGTTGTGGGGATTTAGCACGATTAAGGAGCAGCTTGCTACGAACTGACGAGAACGTTGCCTCTCGACACTTACGAGAGGTCGTCAGTCTCCAGGCCTCTCTTGTGCGAGAACAACAAGAACAACTCTACGCCAAAGACAGGGAATTAGCGTCTATTCGCAAAGACAGAGATCAGGTGGGCCCTAGTAGGGGATTCGCGGTTTCCCCTTCGTCTAATTATACGTTGCATTGAAATTTTGACCTTGGTGTGCTTTAATAGGAGTGTTATGCCATTACCCTCTCAAAGAATAGCTTCATAACTTATCCATGTGCATGTTTTTACAATGTATGTGTACTATCTGCAATGATGTTGTGCATGCTACATCCACAATTCATGCTCCTGACCATAGCTGGAAGCTCGATTGGAGCGTATGGAAAGGAGACTAGCTGTACACCAGAAACGAAACACTGCTGCAACGAGCACACCTGAAGTAAACGACTCTCACACAACCCCATCTACTCCCAGTTCACTTACAGTGTCAAGAAGACTCTCTCGGACTGAATCACTAGTTCTATCCCAAAGACTCCCAAGAAGTCGAAGCTCATCAGTGGAAGGATCGAGAAATCGGTTAAGACCATCAAGTCATGCAAGTACCCCAGTCTTATCAGAGGAAGGAGGAAAGAAAAGCGCTAGAAAACGTCTAAGAACTGAAGAAAATAGCGTTGCAATTGACACACCCATCAAACGAATCAAAAAACCCTTGAAATTAGCAGAAATTCGAACTGAGTTAGAGTACAGTGGACTTGGTCTGCTACCAATGGACGTGGTCCCCACTAGTTGCTCAACGAATCACACCGATTCGCTGGGAAAGAACAGTGAAGACAGCCTCAGTGAAGGACTATCATTGAAACAGTTGTCGTCTGCCGAGGCATTGTCTAACAATGTACTGGGTCATAACACGACTATTGTGGGTAAGTAAATCATTTACGTTGGCGTAATATGTTACAGAATTGTCTCTCCTCTAGTCCCTTCTTGGAAACTGAATCCTCTAGAACCCTTAGTTGAACCATCTGATTGTGATGACCCAGAGGCAAGTCTTACTGTTAACAGTCATGCATGTGTATGTAAATGTATGTATTGGTGTGTGTGTGTGTGTGTGTGTGTGTGTGTGTGTGTGTGTGTGTGTGTGTGCGTGTGCGTGTGCGTGTGCGCGCAGGATATTTCAGACGATTTGTTCTTAAGGAGACACAAGAAATATGAAGAGGACGAGAAGAGGAGGAAGAGGTTAGTTCTCTCAGTAACTTCCTTGCTGATGTTTTTCAACAGTGGGTGGTTCTAACATATGGACCCTAAGAGTGAATCTACATACACTCTACATATGTACACTATGTATAGTAGTAGTAGGTGTGAGTATACATGTATGTTTGTGCTCGTCAAGGGCCCTTTGTGGCTGAGTACAGTCACATGTATGTACATGCATGTCTTTACAGGTGGGATTTACAGAGGGCACGAACTTTACTAGAACATCAGGAGCTGCTTAAGAAGTATAACAAGAAGAGTGGTGCAGCAGAGACGGTGACAGAGAAAAAGAAAGAAAAAGTTGTGACTTTCTCATCAAAACTCGAAGATGGTAGGCCTGCATGCATTAGCTTTAGCAGATGGTTATAACAGGGTTTTCATTTGAGGTGCGGAGCTTTTGCCCACCCCTTGATGTATTTGCTCCTATGTACATGTATATATAAATCATCACCCCATTGCTCTCAAACCTTCCATACATGCTTCCCCCCCCCCGGTGGCAAATGGAACTGGTCTGTAGAGATGTTTATGTAAGCAGCTTTTCTTTACTTACAGTTGAGGAGATTGAGGTGCTTCCAACAGTTGCTGTTAGTGCATTTGGCCATCCTCTTCCACTTCTAAAAAGGACGTAAGTGCTATACTTAATTCAACTGTGTACGGGTCAGTACAGTGCCTAAAAAGGCTATTAACATCCCTCGTATGTATAGTTCCATGTCTCTTCCTCTTTTTATGGTTACAGTGATTTTGAGTTGCCGTGGTTTGATCTGGACATTAGGAAAGCCAGAGAGAATGTAAGGACAACCAGAAGCAAAGCTCGAGCTTCCCACACATCTGCTGGCAGCTCTGGTAACTAAATAATGAAATTCCTCAGTAAAGGACATGCATCATGTAAAACCTTTTCTTCACACACACACACACACACACACACACACACACACACACACACACACACACACACGGTATTTCAGATGACTCATGATCCTCAGTAACGTGCCCTTCCCCTTCACCACTATTACTATCACACGACTACACTGCTCACAAAGAGTAGTAAACACCCTCTCTCTTACTGTATACACGTACAGTGTACATAGTATTGACCATGTGTGCCTGTATATACACCATACAATCATCTTCTACTCACTTTACTTGAATCATCTTCATCCTATCACACTTCTCTCCCTCTAATATGCAATTATTTTTCTGACTGGACTATTTTATTTGCACATACTCCCACTCTAAAGCGCACAACTATAAGTGGCTCAAACCACACAGTGGTTGCTAGCTACTTCGGACTATATAAAGAAGGTGAAGTGTTGAGTATAGCAATGTATTTGGCCTGTATGGTTTCCTAACTAGATCTGGCCTTTTTTTCTAGCAGTCAGAGTTTAGAGTTTGGACACTAAGCCAAACACAGTGAGATGGAGCCTTTAAATGTGTGTGTGTGTGTGTGTGTGTGTGTGTGTGTGTGTGTGTGTGTGTGTGTGTGTGTGTGTGTGTGTGTGTGTGTGTGTGTGTGTGTGTGTGTGTGTGTGTGTGTGTGTGTGTGTGTGTGTGTGTGTGTGTGTGTGTGTGTGTGTGTGTGTGTGTGTGTGTGTGTGTGTGTGTGTGTGTGTGTGTGTGTGTGTGTGTGTGTGTGTGTGTGTGTGTGTGTGTGTGTGTGTGTGTGTGTGTGTGTGTGTGTGTGCAAACCTCATGAATGCATATACATGTATCACATGACAGTACAGATAACTACATACAACACGTACATGAAAGAGGATATGTGATTATGTGGAGAACTGACAGCTGGTCTCCAAGTGTCTCTAGGTGGGTATGTTTACACCATACTCCTCATCTGTCTCTATGCCAACCTCTTCCTGCATGAAGGATGCCAGAAAAAAAAATCGAACTGAGTGGTATAGGTAGTTATGTGACACATGTCATAAAACAAAATTGGTCACTAGGTCCATACAGACAGTTTTATGTACAGTGGAACCCCTCTAATCAGTACACCCTGAAATGAGGACACCTTGATAAACAGAACACTTTTCTGTCCCAATAAATGCTAAGTTTTTGTACAATTCAACCCCTAAAATCAGGACACCTCACTAATCAGGACACTTTATTCTGCCCCAAGGGTGTCCGGATTAGAGAGGTTCCACTGTATGTACACTTACAAATAGCTGCTTCTTTGACTTGGGGTATCCCTCCAATATTGCATTAACAATATCACTAGTCTAGATAAAGAGTATTCATATGTCATGTACATAATACATGTAGATGGATGGTGCAGTCCAATACACTTGCCATTCTCTTTCTTTTCCTCCAATGTCTCACAGCATCAGAGTGGGCCTGCGTTACCTTCTTACACTCCTCGGGACTCACTCGATCACCTTCACATATAGCATACAGCATGCATTTTGCCATCACTGTAACAATTACTGGCTACCTGACTTCATCTTCTTTAGTTGAGTATTCATCTCTTCAGTCTAAATGAAAATTTTTCAGAGTCTATATGACACATACTGGAATAGGACTGGGTGTGTGCATACACCGTGGAAAGTTAGTCATGGCCAATATATAGTGTGAGAGCACACACCTTTACCATAGGTACCATTAGGTAAATAGTGGGTGGGTGGGAGTGGTCCCAAGTCATAGTTTGAAAAAGTGAAATGCCATGTGCATGCAGAGGACGACTAAATATCAAAATCTGTTCATAAAAAGGACATTCAGTATTTGGCAATTCATCTCTATGGAAAAATTTCAAGCTGCTTTGCTCACAGCTTGCCCACATACATGAACATGTAGTAGGGAGCATGTATTGTGTACAATATGCACCTCCTTCTCTAGGTCTGCAAGCTGGCTCTTGGCTTGTTCAGATGTCAGTGAACTATTCAGTGCTGATAACTCTACATACAGAAGACCCAATGACCAGTGACTCTAGTGTGGGCAGTGTTTAAGGAGCACCTGAGGCGAGTCTTTGACACTTGCTCTGTGACTCCTGCAACTGTTGCTGCAGTTCAGATATTTCCTTGTCTAAAACACTCAGCTCACTGCCATCCACATCAGGAAAATTAGACTGAAATAACAGGAATAACTTATCAGGGATACATTCATCACTCAGACCCTGTTACACTGCACAACAAAGCAGTACAGATGAGTGCAGAATTAGCAATAATACTAGTGGAATGCTACGCATTTTAGGTGAGCGGAAGAGGCAAGGCCAGTTACATTTGCGCGTAGCATGAGGCAGTCCCCCGGGCCGCGTGGGTCCCATAAGCAAGTACAGTTTATACATGGGGACAAATACATTGTCGGATACATATACATGTGTATAGAAATCCTGTGCCAGCTGTACAACTAGGTGGGCTCGCTCTACTCGCCAATTACATCCTGCACTCCATGTATTAACTAGGAGTTGTGTCCATCAGTACACGTACATACTATGTACCTGGTCAATGACATAGACCTTTTGCTTCCCATACACTTTTTCTACTAGTTTACCATCAGCCACTAACTGATCCAGAGTTCGCTGCACACACTACAGAAATAAATACCCAAATAATCACCACAGCATGAATTTATCTAGCGAGTAGGACCCTCCTAATCAGAACATAATTGAAGACATCTTTAGCTGTCTGCATAATCATATTAGTGGCACTCATGGATCATCTACTGTACACATACTATATACATGTACAAACACAGGCTATGTACAGGTAGATGACAAGTTATCGCAGGTGGTATGTCAGTGGATAAAATTCTTTTCGGGTCAATGTTCATGAAGTCACGTACCGTCTTTCCAAACTCCTTGTGAAGGTTGTTAAAAACATCCACTAGAATACAATGACAGATATACACAGTATTCACCACTTCTGCTATTCACTTTGTGTGTACTACCACAATGCCACTATATGTACACACATCTTGACAGTTGGGTTACCTGCACTGTATGGTCTGTTCTGATCCAGCATATACTTCAAAATCTTCTCAGGAGCTGAAGAACGAAACAAACACAAACCTTGTTATGGTTGTTAGTGTTCTCCATACCTTCTACTTCCTTGGACTTGCTCATCTTGTGTGTATCTTTGTCATTAGTTGGGATGTTGGGGTACAAGCTGATCCGAATAGCATCAGCTGTTGACTTCCCCGCCTTTTCCCGGAGGAAATTATAGTATCCTGGGATATACGGAAATGACAAAGAGGAGGAGTGTCTGTGCCCTGATCGTGATCACTTCGGCACACAAGTTACACAGTAGATTATAAACCACAGGGCTCACGTTGATTGAAGTTGTGACTGCGTGCCCTCGGTGAGTGTGTGTGCAAAAATATTCGTGGTGTGTGCTTGGGTTGCCTTAGGCAAGAGTGATCATTGTATGCACGTTGAGGAGCAGCTTCCACGTGGACACAGCTGAAATTCATAGTGAGGAAATCAGCTGATCTCGAGTGGCACAAGTTGTGCCGTTGTGCATGTAATTTGTAACATGCATGTTAACTAACTCAACAAGTGAAGGCATGAAGCTCTATCTACTGGGTACACAAGGACCTTTCAAATACAGTAACTTCCATCTCAAAGTGGTGGTTGTTCCAAGAGTGTGGCATACACAGTCCGTGAACATACTCCAGCTTCACATACAACTTTCCACCGCCAATTGAAAATGGTAGGGCCCTGCCTATGCATGTTGAAGTTTACAACAAAGCGAGTTCTATTACATGAGTAATTCAAGTGGTAGTGGTGGTTTAAATGCTACCCAAGGTACCTCTGTTTACCTATCTGGTACCTATTCACTGCATTCCTTATAAAACCCACTGCACAGTTCGGTAACAATGGACATCAGAAGAAACAGGAGAGGTGTGTCCCAGGAGATCCGTGGTCCTGCCCTACTGCCACCTCCAGGGTTGAGACACTTGGCAGTGGCTGCTGCCACTGAGCAGAAGAAAACGGGCAAGAAACACCCAGGAAAAGCCATTCTAGCAGGTCAGTATCAATACTCTATGTATGGATGGCTGACATACCCATTAGCCTTAACAAAACAGCTTGGAATCGATAATGCTGCAGTTATATGCAATACACTATAGGAATTTACATTCCTAATTCTCACTTCCACAACATGCAGTCAGGGGGTGTTATATACATGTACAAGACTAACATTATGCCTCATATCTTTATGTAAAAAAAAAATTTACCATGGTGTAGGTGGGATAGCGGGTGGACTGGAAATCATGATGACCTTTCCGACTGAGTACGTGAAGACACAACTGCAGTTAGATGAACGATCAGCCACTCCACGTTACAAGGGGCCCATCCACTGTGTGAGGGTGACAATCAAGGAACATGGATTCTTTGGGCTGTACAGAGGCCTCAGCTCTCTCCTCTATGGATCTATACCAAAGGCCAGTGTGAGGTTAGTGCCCCTGACAGACTGCTGGGATGCTTTACACCAATGTGGTTATTGATGTAATGAAAGCACTAACGTGCAAACTCTTGATGCTGACATTATGCCTTGAGTCCCGCCTCCTGCCTAATGAAAGTATACGAAAAAGATACACAGGGAAGTCCTGCACACACACACCAAGCACCGTAACCCTCACTGTGCATGCATGCAATGGTTATTGATATGTCAGTCTCCTTTGTAGTATGAATAGGCTAGACATCAGTGTGTAATCTGATATGTTCACATTCAAATGCAGGTTCTCTGTATTTGAACTGCTCAAAAACAAGCTAGCGGATGAAAAGGGAAACTTGTCTAAACCACGTACGCTGCTTGCTGGACTCGGTGCTGGTGTCTCTGAGGCTATTCTAGTCGTGTGTCCAATGGAAACCATCAAAGTGAAGTTCATTCATGACCAAACCCAGCCAAACCCACAGTACCGTGGATTTTTCCATGGAGTACGGACAATAGTGAGGCAACAAGGTGAGCAGTCCCTCATGCCTCTCACAGCTTCCTTTACATGATCTACTTCCCGATTCCCTTTACATTAGTACATGCATCTACTTCCCAATGTATGTGAACCTTAGCATCACCTGACCTCAGGAATGCTCTTGTATATACAATGATAGGATGTGCTCTGAACATGATTTCCCTTATATTGTGGCTTATTTGCAAACATATTGCTGTTGGTTAGTCAGATGACCTGTTATCAGTTGGTTATCAACAGTTATTACACATGTGTACATCGATGCCCCTCGTAACAAGATGGTCTTCAAGAGTAAACAGTGTTGTTGAACCAATGTACCACTTTTCCAGAATCCTGCTTAGCATTCTTCGGTTCAATCTACCATAATTACAAAGTATACAGCACTATACTATATGAACAGTGTATGGAGAAAAGGTTATCTGATACTCTCTCTTTCTCCCCCCACCCCTCTCCCCTGTCAATAAACTAGGGCTAAGAGGAACATATCAGGGCCTCACAGCCACCATTGTGAAGCAAGGCTCCAACCAAGCCATCCGATTTTTTGTCTACACGAGTCTAAAGAAGTGGATACAGGAAGGAGACAACAGCAAAGACATTGGGAGTGTTAAAACGTTCCTCATTGGAGGGGTGGCTGGAGCTGCTAGCGTGTTTGGGAATACACCAGTTGATGTGGTCAAGACCCGCATGCAGGTATGTACATAGTCTCATACCCAGGTCACGTGAGGGGAAGGGAAAAGCACCTTCGCATAGCCTGGGTATGAGGCTAGTGGTTAACATTACTGTGTATCCCTCTTCACTAATGGAGAAATCTGTGGTGTAACTGGTTTAATCCATGTATCCTGAGAAATGAGGGCAGACGTCCAAAAGCCCTCCCTGCATGTGGACATTCATTGCTTCCGAAATCAGACAGCTCATGGTTGTGATTTTCCTTTCATTATTGCAGGGTTTGGATGCTCACAAGTATAACGGTACATGGGACTGTGTTAAGAAGATTGCAAAACATGAAGGATTCAAAGCGTAAGTACATGCAAATTGATTCATTAAATCCCTTGCACTTCATAGAAATGAAAGTGGACACGTCCAGAGTATGTTGCATGCATGCTTTAACCTACATGTACATGCTCTTGAATTATTTGTAAAGTATGTGTATGTTAAAGTCTCTCCATGTTTCACACACACACACACAACACACACACACACACACACACACACACACACACACACACACACACACACACACACACACACACACACACACACACACACACACACACACACACACACACACACACACACACACACACACACACACACACACACACACACACACACACACACACACACCAGGTTTTACAAAGGTACAACTCCTCGGTTGGGGAGAGTGTGTTTCGATGTGGCAATAGTCTTCACTCTCTATGAGAATGTCATGAAGCTATTAGACTGGGTGTGGCCAACACCACACTATACATAGGATGAACTATTATTGTGCAGTTCTAGCACATTATTATAATTAATTGTTTATATTGAATTTTGTTTATGGTGGAACTCTTCAAATTAGGAATCATTTAATAAACAGGACAGTCTGTCTTGTATATATTGGCTGAAAAATGGGTGGGGCCACTCCACTAAAGTTTGCGCTGTCCAAATCACATACACAGATACATGTATAGTAGTACTGTGTATTCACGTATAGGGATAGTCTCTCCCCATCATTTCTTCATTTCACTTTCGAGTTCAAGTTGATTTATTTATCGAGTGAAGATATGATAAATATCAAGGTGAAGATTATAGGTTCCACTGTATAACTGACAGAAACAAACATTACATGCATGCCCACACCATATAGTCAACACCTGCTTGTATATATGTATACACATGCATGCATGGGCCTGCTATGTGCCAGCATCATCATCAAAATTATCAAAAGAAACCAAGTCACAGTCCCTTAGGTCATCAAACCACTTCTCCTCACACCCACTGACACTAGGCCCACCATCATCACATGTCTCTAAATCTGCAGCCTTACTGCTAGCACCAAGTGGTTGGACATCAACATCTCTCTCCACAGGGACGCTTGCATCATTGTCTCTTTGATGATATGCACCTGTTCTTGTTGATGTTGCCTTTATCATTGTACTAGTAGAGATAGTAGTGCAACTACTGCTTTCCATAGAATGTTGGGATAATAAATAGGCGGCCAGATCAGTTGCTTTGGATTGTTTAGTAAAATCTCTTCCCCGACTACCACCACTTCTCCTTTCACTGGTAGACTCAGTACACATTGAGGTCAGGGTCCTCTGCTTGCTGTTACTTTCTTTCTTTGGTGGACTGAGAACAGAGCAAACTTTCTTGTGTGGATTTTTCTGTCTTTGTGTCCGTGAACTGAAATCGGGATCGCTTTCTGTGAGAGGTTCAACCATGATTCGCTTCCTTTTCTTACTCTTTTTCTTTGCCTCCTCAGTATCACTGCCTTCCCTAGAGTTGTCTTCTATTGTCATATTACTTTCCCCTGTGTCTAGATCAGCAGGAGCTTCATTGAAAATGTCAAATAGATCCTGTTGCTGAGATTCAGAGCTCTGCATGCACATATGAATGCAAACAGCACTGCATTATAGACATTGCATCCACTAAATTTCATACCAAAGTGAGTGTAGTGGATACCTTTAAAACAGTACTATCAGTGGTAGAGAAGTCGTCGACAGCCAGGCCTGCCTTGTTTAGCACTACCAACTTGTTTCGAATAAGTGGCCTGCATTATAACACCACAATACTTGCAATATGGATATCTCATACTCTGCCCTATATCAGTGTACCAGATGAAGTCATCTGCAGTCTCTCTAGCCACTAGATAGTGTATATTAACACTGTTCTTCTGTCCAATGCGGTACACTCTGTCTTCAGCCTGCACCAGAATCTGTATGAGAAAAGCCCAACAAAGTTATGTACATGCATATAACTTTAAGGTCCTGTGCATGTATATATTGGTTAAAAAAAGTGTCCTGATTAGCAAGGAATTCAACAATTCAACATGGAACATAAGTAGTTCATAAACCCCCTGGAATATATAATTTATACAATAGCAAACTTACCCCTGGGTTCCAAAAGAGCTCAGCAAATACGACAGTAGAAGATGCAGTCAGGGTTAGACCTTTAATATAGAGAGATATCAGACTGACACGTACATGTGCATGTCTTTCTCGTTATAAATTCTTTACAACCTCACCAGCATTGGCAGTTGTGATTGAGAGCACAGCCACCAGACAGGAGTCATCATGTTGAAACTTGTCACACAATTGCTGTCGTGTTTCCACTGGCGTGCGCCCATCAATGCGAACATATTCATAATTCTACAAACACAAGAAATAACTACCTGTTGAGTTTTATATATTATGAAAAGAAGGAGAATTTGAAAGCATACATCATCTAACACATGCAAGAATAATATATATGTGAGCATATGACTATCAACTTGACCTTGGTGTGCAGGCATTCTGAGATAGAGTCCAGTACTGACTTGTGGTGGCCAAACACAATCAGCTTCCTGCCTCCCTCTAGTAAATCCAGAATGTAGTCCCTGGACACCAAATTGTATGCATGGAACCACAAGATGTAGTGTTAAGTGTTGTATTACTAGTAGCATTGTTGGCAAGCAGAGAGTGTGCATGCAAAATTAGAAGCACGTATAACATTACAGTATGTACAGTGCTGGTTGGTTACATAGAAAAATTGCCCGTTGAGTTCACTAGGAGGGCTCGCTCCGCTTGCCAATCATTTTTATATATACATTTCTTAAGGACATCAAACACTTTTCCAATACTCTAGTTGATCATACTATAAAACCTACTACCATCTTATTACTGGCCTATCTGCACCAAACATCAAGATATCTCCTCACTGTGATACCTGACTGCAGGTAACTTGAGTCTCCCTGTCTTCTCAAAGAGAGGCAACAGAGCACTGCGTCTGTCCATGCCCTTCAGTGTACCAGCTTCCTCCAGCTCCTTCCTCAACTCACGGACCTCCCGGGAGTGTGTCTTGGTCATGGAAGGGTCCAACAAAACCTAACACATGAAATACATACAGATATGCAGGTGGAACAAAAGTGCTACATGTACTACTAAGGGTAGAATGCACTTGTGTATAAGATAAAGTAGTGATGCAAGAAGGTTAACAAATGTGGAAGTTTCGTGATAATACCTCAACTTCTATTCAGTAGGTATATTAGATTTGCCTTGCCTCTTTACCCCAAGTGTACACTAACTGTTTGTCTTCTCTTTGAAGGCAGTTGATCCAAAACATTGATCTTCAAACGTCTATGAAGTACACAGAATAGACATATATATACTAATTGTATGCATCAGAAATGCCAGTGTCGTGTTAACCTGATCATAAACTTCTCTTGCATGTACAGGTGCAGTTCATTGAGGTTGGAAGCACCACTAAAGTCCCAGCCAAAATGATTCTACAGGAACATACACATACATACATATGGTACATGAGGGCGAAACAGCTATCTGCCATTGCTATGCACACCCAGTTTTCATATGCATATGGTACATGGAAATACATGTGCATAGACTAGCTACATAAGAAGTAGGAGGAAAGAAAGGCAACCCAGACAAACAGGACAACACACAGCACACAGACCAGACAAACATGTGCTGATGTGTGATAGCTTTCACTGTATAAAGGACTTATTATGTGAACATGATTGTAGGTGTATGGTCAATGGCAGTGCTGATATATTGGTAATGTTATGGCAGCATTTGAGTACTGTACCTTCACTCCACTGCAGTATCTGATGCCAAAATTGATACTAGTAATTCTGAAGGACTTGTCCAGTGCTGATATCTGTGTGTAGAGTTCTATGGGTCTGGAGAGTGCCGGTGTACCAGAGAGTAACAAACATCTTGTTGCAGACTGGAACACGGGGTGAATATAGGTTGACTGATATACATGAACAATTGAAATGTGGGTGCCTACCTTGACTAGTGGCAAGATTGCCTTGCATCGATTAGTCTTGAAGTTCTTCAGGAAATGTGACTCATCCTATGCACAGGATAGTTGTTGGAATCCAATACACGTATCATGGTTTACTAGACTAAATGTATATGCAGAAATGTACAAGATTGTAAGGGGCAGTGTGAGCAAGTGATAAGAAGTACTCAGCAAATTTGTTATCATATTTTTGCATGCACATATCAGAAGATATAGATAGATGAAGCAAACCATTATTATAGTATATTTATACAATCACATGCAGATATTGCAGACTTACCACTATGATGGCATCCGGTCTCCTCTGTGCTAGCTCAGTGCCCAGTCTGGTGGCCAGGTCAAAGCTAATGATGGTTATGGGACTACTGGTGCCAGGGAGCTTGCCTGTCAGGACCACACTGACATCATCTTCTTTCAGAGCTGACACCCAGCGATAACATGCCTGTACATAAATCCATGTACATAAATCCATGTACACACAATATATATATATATTCCCAATGCATGGTTACAATAATAAAGCCCAAGTGTATCATCAAATTAACAAGAACTAATTTTCAGACTTAAACTGTTACATGTATAATTCATGCATAGGTACATTCGAACCATGAACAGAACTTCTGAGTAATAGCAGAGGTAGCATACTCTACTCTACCTCTGCCCATGTGAGCTTAACAGAGGAGGGGCAGATAACCAGCAGAGGCCAGTTGCTGCGGTAGTGGCTCATCACTGCTAGAGCTTGCAGAGTCTTGCCCAGGCCCATATCATCTGCCAACAGAGCTCTCCCACCACACCTAATACAGTAGCTGAGGAACAATCACATGCAATGTAAGGAAGGCAGTGGTTGTTGTTAGTATCAGACAGGCCACAGGAAAGAAATTAAACAAGTAGGAAATGGAAAAACTGCATGGTTCAATTTGTCAACATTAATTTCCCTTTTCTCTCTGTGTAAACAGACAGACAAAATGGAACTTGTAACATTTCTTACTCGACTCCTTCTCTCTGGAACTGCATGAGTGTAGAGCTGAGTTTGGTACCCACTCTGCTCCAGCTGACCTCACTATCAGAAGTGGAATGAGATATTCCAGCATTGGCCGGTGACAGGGACTGAAATAGAGACACAACAGGCTTGGGAATCTGATTCAGCTCAATGTGCTGACACTCCTTCTGCAGAGCTGTAACTAGAGAAACAAACAAACCACTTGCCATTTACAATATGCAAAGACGATGCATATTGTACTGTATAAAGGCCTGCAAGGTCAATCATTTTGAAGTAAAAAACACAATTACCAAGTTTGTTGTAGGCTTCAATTCCAAAAGACCAGGTAGCTGTTTTAGCATCTGCAACATCAGTCACTTTCAATGTCAAATACACATATACACAAATAGTGTCTTACTATATGCATTGGAGGGTGTCTTCTTAAATACTTCAATGGCTAGTTTATCGTAAGGGACGACAATTTCAAACCTCTGCTTTGACACAAGGGTCAAATTCGCTTTTAGATCCTTTTTTACGATTTGTGTATACTTGACAGTGTTACTACTCATGGCAGGAGGCTGCTGAGCACGAGAAGACTTGTTTGCAGCTGTAACTGATGTGCTAGAAGTATGGAATTCCAGAGCCTTAGGATGTACATTTCTATTGGTTGATCTTCCAATCTCTCCAGAACAGATTGCACTGGGAAATCGAGAATGAGCAGTTGAAACAGAAACCTGTCTTTGTGAACTCTTTTGAGCTGAGAAAATAGGTTTTTTATGAGCAACAGTTTGTTGCTGTTTCCTACTGGCTAGCTTCTCTTTGGCTTTGTGTCTGTTCTCCTCGATCCGTTTAAGCTGCTCAGCAGACAGCACAGCTGACCCTCTAGTAGACATGGTTGTTTACAAATACTGCGCATGCGCAAACATTTGAGGTCAAAGGGCGAAGGACAGCCCAGTGATCAGTGATTCTACTGATTGAAGATGAGTTCCCTTCGACTAGCAGTGAGCCTGTTACATAGAGGGCCACTGTCGATGATCTGTCGTTGTAGCGGGTCTAGTTGGACGTGGAGTACGCAACAGCGCGCTCGTTTCTCCTCCGAGACCGGCAGTGGTGATGCTCTGCAGAACAAATCTAGTGCACCACTAGACCCAGAATGGGTAGAAATGGCCACAAAGCAGCTCAAGGGGGCTGATCCCCACGAGAAGCTGACATGGCGGACTCCAGAGGTGCAAATACGCGTACTGTGGGGTACTAGTGCATTTACACACACACACACGCGCACACACACACACTCTGATACTAGGGGATCTATGTAAAGCCTCTCTACACAACTGATGACACAAGAGATGTACTAAAGGAGCTACCAGGCAAGTACCCTTTCACACGAGGCCCATATCCCACCATGTACACACAAAGACCATGGACCATTCGCCAGGTACTTAGAGCCAACAGAGAGAATGTGAAAGAAGTAGAAGGGGAGATTTTAATCGGTGACTTAGGCCGAAGGGAGAGAGCAGGGAAGACTGATTTCCACCGGAATCAAACTTGAGCCGTATCTGAGGGGGAGTGCCTGACTTTGGTCTTGGAGTCGTGGCTCAGTAGTTAGTGCACTGGATTTCCAGACACTGATCCTGAGTTCGATTCCAGTGGAAGTCAGTCTTTCGGCCTTAGTCACCAATTAAACTTTGCTATATACATTACCAGGCCAAAATATTATGACTGTGTTCCTATCAACAGTACGCAGGGTATAGTACAGTGGAAGAGAGCAATAAGTTCTATAAGGAAAATATCAAGGCCGGGCAGCAAGGGCTCAGTGTGGCTTTTGACTTACCCACACACCGAGGGTAAGTTACTTCCTCTCTTCCCATATGCTCCCTTGCTACTTATCTCTCCCTTTCTTCATAATGTATTCACAACATATGTGAATACATAGTTTGAACAAGTGTGAGCTTCTTCAAATTGTACTCAGTATATGCATGCTACCAAATGCTCTGTATGTAAATATTCAACTTGTACACACATCTGCTCACACTTCCTCCTAATAAAGCTATTAATTTGTACATTTTCAGCTATGATTCTAACAATCCTCTAGCAGAAGGAGACGTTGGAATGGCTGGCGTGGCTGTTGACTCTGTTGAGGATATGAAAGTATAGCTACATGTGTGTTAATGTGTATGGGTTGATATATACACTGTGCAGTGTGGCAGATTCGTTGATCTCTTCTTACGCACGTTTTTAGATTTTGTTTTCGGACATTCCATTGGACAAGATGTCTGTCTCCATGACAATGAATGGAGCGGTACTTCCAGTGATGGCCATGTACATAGTTGCAGCTGAAGAACAAGTCAGATACTTACCCATTACTGCATAAATGTGCATGTACTATTGATAATTTACAGGGAGTTAGGCAAGATCAGCTAACAGGCACTATCCAGAATGATATTCTAAAGGAGTTTATGGTGCGTAATACGTACATCTACCCACCAGAGTTCTCAATGAAGATTGTTGGAGACATCTTTGAGTACACCTCAAGAGTAAGAACTTTTCACTACAGCTAGCAAGCCAGTCTTACATCATTTCTCACTCTCTCTCTCTCTCTCTCTCTCTCTCTCTCTCTCTCTCTCTCTCTCTCTCTCTCTCTCTCTCTCTCTCTCTCTCTCTCTCTCTCTCTCTCTCCAGAACATGCCACATTATAACTCTATATCTATATCTGGCTACCACATACAAGAGGCCGGTGCTGACACTGTGTTAGAGCTGGCCTTTACCCTGGCGGATGGACTGGAGTACTGCAGGACAGGTCAACAGATTTTGTACACTGTTCCTTTGGTTCATAGTGTGTGCTTATAACTGTGTGTATATGTGTATGTCCAGGTATTGCAGCTGGTATTGATATTGATGCATTTGCTCCAAGACTATCTTTCTTCTGGGGGATCAGCATGAACTTCTACATGGTCAGAACAAATACCTAAATGTATATACATTATGTATTCTTCTGGTATCTGCATAGGAGGGTATAGTTGAGCCCCTCTATTCTGGAGCCCTGAAATGAGGACACCTTAATTATCCCTTTCTGTCTCAAATACCGTGTTCATGTAGTTTCAACCCCTAAAAGCAGGCAGGGTTTAATCTGGGGGGAGGGCACAGGGGCCTCCCCCCAGCATATGATTTTGTATGTCATCTGCATAGTACACTGCTACATCCCTCTCCTGCCCGTGCCAAATGTACCCCCCCCCCCCCCCCCAAGTTTCTACAATAATTAATTTTGCCCCCTCAAGGACATATGTCTAGATTAAACCCTGGCAGGACACCTCACTAATCGGGACACTTTCTTCTCTCTTTAGTGGTTCCAATGTACATGTAGCGTATTTTGAGAGGCAGAGTCACTTGTGAAGATGTCCACATATACACATGGAGAAAACCTGTTTTAGCATAATATAGCTAGAGAGGATTAGACTAGAAAGACCCTCCATCACCAAAGCACATACAAACACCAAACACCCCAACACATAAAGATCAGTGGTGTAGGAAGATGATTTACTAAAGGGGGGCACCAAACTAATATGCGCGCGTACTATGAATTTACATAGTACGCAAATACCTGCTATGTAAATGCTCCTCGCATTTAGACCTAGCTAAGCATGTATCGAACAGAACATATAGCAGAGAATGAAGGGGTCGCTAGCCCTCTAGCAGAAAATAAAGGGGGGCGCCAGCCCCCGGAGCCCCCGTGGTTCCTACGCCACTGAAGATAGAAACAAGTAGTAGGACACTGGGTGTCCAGCATTGAGAACTAGGGCAGTGGGTTAAAGAGTCTTTTATGACTGGTCATATACATTGTCTTGCGCACATGTAGTCTCAAGTATGTATGTGCACATTCACTCAGGAAATAGCCAAGATGAGAGCTGCGCGGAGGTTGTGGGCACACATGATGAAGGAGAAGCTTGGAGCCAAAAAGCCCAAGTCCATGACTCTTCGTTGCCATTCTCAGACATCAGGATGGTCTCTCACTGAACAGGTATTGCATGTACATTCATGCATGAAATGATCAGACTCCCAAAGCAATACAACACAACACAATGCAAATCACGCAAGACAGTCATTTTCAAAGGAAAATGACCTACATGTACCTTAGGCGGGACTTGAACCTGTGACATTCTGCATTCTAGGCAGTTAGTTAAATATGAATGTAACTCAGTATGAAGTACATTGCTTCTTGTATACAGTGGAACCCCTCCTAACGGACACCCCTGAGTTACGGACACCTGCTCTATAACGGACACTTACCGGCGTCCAGACCGAAATTGCCTTCAATAACGTCTGTAAAAACCCCTGAGTTGCGGTCACCCCTCTACTCCGTATTGCGGACACTTCGCGCTGGCCCGCATGCGCAAGCGCAATACATAATAACCTCGCTGGGCGGACAATAGCCCTTACTATAGTGATGAATCTTCAATGTACATTATTCGACAATGTCCTCTTCAGCATTTCAGTGTACACCTTTGGTCCATAAAGTCGGTACTTACAAGGTATTTCCACCCCGTAGCCCGCACCGCGATTGATACGCTCCCCAGTCACTTGTACAGTTCCCTTGTTGACGTTCCTCTTAAGAAAGTGAGATACAGTGGGCGCTATGGTATAAGGGACGTGTCCAACTATTCTCTTCCTTGCATCCACAATCGCAACGGCAAATTTATCCCTCGTGTTAGTCGGCTCTCGTTCAAGACGTAACGTATCTCCTACTTTAGGATCCCAGATTGCTTGATAGGCGTGGTAGCCCCTTACAAAAGACTGAAGTTCTAAAACGGTAAGGTTCTGACTAGCGGCAGTTACAGCTTGACTTGCCATGCTACTCGCGTTAGGCTATTCCAAAAGAAGCGCACCTCCCCGTGCGTGCGTAGATTGCGGATGCTAGAGAAGCTACAACCATTGCCTCAACGGTTGATATGATTTCAGCTCTTCACTGCCGCACATGTACCCAGAGTACACTTGATAACTTTATCACATCCAAGTGACCATGCTTTGTAATGTATGTACATGTATCTGCTAATTATTCACCTATTGCTATAGCTTTCAGGTGGTGAAATCAGTCGTTTGCACGATTCTGAAAAAAACCCCTGAGTTAAGGACACCTCTCTATAAAGGACACGTGGCATTGTCCCAATGGTGTCCGCTTTAGAGGGGTTCCACTGTATGTGCTTCTCAGTACGTATGTATATGCATATGCATGTAGACTAACATGTATGTGTATGCATATTAGGGAACCAGCTTAGCCATAATAGCTTCACTGGTAATAGATATCTGAATATATACACAAGTAGAGAATAGCGTAGCTACATGTGACCATAACTCAGTGTGAAGTGCATTGCTTCTTGTATACATGTATGTGTATATAGAGTGGTTGTGTGCCACTGTCAGTAGCTACTTGTGATGCTAGATGCTCTTCACAGGACCCATACAACAACATAGTGCGTACGTGTGTGGAGGCAATGGCTGCCATATTTGGAGGGACCCAATCTCTACACACCAACTCATTTGACGAGGCACTGGCTCTGCCCACTCAGTTCAGTGCTCGTATTGCCCGTAATACTCAGATAATCTTGCAGGAAGAATCCAACATTACCAAGGTCAGTTCTATGTGCATTGCTTACCTTGATTAACCCTCCGCGCATGTGCAGGAGGGTTACAGTAGTTGGGTCTGTGTGTGTGTGTGTGTGTGTGTGTGTGTGTGTGTGTGTGTGTGTGTGTGTGTGTGTGTGTGTGTGTGTGTGTGTGTGTGTGTGTGTGTGTGTGTGTGTGTGTCTCTGTCTGTCTGTCTGTCTGTCTGTTAAGTCACATCTCACCTCTGGAGCGTCTGTTCGTCTTGAAAATGCTGTCACATACTCAGCAGGCAACGGAGGTCAAAATATTTGTGGGCTTTCCTCTGAAACAGCTCTGTTGCAGAGATCCAGCACTCCTCCGTTGAAAGCCATACGTACAGTCGGCCATTTTCTGCGGAAAGCGTGCATGCTCATTATAACAGCCTGAGCGGAAGAAGCAAGGCCGGTTACGTTTGTGCATAGTGTGCGATGATAGGGCATGAACTCATGGCGCGGAGGGTTCTGCACTTTAGTTGGTTCATAGTGGTTGTTTCTCTCTGACCAGGTGGCAGATCCATGGGCAGGTTCATACATGATGGAATCTCTCACTAATGATGTGTATGACGCAGCACTCTCAGTGATCAATGAGGTGATGATATAGCCTGCACTGCATTGCAACGTTGACCCTTGCACCTGTAGAAAAATAAGATGGGGTGAGAGCGCCTGGTCCACAAATCACGTAAGCCTAGCTTTTACGCAGGTCCAAAGGTCATAGAATAATTGCAGTAGGGGATGAGGAAACTGTGCCTTCTATAGCAACAAGTAAAAAAAAAATTTAGGAAATATGAATTTTGTGATATCCTAGTGCTCTGTAGTAAAACCCACCCTAAGTTCTTGTGTGTTTCCTTTCCTGCAATTAGATCATGTAAACTGTGGTGTAGCAATATCCTAATGGCAGTGTAGCCAAAGTTATAGACTACTCAGTTGCTGGTTGCTCCTACTACATTTTGGTCACACTATAACTCATGAGGTTCTTTTGTTGTGTGGATTCAAGGGCTGCATATCCAAATGTGCCCTGGTTCTTATCCCTTGTGAAATCACCTTCAGTGTGATTACTAAAGGGAAAATTATGACAATGACTTGAGTGTATATTCCAGATTGAAGAAATGGGAGGGATGGCCAAAGCAGTTGCATCTGGTATGCCTAAACTGAGGATTGAGGAGGCAGCTGCTAGGAAACAGGCTCGTATAGATTCTGGGGCAGGTACATGTGTACATATATATGTATTAAGTTTGAGTGTTCCTGGTCTTCAGGTTGAGTTGAGTTGTGTTGTTTTGTATGTGTGATTCAGCCCAAACAACTGAGCTGCTGCGGTAGCTCAGTTGGTAGAGCATCTGCCTAAAATGTAGAATGTCGTGGATTCAAATCTCGCCTGTGACAGCTCATTTTTATTCTCCCTCGTATGCTCGTACATAGCATTATGCAATAATTAGGAGAGAGGGAGGGAGGGAGAGAGGGAGGGAGGGAGAGAAGGGAGGAGGTAGGGCAGTGTCTTATGTGTCATTCAGATGTGATTGTTGGAGTCAACAAATACAAACTAGAAAAAGAGGAGCCACTGGAAGTACTGTCAATTGACAATACCAGAGTCCTTGAGATACAGGTATGATTAGTTAGTCTCCTTCATTTCTTCTGTCTTCATGTGTAAATCAAGAACAGTTATTGATCTATGGATGTAACAAATTCTTAGGTTGTCTGGTGATGTATGTACTGTAGAGAAGTTTTTATTGATGACTCTGGCATAATGGAGAGCAGAAAAGACCGACTTACACTGGGAATTGAGAATATATGAGAGTGTGAGGACTGACTTTTAACTGGGAGTCGTGGCTCAGTGGTTGTGCACTGGACTGCCAATCACTGATCCTGAATTCGATGGAAGTCGGTCTGTTCTGCTCTCTCTTCATCCATTATGCCTAAGTCATCAATAAACCTTCTCTACAGTTATGTTCTTAGCTACTAGAGCTGATTGTTACCCCCATTGATGTGTTCTGAACTCTGTAGAGGTGTAAGTTAGAAGACCTTCGGAGAACCAGAGACCACTCAGCTGCCGAGGCTGCTCTCAATGCTCTCACAGACTGTGCAGCTGGCAAAGGAGGTAACCTGCTGGAACTATCTGTGCAGGTCAGTACTAGTCCATCAAATGAGCACTTTTGCGGGAGATAATTGTGTGTGTCAGGCTGGTGGTGTGTTCTGCAGGCTTCAAGAGCTCGCTGTACAGTGGGGGAAATATCAGATGCACTTGAGAAGGTAATGCTCCTCACATCCACTAAGTACGTGATCTCAGTCTCTGATCATTACATGTACATGTACATCCTCCCTGAAGTGTGGACAGCTTTGCAACCCCATGTATGTGTCCCCAATTCGCTACATTTACATGAAACCAGCATGCTATCTGTTTGACAAACAGTGAGAGTAGGATATAATAGTGTTTGAAATACTTGTGCATGTGACGTCCATATGCACATATTATAGGTCAATGGTATGTATGTTTCCACATGCACTTAGACCCTTAACTAATACTGCCAAGACATAGGGGAGGGCACACTCTGTTTGCCCTTTACACTTCCCTGGTTTCACTGTCTACGGTCGTTGTATGTTGTTCCACAGGTTCACGGCCGTCATATTGCAGTACCTCGTATGGTGAGTGGAGCATATGCACAGGAATATGGTCATGCTGAGGAAATAGACAGAGCAATACAGAAAGTGCAAGTAAGAACTCATATTAATGTATGCAATATGCTAAAAATGTCCATGTGTACAATAATACTCTATATTACTGGAAGTTGACACAAGAGGCTTGCTGTGTAGATTGCACACAGGAAGTAATTAATGTAGCAGTGCAGTAGTGACAGAGTTCACATAACAACTTATCCGTATAGGGTACAACCAAACACAGCAATAACACCTGGCTATATAGCCTCTGCTACAGTTCAACACGTGATGTAGAATCTTCTAGAAGACAATGTACCATGCGTGGTATTACATAAATTTACCAAACCACAAAGAGTCTAACAATGAATGCACTAATTAAACAGTGCCTCTATTATTACGTTCCCTTATCACATGCATATCAGTAGTGTTTCATTCAGACATTCTGGCAAGGGGAGTGTGATGGGGGGGGGTCGGTGTGTGTGTGACAATTGTTTTAAATAGGGGGGCACTTAGGATCCAAGGGGGGCAAATGCCCCCACCCATACCCCCCTAAAGGGAACCCTGAAAGCATTACTTACATGTATATACTTGACATGGGCCATGCATTTAGTCCACATTGCATGTGTGTGTATCCATGCTCACAGGAGTTTGAGTCAAGAGAAGGCAGGCGTCCCAGGATCCTGGTGGCTAAGGTGGGGGAGGACGGGCATGATCGTGGGTACAAAGTCATTGCTACTGGATTCACTGATCTTGGCTTTGATGTCGACATTGGGCCACTCTTTACTGTACGTACCAATGTACAATTAGTATACTAGTTGAATGCTATGCATTGATGGTGAGTGGAAGAGGCAAGGCCGGTTACGTTTGCGCGTAGTGTGCGGGCAGCCTTGGGGGCCAAAATGCATTGTCGGATACATCAATATATACATATAGAAAGCCTGCACCAGCTGCTCCGCTCGCCAATTAGGAAACCTTGTCCAGTTAAGACACGTTTATGTACATCAGGTTGAGATATTTGCCTTCAGTTGTATTGCTTTGTATGTGTGATTCTCAGCCCAGCCAGCTGGCTGCCTAGAATGTAGAATGTCTCAGGTTCAAGCCCTGCCTGTGTGCATTTTTCTTTGAAAATGACTGTTGTGAGTTGCATTGTATTGTGTTGTATTGCCTTGTGAGTCCCTTAGTTCATGTACACATATGTAGAGTAAGGGATAATCACTATACCCTCCTACTTTGTTACTGCATAACACTTTGTTAAATGTACGTTCATAGTATTCTGCTCTCCTCTCTCTCTTTTCAGACTCCTGAACAGGTTGCTCAGCAAGCAATAGATGCTGATGTGCATGTGGTTGGTGTTAGCTCGTTAGCTGCCGGGCACAAAGCTCTTGTTCCCAGGGTCAGTTTTACATGACACACACACACACACACACACACACACACACACACACACACACACACACACACACACACACACACACACACTATGCATGGCTACTGCACTCTGTTGCCCTTGTAGTATGTCAGGTATATACACTTACTTCTGTGCTTGATTAGATAAGAAAACACAGACCTTATGTGTGTACTATGGATCTGAAGATGATGTCATGTGTTGAGAAATATGGAGCCTTGACCAGATGTGAATTGCATGTATGGTACACTTGGTTGTATGCATGCACCCACTGTATTACCAATGGTTGATTGGTTGGTTGGTTGGCCAGTCGGTCTGTTTGTATTGAGTACCTAATATCTAATAAATATGCAGGTGGTTGAGGACCTAAAGAGGCTTGGTCGTGAAGACATCCTAGTGGTATGTGGTGGAGTCATCCCTCCTCAGGACCACCAATTTCTCTTTGACTGTGGAGTGACTGCAGTGTATGGACCAGGCACCAACATCCCTGATGCAGCTAGCCAGCTGGTGGATCTCATTTTCTCTGCACAGTCTAACTCTCCTTCAACTGCTACTGCCACCTCCTCCAACACCTGAAAAACAATATGACAATGTTATGTGTCCAATGATATATGTGGTGTACAGTCTGGTGTAGTCTAGTCATGTGAATGACCTACTGTGTTTATAAGTGTAGGAACAGTCAATGTAAGCTGCTTTGAGCCACGCCTTCATTCAGTTACTCATGAATTACCGCGTGTTGAGCGCAAAATAGGGTCGAAGATGCTCGCGTTGTACATGTTCCTGCAGTTATGCTGGATACACCCTGTTGTGAGCTAGGTTCTCCAATCAAGCAAGCACCTTGAGGTGTGCCGGCTAGAACCTGAAGTAGAGAGCTTGGAAGCACCTGAGGGGAATGGGCTACGGGAATACACGGCCATTTGGTCCGTAAACATTCCCGACGGACCAAAGGCAGCGGATGAAATAGCCAAAAAACATGGATTCATCAATACTGGACCAGTAATATTTTCATACGTGATAATTATACTGATCTAGTACAATGCATACCGGTGACAATTATTTGCAGGTACATTTTTTTGGCGGATTTAGGATTCTGTGCATTTTACTGGTATAAAATTTTGCTATTGCTAACCACCCTCGGCGCGCATGCGCAGAGAGGGTCGGCTTACCTCGACCAGATTCTTCCCGTTTCGGGCGTTTGTGCTCTGTGAACGCATCAGAAGTTATAGCCTCCCTTGGACCACAGCTTTCTCATAGTCCCTGTACGTTAGTCTCGGCCCCAGACCCTTGCGCAATAAATACAGGAAGTGGGGGGTGGGGAAAAACGAAGGAAAGGTCTGACCTGATCTGGTTGGGAACACCATACTTGCAGACAGCATCAGCAAAGGAAGCCATTACAGTTGAAGGGAAATTATTTGTGGAACAATGTAAATATACAATGGTTCTCGAAAAACTGTCTATTCCCCCATCTGCCACAAACCTCCATTTGATCAATTTGTGATGCCCATCTATGTACCAAAGTGAGTTGGGGCCATCAACACAGTAAACACGCCTACGGATTGTAACACTTCTTCTAATTACAGTATTCACTGGATCCACACGATGAATGGATGCTCTTATTCTAGATCGTGGGAGGATAATACCAAGGCGGTAGAGGTGACCAGTAATCAATCTCTCGCCATCGTTGAGGTGTTCTTGCTTGATTGCAAGAATTCTACAGTCAAGATCACTGTTGGAAATTTACCCTACAGTCTCGTCCCCTCCCCCACACGGCCTTGTACGATCAGCCGGGGGACAACTTTTGGGGGGGACAATATTCACTATTACACCGGAAAGAATTCACCCGAACCGTGACAGCAGTCAGCTGCACACAATCTCGACCTCTGAATGGCGATATGTATGGCATTCCACAGACCGAGTACCTATTCTGTGTGCCACCTGCCATATAAGTTTGACTGAGAAACTGCATGTTAAAATGCATTTTGCAAGATTTTCACAAATGAATTTCGGCTTTTAGGTAAAGGACATGTGGACCCCAGGAAAGGGCTTGTCAAATAGCAAAAGTCAATCAACTCCCTTCTTGTTTATGGTTCAACACAGAGGCAGAGAACCTGGGGGGGCAGGGGGGGCTTGAGCCCCCACTTTTTGATAAGGGGGGCTGAGCCCCCCCAAAATTGGAGGTTGTCATGAAGAATGTAATAGCCTATTCAGAATGAATGTAAATAACCCCCTACTTTATGAACGCTGAGCCCCCCACTTTTGACATGTTGTATGATTTTTCTGCGGTCTGGATGTGTGACGGAGTATTGAGGCTTGATAGACATTAATACACATGTCTAAGAAACCTTTTATTAGTGTACAGGTTTACAATAACAAAACTGCAGTCATTTTCAATTCGTAACGTTAACACTCCGAAGTGTTAGAAAAATAATAACTGGTACTCGTTGAGTGATTTTGACATTTGCATATCCTTCTGTCCCTTCTAGTTTAGCCAAAATAATTTAGATGTATAATCATGCTGAAATTACATTTAAAAAGCCGTCTCTATAAATTGTTACATGGCTGTGTCAGGAGGGAGGTAAGAGATGTCATCCCAGGGATGGCGATAGAGGCCTTACTTCACTGTGCTTCTGGTCTAAATAATGTATATGCCGAATATGTAGTCATCTGCATCCAACCCCTAAGGGGGTGCGTACAACACAGTGAGCTTAGCATCACTTGACGTCTAGAGGTTAGAACCATAGATACTATATTCCCCACCCCGGGGTGGGGAATATAGTATCTATGTTGGAACCCATCACGTGAGAGGTCACGCGCTGTGGACTGTCTGTATGGAAGTTTTCTCCCGAATCTCCGTCTACAAGGTAGCTAGTGCAAATGTAAGCATATCACCTGAAAGTACTAGGTGAGTATACTCGAAATATGGCCAGTACCCCAAGGTTCATATGCATTCGGGTTTGGTTGTTACAAGCCTTAGAGCGCTTTTACTCGGTCCGTCTACAGGAAGCCAAAATGTCGGCACGTTTGCCCTTGCCTAGCTCTATCAAACCTCGGTGTAACTGTTGAAATCGCTGAGCCTTCTTCGCCAAACACCCGTGCTAAAATACTGATCGGAATCTTCTACCAGTATATCAACGTGCGTTCATTCTTTACAGCTTTAAATACGCGGGCGCGATCATCTAATAGCGCGTGCGTAGCCTGATTACATGTCAGTTTACATAACATTTCATTCGGTTCCAACCTCCTCTGCTCAGTGGTTGAGCGCAAAATGGGGTCGAAGATGCTCGCATTGTACATGTTCCTGCAGTTATGCTGGATACACCCTGTTGTGAGTGAGTTCCTCCAATTAAGCAAGCACCTTACAATAAGAAAAACTGGTATATATGTATATATGTGTTAGTAGTGCTTCACAGATGAGATGAAATGATTTGATATATACACTGCAGAAACGTGTAATGAGTTGTCCAATCCTGCTAATGGTACTGTCAGATGGACTGGACTGACAATTGGTTCCTTTGCCATCTATACCTGTAACGATGGGTACCAAAGGACTGGACAGTGGATCAGGATGTGTATGAGCAATAGAACATGGAATAGAGAGGAACCTACTTGCATACGTAAGAAGAATGCTGTACAAATTCACACAAGTATGATACAACTATATTTGTTCCATATATTTGCCCATGTACACTATGTTTAATGTAAGCTGTATGTACCCTTACCATTTACTCCATGAATATGCCCATATAATTCTTAGCCATATGTGACCCTGCCTGTGAAAATGGAACATGTACTGCACCAAATACTTGTGACTGTCCTGAAGGATATTCAGGCAACCAATGTCAAATAGGTATGTTTTGTATAGATTATTTGCTCCGTGAATATTCCCATCTACACTATGTTTAGTCCTATGTGACCCTGCCTGTGAAAATGGGAGAACATGTACTGCACCAAATACTTGTGACTGTCCTGAAGTATATTCAGGCAACCAATGTCAAATAGGTACGTTTTAGACTTTTGCACCATGAATATGCCCATACACTATGTACCTACCTAGAAAGATATGTAAAATGCTAAAACCTCACAAAATTGGACTAACATTCGCCTCAATTTTTGCATTGGAGTGTCCATGATCCTAGACCAACAAAACTTCTTCATATACCTACTTTGACATGATTTTCTGCCTTCCTATGTGTACAATAGAAAAGGGTATAGGCCCTGCACATGTGTACTTCATTTAGTTAGCAACTGGATGCTCATAATTTATATACACACTACAGCATCATGTAGTGAGCTCAGCTAGTGTTGTATATAAGTAGGTATATGTACGTATAAAATATGTACTTCATATGGACCCTGGGACCACCACGTTTGCCCTAGCACACTTTGCAAACTTAGACCTAGCTTATTTAAATGTCAAAGGTTGTTGTGAAGACTGGTTTTTCTTTGCACAAGCCTGCTATCCCAATGAAAGCAATCTCAGTTTGTCAAAGAACAAAAACCAACCTAGCGAGCTTACACGGGAAGGTCATGCCTTGCCTGCATGCACTTTATTTCATTACCTTGGAAGCTGGTATGTACGTATGTGTTTCTAGTGTTTCACAGATGAGACAAATTATATACACTACAGCATCATGTAGTGAGTTGTCCGATCCTGCTAATGGTATTGTCATATGGACTGGACTGACAACTGGTTCCTTAGCTGCCTATGCCTGTGACAATGGGTACCAGTTTACTGGAGAACGGATCAGGACTTGTATGAGCAATGGAACATGGAGTGGACAGGATCCTACTTGCATTCGTAAAAAGAATGCATTTGTAATGTGTACACATTTATACAAGTAGGGTACAAGTACATAGGTATGTCGTGCTCCATGAATATGCCCATGTGCACTATGTTTAATCTTAGCTGTATGTGCCCGTGCCTGTGAAAATGGAGAAATCTGTACTGCACCAGATACTTGTGACTGTCCTGAAGGGTATTCGGGTAACCAATGTCAAAGAGGTATGTTTGTATAAATCTATTTGCTCTGTTAATATTCCACCATGTACTTAGTCCAATGTGACCCTGCCTGCGAAAATGGAGGAACATGTACTGCGCCAAATACTTGTGACTGTCCTGAAGGATATTCGGGCAACCAATGTCAAATAGGTATGTTTACTATGTTACATGAATATGCCTATATACTCTATATTCCTATAGAGAAAAAATCGTAATTTTCACAAAAGGACTAATATTCGCCTTACTTTTGTACAGAATTAAGTGTCCATAATGCTAAACCAACAAACCTATTCATATACCATGATTGTCTGCCTTCTCATGTGATCCCTGATCCACGTACAATAGAAACCATGCACATGTAAACTGCTTAAATATGTACATCTTTTAGTTAGCAAATGGATGCTCATAATTTGAATTCATATGTACACTACAGCATCATGTAGTGAGTTGTCCAATCCTGCTAATGGTGCTGTCACTTGGACTGGATTGACAACTGGTTCTAATGCCATCTATACCTGTAACAATGGCTACCAGTTGAATGGAGAGCAGATCAGGACTTGTATGAGCAATAGAATGTGGAGTGGACAGGAACCTACTTGCATACGTATGAAAAATGCATTTGTAATGTGTACAAATTTATACAGAAAAAGGACTGTAAGAGAGTCGAGTATTTGGATTTTTATTTTCTAGTGTTACTGTTAGCTCCACAAATGTACCCATGTACACTATGTTTAATCTTAGCTGTATGTGACCCTGCCTGTGAGAATGGAGGAATCTGTACTGCACCAGATACTTGTGCATGTCTGGCTGGATATTCTGGAGACCAGTGTGAAAATGGTATGTTCTTTGTGCACCATCAACATGCCCATGTATTCTACATTACACTTTATTAGCCATATGTGACCCTGCCTGTGAAAATGGAGGAACATGTACTGCACCAAATACTTGTGACTGTCCTGAAGGATATTCAGGAGGCCAATGTCAAACAGGTACGTTTTAGACTTTTGTACAATGAATACACCCATACACTATGTACCTATATAGAGATATAATTATGTGAAAAATGCTAAAATTGGACTAGTATACATTTGCCTTAATGTTTCCACAAAGTGATTCCATTGGAGCGTCTATGCTCCTAGACCAACAGACCTTCTGTTTGACATGATTTTCTGCCTTCTTATGTGATGTGTGATTCATGTACAATAGAAAATGGGTTGGCCCTGCACATGTGAACTGCTTATTAACCCTCGTCGTACATATGCAGTGAGGGTTACGGTACTTGGTTTGTCCGTCTGTGTGTGTGTGTGTTAGTGTGTGTGTGTCTGTCTCTCACTATTCTTGCACTAGAGACAACGAAGCGGTATCGGAATGATACTAAAAGCATCAGTGCAAGTAGCGCTTTAAATTTAAAATGGTTTTTTTCCTGAAACTACTGCGTTGAAAAGTTATGGCGTGAAAACAAGCGAAAAAGCCAATATGTTAATAAGGCCAATATGTCTGAACTGGCTTACCTCGACTACTTCTTGCGCAATTCAGGCACTGTGGAGGCATCAAAAGTTACATACCATGGAAAAGCAGTGAATCCAGCGTTGCTTCAAACGGGATTTTATTTTCGAGAGAAACCAGAAGGACCGTCCGTGACCCAACCCATCAACTAGCAGTGCATGCGCGCACACTCATGGTTTAGAGCATGCGCATACGATGTGGTGATTTTACGAGTTCCAGTTCAATCCGCTGTGAGTTTGTGAGTTGTCTTTATTTATGTGGAAGCAAGTAAGTTAAACAGTGGTGTAAGTGTCTTCAGTGCAACAATGCATTATATTATGTATAATGCTGCAAAAAAAAATAGCGCCGAAGGTTTGCACTTTAGTGCTATTCATATTAGTTAGCAACTGATGCTCAATTTGGATTCATATATACACTGCAGCATCATGTAGTGAGTTGTCCGATCCTGCTAATGGTGCCGTCATTTTGACTGGACTTACAACTGGTTCCTTTGCCATCTATACCTGTAACAATGGGTACCAAAGGACTGGACAGCAGATCAGGATGTGTATGAGCAATAGAATGTGGAGTGGACAGGAACCTACTTGCATACGTATGAAAAATGCATTTGTAATGTGTACACATTTATACAGAAAAAGGACTGTCAGAGAGTTGAGTATTTGGCTCTAAAGAATTATATTTTCAAGTGTTACTGTTAGCTCCATGAATGTACTATTTTTCGTCTTAGCCATATGTGACCCTGTCTGTGAGAATGGAGGAATCTGTACTGCACCAGATACTTGTGTATGTCTGGCTGGATATTCTGGAGACCAATGTGAAAATGGTATGTTCTTTTTGCATGATCAACATGCCCATGCATCCTACATTCCACTTTATTAGCCATATGTGACCCTGTCTGTGAAAATGGAGGAACATGTACTGCACCAAATACTTGTGACTGTCCTGAAGGATATTCAGGCAGCCAATGTCAAACAGGTACATTTTAGACTTGTACAATGAATACACCCATACACTATGTACCTACATAGAGATATACGTGAAAAATGGGTGGGGCCTGCACATGTGAACTGCTTATATTATACATTTTTAACCCTCGGCACATATGCGCAGCGAGGGTTATTGTAATTGGGTCAGTCTGTCTGTCTGTCCGTTAATCGAAATCTCACCTCAGGAGCGTCCGTTCGTCCTGAAAAGGATATCACATATTCAATGGGCAACGAAGGTCAAAAAATTTGTGTGGATTCTCTGAAGCCGCTCTGTTGCAGAGATACACTGCTTCCTGCATTGTATGGCTATCCGTGTAGTCGGCCATTTTGGAAACCGCACATTTGCATTATTAGCATTTTAATAGCGTGTGAATTTTCACGGATTTGCGCATGCGTAGCGCCGAGGGTTCTGCACTTTAGAGTACATTCATTTTGTTAGCAACTAATGCTCAATTTGGATTCATGTATACACTACAGCATCATGTAGTGAGTTGTCCAATCCTGGTAATGGTGCTGTCAGATGGACTGGACTTACAACTGGTTCCTTTGCCGTCTATACCTGTAACAATGGGTACCAAATGACTGGACAGCAGATCAGGATGTGTATGACCAATAGAATGTGGAGTGGACAGGAACCTTCTTGCATACGTATGAAGAATTGTGTACACATTTTGTACAAGTAAAATAAAAGGTTTTGGACTTTAAAGAATTTATTTGCTAGTGTTACTGTTATTGGAACAGGTTACATGGATGTACCCATGTACACTATGTTTAATCTTAGCCATATGTGACCCTGCCTGTGAGAGTGGAGGAATCTGTACTGCACCAGATACTTGTGTATGTCTGGCTGGATATTCTGGAGACCGATGTGAAAATGGTATGTTCTAGGGTTTTGCACCATCAACATGCATATGTATCCTACATTAGCCATATGTGATCCTATCTGTGAAAATGGAGGAACATGTACTGCACCAAATACTTGTGACTGTCCTGAAGGATATTCAGGAGGCCAATGTCAAACAGGTACGTTTTAGACTTTTGTGCAATGAATATACCCATACATTATGTAACTACATAGAGATATACGTGAAAAATGCTAAAATTGGACTAGTAGTAAAATGCTAAAATTGGACTAGTAATGGTGCTGTCACTTTGACTGGACTGACAACTGGTTCTAATGCCATCTATACCTGTAACAATGGCTACCAACTGACTGGAGAACAGATCAGGACTTGTATGAGCAATAGAATGTGGAGTGGACAGAAACCTACTTGCATACGTATGAAAAATGCATTTGTAATGTGTACACATTTATACAGAAAAAAGGACTGTCAGAAAGTTGAGTGTTTGGCTTAATTGCTAGTGTTATCGTTAACTCCATAAATGTACCCATTTACACTATGTTTAATCTTAGCCATATGCGACCCTTCCTGTGAGAATGGAGGAATCTGTACTACACCAGATACTTGTGTATGTCTGGCTGGATATTCTGGAGACCAATGTGAAAATGGTATGTTCTTTTTGCATGATCAACATGCCCATGCATCCTACATTACACTTTATTAGCCATATGTGACCCTGTCTGTGAAAATGGAGGAACATGTACTGCACCAAATACTTGTGACTGTCCTGAAGGATATTCAGGCAGCCAATGTCAAACAGGTACATTTTAGACTTGTACAATGAATACACCCATACACTATGTACCTACATAGAGATATACGTGAAAAATGCTAAAATTGGACTAGTATTCACCTTAATTTTTGCAAAAAGTAATTCCATTGGAGCGTCTATGCTCCTAGACCAACAGACCTTCAGTTTGACATGATTTCCTGCCTTCTTATGTGATACGTGATTTATGCACAATAGAAAATGGGTGGGACCTGTATACTTTTGCACCATGAATGTGCCAATATGTGCCTAAATGAGTGATATGTAAAAAATGCTAAAATACCACAAAATTGAACTAAGATTCGCTTTAATTTTTGCACAAAGTGATTCTATTGAAGCATTCATGATCTTAGACCTTCATTTGACATGAGATCCTGCCTTCTTATGTGATACAGGATCCATATACAATAGAAAATGGGTGGGGCCTGCACATGTGAACTGCTTATATTATACATTTTTAACCCTCGGCACATATGCGCAGCGAGGGTTATTGTAATTGGGTCAGTCTGTCTGTCTGTCCATTAATCGAAATCTCACCTCAGGAGCGTCCGTTCGTCCTGAAAAGGATATCACATATTCAATGGGCAACGAAGGTCAAAAAATTTGTGTGGATTCTCTGAAGCCGCTCTGTTGCAGAGATACACTGCTTCCTGCATTGTATGGCTATCCGTGTAGTCGGCCATTTTGGAAACCGCACATTTGCATTATTAGCATTTTAATAGCGTGTGAATTTTCACGGATTTGCGCATGCGTAGCGCCGAGGGTTCTGCACTTTAGAGTACATTCATTTTGTTAGCAACTAATGCTCAATTTGGATTCATGTATACACTACAGCATCATGTAGTGAGTTGTCCAATCCTGGTAATGGTGCTGTCAGATGGACTGGACTTACAACTGGTTCCTTTGCCGTCTATACCTGTAACAATGGGTACCAAATGACTGGACAGCAGATCAGGATGTGTATGACCAATAGAATGTGGAGTGGACAGGAACCTTCTTGCATACGTATGAAGAATTGTGTACACATTTTGTACAAGTAAAATAAAAGGTTTTGGACTTTAAAGAATTTATTTGCTAGTGTTACTGTTATTGGAACAGGCTACGTGGATGTACCCATGTACACTATGTTTAATCTTAGCCATATGTGACCCTGCCTGTGAAAATGGAGGAACATGTACTGCACCAAATACTTGTGACTGTCCTGAAGGATATTCAGGTGTCCAATGTCAAACAGGTACATTTTAGACTTTTGTGCAATGAATATACCCATACATTATTTAACTACATAGAGATATACGTGAAAAATGCTAAAATTGGACTAGTATTCACCTTAATATTTGCAAAAGTGATTCCATTGGAGCATCTATGCTCTTAGACCAACAGACCTTCAGTTTGACATGATTTCCTGCCTTCTTACGTATGTGATACGTGATTTATGGCATACGTATGAAAAATGCATTTGTAATGTGTACACATTTATACAGAAAAAAGGACTGTCAGAAAGTTGAGTGTTTGGCTTAATTGCTAGTGTTACTGTTAACTCCATGAATGTACCCATTTACACTACCATACACTATGTACCTATATAGAGATATATGTGAAAAATGCTAAAATTGGACTAGTATTCATTTGCCTTAATGTTTGCACAAAGTGATTCCATTGGAGCGTCTATGCTCCTAGACCAACAGACCTTCTGTTTGACATGATTTTCTGCCTTCTTATGTGATACGTGATTCAAGTACAATAGAAAATGGGTTGGCCCTGCACATGTGAACTGCTTATATTAGTTAGCAACTGATGCTGAATTTAGATTCATTTAGACTATGGTAACTTTAAATTGACCAATCAGATTGGGAGAAATGAGGGATGTATATTTCATAGTCACCTCGTTAGCGTGATCTATAGTTGGCCATTGGCCCCTAATAGTGGGATCTATTGGCACGCTTTTCTTGTTGCTTCTTATTCTCGTTTGCAGTGCCTTTTACTAACGGAATCTTTGTAGGACAAGTAAAGCTACGATATACTAGCATTTCTGTGTAGTTGAATGCCATTTCCTTGTTATTACTCACGTGCGTTTTACATGACCACGAGCAGCAAAATGGGTGGGGCTCGCACACACATAAAGAGCATTGTATTTGTAAGCGAGTATACAACAAAAACCAGGGAGTAAAAACATTAAAATATTGAAGGATGTAGGGATGACAGTGCCAAAAAGTAGAGAAACAAGTGCAATATATGCAGCAAGACAGGGGATGAGGGCATGCAACAATACTAACATGCGTAACCCCTCCCTACATCTCTTTTATTATGGGGGTAATTTTGGCACTTTTAATCTCTAATTTTGGCACTGTCATCCCTACATCCTTCAACATTTTAATGGAAATTCTTATATATATGTTGGGGACTGCTTATAAACCTGGACCATTTGAAAGCCGACCAGACGGCAGCCAAACGGGCCAGATGGCTTTTTATGAACGTCCCAACGTTTTTCACACCGATAATTGGTCCCCCCCAAAATCGGTCCCTCCGGACCGTCCACGGCAGAAAACTCGGTCCCCCTAGACCAACCACGGCAGAAAATATGGTCCCCCTAGGACCATGTATGGCGCCGCAAACGGTTCCCCCTTGCCACTGACAGTCCCCCTTTCTTGCTTTAGCTGTGCTAGTATTTTCTTAATATACTACACTCTCAGCTGTTATCTACGTAGTGTAGCTGATATTCGAACTTAGCTGTAGTATTGCTGATTTAATAAGGTTCGGAAAGCAAGTTCTGCAGCTAATGTAATAGCTAGAAATAAAGCTATTTATTGAACATACAATAGGATTCAGATTCAGGAACAAGTAATGCAAAGCCATACAGAATCTAAATTTTCCCATACACGTGTATTTGTTTTAATACACACATCGTGAAACCATTGATTACACGCATCACCCTGTATCATATTCCCTCCATCTGGCAGTCTGCAGCTGCACACACAGTGGGTATAGCTAGAAAAAAGGTATAGCTACTACTGCGCACAGTGGGCGGAACAGAGAGAAAGCAGTTGGCCTATATAAACCATCGATCAGGCACGTAAGTTATGGCTTGTCGTAAAAAACACACTGATGAACTGCTCGGAGACCATGTCCCTCCGGGAATACTAATGCATGTGTGTTTCAGGTGGGGGGACCATGCGTGGCAGGGGGGGACCAATCACGGCTGCCGTAGATGGTCCGGGGGGACCAATTTTGGCGGGGGACCATCGACGGCGTGACAGGAGTGCGATCGATGCGAGCGCGTGAATGCTAGGCGTTGTTTTTTTACAAGTGGGTGTGGCCCCAGCTGGCAAAGCACAGCCCTAACCCCTAGCCCTATCCAGTCGTTATGGGCTGCGCCCACTCATAATTACGACAGTGCTGTATGTGTGCTGCTTTTCTCTGGGCTGGATTGTAGCTGCCTGGGCTACTGCTTTTTACAGCTTTTAATCAGTCTGGACAGTTTTAAAGCTTTAAAACGGGGTGGACGGCTTTAAACAGTCTGCCGGTTTAAATTGATCCTCAACATATATATATACCTAGTTTGACATGATTTCCTGCCTTCTCATGTGATCCATGGATCCATGCACAATAGAAAATGGGTGGGCCCTGCACATGTCAACTGCTTACGTACTAGCTGGATGCTCATAATCTGTACACTACAGAATCGTGTATTGAGTTGTCCAATCCTGCTAATGGTGCTGTCACTTTGACTGGACTGACAACTGGTTCCTTTGCCATCTATACCTGTAACAATGGGTACCAAAGGACTGGACAGCATATCAGGATGTGTATGAGCAATAGAATGTGGAGTGGACAGGAACCTACTTGCATACGTATGAAGAATGCATTTGTAATGTGTACACATTTATACAAGTAAAATAAAAGGACTATCAGAGAGTTGAAGTATTGGACAGAGCTCGCTAACTTTGAATCCTCCAATCAGATTGCAGAACACATGGATCCTTATTTTCCGTATTGCCACCAACCGTGGCAATATAGTTTACCATGTGAAAATGGTGCATGTATATTCTAGGGTTTTTGCACCATTAACATGCCATGTACCTACATTACATTTTATTAGCCATTTGTGACCCTGCCTGTGAAAATGGAGGAACTTGCACTGCACCAGATACTTGTGAATGTCTGGCTGGATATTCCGGAGACCGATGTGAAAATGGTAAGTTCTAGGGTGTTTGCACCATCAAGATACCCATGTATCCTACATTACACTTTATTAGCCATATGTGACCCTGTCTGTGAAAATGGAGGAACATGTACTGCACCAAATACTTGTGACTGTCCTGGAGGACATCAGGCGACCAATGTCAAACAGTTATGTACTTTTGTACAATGAATATGCCCATATACTATGTACTCTTGTAGGAAAAATGCTAAATACTAACTTAAGTTTTGCACAGAATGATTTCATTGGAGTGTGCAAACCTTCATATACCTAGTTTGTTCCTGCCTTCTTATGTGGTCCATGATCCATGCAAAATAGAAAATGGGTGGGCCCTGCACATGTAAATTGCTTACGTACAACTTTTAGTTAATAGCTGGATGCCCTCATAATTTGAATTCATATATATATACACTATAGTATCATGTAGTGAGTTGTCCAATCCTGCTAATGGTACTGTCATGGAGACGGGACTAACAGAGGGTTCCCATGCTGTCTATACCTGTGATAGTGGCTACCAACTGAGTGGAGAACAGATCAGGACTTGTATGAGCAATGGAATGTGGAGTGGAGAGGAAGCTACTTGCTTACGTATGAAGAATGCATTTGTAATGTGTACACATTAATACAAGTAAAACAAGAGCCACTCATATAGCTCTTAATATGTAAAATGCCAAAGTGCGTAACCCTCGCTGCCTAAAACTGATACACTTCTGATGATACAGCTCCAGACTTACTATTACGAAGTAGCAATACTGTTTGTCAATATATCCATGTTTGGCAATCACAACAATCATGGTTCACGATTACAGCTTTTCTTCAACAATGCAGTTCTGGTCTCTTCTTTCCACTCCAGACATTAACTGTGCCGAGTACTAATGATGCTTCTTTATATCTCCAGGTTTAGTACACATAGGAGTCACGGTTTGCGAGAAAACTTGTTTACAGACAGACAGACACACACACACACACACACACACACACACACACACACACACACACACACACACACAGACTGACTAAAATAACCCTCCTGCGCATGCGCGAGGGTTAAAAAAGAGACAGTTGAAACGTTTGGCTCTAAATGAGTATGTATGTATGTATGTATGTATAGAGAATCACAACACTGTTGAGACATGAATGTATGAATCTGAAATTATGAGGCTATAGTCCAAGCTACTGAGGGTCTGAGGGTCATAAAACTTGCCATGCTCTCAATGCATAACTTATTTAGAGCTCATTGGTTGAATTGGCTATGGCATTGCGTTCTGGTCAGTTCTAACACAGCACAACGGGCTAGCAACCTCTAAAATATCTTCGGAGGTGTAGTCAATAATGAAATCACATCTGCTGCTGTCGTAGCAGTGTGAGCTACTGATCTATGTGTCAAATTCTCATTGCTACAGAGTGTATGCACACTAGTTAGACACCTCGTCCAATGAAATGCTCAGCTAAAGACAAACTATATTGCAAAAATACAAGTATGGATCCACACATTCTGTAATCTAATATTGGAGGATTTAAAATTAGCAAGCTCTAGACAAAATCTGGATTTTGATACTTTTTATATCTGCAGGATTGTGTAGTCGATTACCTGATCTTAGTAATGGGAGGGTTATCTTCACTGGACTAGTAGAGGGTTATAACGCCCTCTATATCTGTGACAATGAAAACCACATGGTGATTGGAGACCGAGTCAGGACTTGTATGAGCAATGGAATGTGGAGTGGACAGGAACCTACTTGTGAAGGTATGAAGAGTGTATTTGTAATGACCTACATAATTATATGGAATATTCATGCGCATTGAGAAGAATAATATAAACCTCTTGACTCTTATACATGTATATTTGCAGGAGTGTGTTATGAATTACAGGATCCTGAGAATGGTACCGTCACAGTGACAAAACCATTAGTAAGTCAAGCTATTGCCATCTATACTTGCGACAGTGGCTACGAACTGAGTGGAAATCAGACCAGAACTTGTATGAGCAATGGAATGTGGAGTGGAGAGGAACCTACTTGCATACGTACGTATTAAGAATACATTTGTAGTGTGTACACATCTATACAAGTAGGGTACAAATAGGTTCGCTACATATATACTTAACTGGATACGCACTATAGCCCTGCCTGTGAAAATAGAGGAACCTATGTGACTGTTCTGAAGGGATATCTTAATGACATGTGTACACAAAAACTGTGGTGAATACTTCATCATAATTATATATAGGATTATGTGATGAATTATCCAATCCTGGTAATGGTACTGTCATGGAGACTGGACTAACAGAGGGTTCTAATGCTGTCTATACCTGTAACCGTGGCTACAAACTGAGTGGAAAACAAGAAAGCAGGATCAGGACTTGTATGAGCAATGGAAATTGGAGTGGACAGGAACCTACTTGCTTACGTATGAATATTACATTTGCAGTTATGTGTACAGCATTTGGGAGTGGTTAATGGGCAAGATGATACCATCCCTACATAGAAAGTCTACCGACCCTCTGATATCTGCAGGATTGTGTGATGAATTACCCGTTCCTGATAATGGTACTGTCATGATGACTGGACAAACACAGGGTTCTAATGCCACCTATACCTGTAATGATAGCTACCAACTGACTGGTGGAAATTCGACCAGGACCTGTATGGACACTGGATTATGGAGTGGAGAGGAACCTACTTGCTTACGTATGAAGAATCCATTTGTAATGTGTACACATTTACATAAAGTTACAGTAAAATATGTCTCTAGAGAGTTTTATCATGTATAAAACACACGTAGCCAAGTTATGCGTGCAGCATTTGTAATTCTGAGCCACTTTATTTGTTACGGTTAATGGGCAAGATGGTACCATCCAGTCTACTAACTCTCTGATATCTGCAGGATTGTGTGATAAATTACTCAAACTCGGTAATGGTACTATCTTGGTGACGGATGGTACTATCATGGTGATGAATGCAACAGAGGGTTCTAATGCCACCTATACCTGTGATGGTGGCTACCAACTGACTGGTGGAAATCAGACCAGGACCTGTATGGACACTGGAATGTGGAGTGGAGAGGAACCTACTTGCTTACGTATGAAGAATGCATTTTTAATGTGTACACATTTACAAGTAAAATAAGACCCACTTACTTAACAATTTGAATACTTCATCATATATGCATTGAGAAACAACATATATAATATAATATAAATATAATATATTTTGAGCTCATTCATTGGTTGAACGGGCTATGGCATTGCATTCTGGTCAGTTCTAACACAGCACAACGGACTAGCAACCTCTAAAATATCTTTGGAGGTGTAGTCAATAATGAAATCACATCTGCTGCTGTCGTAGCAGTGTGAGCTACTGATCTATGTGTCAAATTCTCATTGCTACAGAGTGTATGCACACTAGTTAGACACCTCGTCCAATGAAATGCTCAGCTAAAGACAAACTATATTGCAAAAATACATTAAGTACGGATCCACACATTCTGTAATCTAATATTGGAGGATTTAAAATTAGCAAGCTCTAGACAAAATCTGGATTTTGATACTTTTTATATCTGCAGGATTGTGTAGTCGATTACCTGATCTTAGTAATGGGAGGGTTATCTTCACTGGACTAGTAGAGGGTTATAACGCCCTCTATATCTGTGACAATGAAAACCACATGGTGATTGGAGACCGAGTCAGGACTTGTATGAGCAATGGAATGTGGAGTGGACAGGAACCTACTTGTGAAGGTATGAAGAGTGTATTTGTAATGACCTACATAATTATATGGAATATTCATGCGCATTGAGAAGAATAATATAAACCTCTTGACTCTTATACATGTATATTTGCAGGAGTGTGTTATGTATTACAGGATCCTGGGAATGGTACCGTCACAGTGACAAAACCATTAGTAAGTCAAGCTATTGCCATCTATACTTGCGACAGTGGCTACGAACTGAGTGGAAATCAGACCAGAACTTGTATGAGCAATGGAATGTGGAGTGGAGAGGAACCTACTTGCATACGTACGTATTAAGAATACATTTGTAGTGTGTACACATCTATACAAGTAGGGTACAAATAGGTTCGCTACATATATACTTAACTGGATACGCACTATAGCCCTGCCTGTGAAAATAGAGGAACCTATGTGACTGTTCTGAAGGGATATCTTAATGACATGTGTACACAAAAACTGTGGTGAATACTTCATCATAATTATATATAGGATTATGTGATGAATTATCCAATCCTGGTAATGGTACTGTCATGGAGACTGGACTAACAGAGGGTTCTAATGCTGTCTATACCTGTAACCGTGGCTACAAACTGAGTGGAAAACAAGAAAGCAGGATCAGGACTTGTATGAGCAATGGAAATTGGAGTGGACAGGAACCTACTTGCTTACGTATGAATATTACATTTGCAGTTATGTGTACAGCATTTGGGAGTGGTTAATGGGCAAGATGATACCATCCCTACATAGAAAGTCTACTGACCCTCTGATATCTGCAGGATTGTGTGATGAATTACCCGTTCCTGATAATGGTACTGTCATGATGACTGGACAAACACAGGGTTCTAATGCCACCTATACCTGTAATGATAGCTACCAACTGACTGGTGGAAATTCGACCAGGACCTGTATGGACACTGGATTATGGAGTGGAGAGGAACCTACTTGCTTACGTATGAAGAATCCATTTGTAATGTGTACACATTTACATAAAGTTACAGTAAAATATGTCCCTAGAGAGTTTTATCATGTATAAAACACATGTAGCCAAGTTATGCGTGCAGCATTTGTAATTCTGAGCCACTTTATTTGTTACGGTTAATGGGCAAGATGGTACCATCCAGTCTACTAACTCTCTGATATCTGCAGGATTGTGTGATAAATTACCCAAACTCGGTAATGGTACTATCATGGTGACGGATGGTACTATCATGGTGATGAATGCAACAGAGGGTTCTAATGCCACCTATACCTGTGATGGTGGCTACCAACTGACTGGTGGAAATCAGACCAGGACCTGTATGGACACTGGAATGTGGAGTGGAGAGGAACCTACTTGCTTACGTATGAAGAATGCATTTTTAATGTGTACACATTTACAAGTAAAATAAGACCCACTTACTTAACAATTTGAATACTTCATCATATATGCATTGAGAAACAACATATATAATATAATATAAATATAATATATTTTGAGCTCATTCATTGGTTGAACGGGCTATGGCATTGCATTCTGGTCAGTTCTAACACAGCACAACGGACTAGCAACCTCTAAAATATCTTTGGAGGTGTAGTCAATAATGAAATCACATCTGCTGCTGTTGTAGCAGTGTGAGCTACTGATCTATGTGTCAAATTCTCATTGCTACAGAGTGTATGCACATTTGTTAGACACCTCGTCCAATGAAATGCTCAGCTAAAGACAAACTATATTGCAACAATACAAGTATGGATCCACACATTCTGTAATCTAATATTGGAGGATTTAAAATTAGCAAGCTCTAGACAAAATCTGGATTTTGATACTTTTTATATCTGCAGGATTGTGTAGTTGATTACCTGGTCTTAGTAATGGGAGGGTTATCTTCACTGAACTAGTAGAGGGTTATAACGCCCTCTATATCTGTGACAATGAAAACCACATGGTGATTGGAGACCGAGTCAGGACTTGTATGAGCAATGGAATGTGGAGTGGACAGGAACCTACTTGTGAAGGTATGAAGAGTGTATTTGTAATGACCTACATAATTATATGGAATATTCATGCGCATTGAGAAGAATAATATAAACCTCTTGACTCTTATACATGTATATTTGCAGGAGTGTGTTATGTATTACAGGATCCTGAGAATGGTAACGTGACAGTGACAAAACCATTAGCAAGTGAAGCTATTGCCATCTATACTTGCGACAGTGGCTACGAACTGAGTGGAAATCAGACCAGAACTTGCATGAGCAATGGAATGTGGAGTGGAGAGGAACCTACTTGCATACGTACGTATTAAGAATACATTTGTAGTGTGTACACATCTATACAAGTAGGGTACAAATAGGTTCGCTACGTATATACTTAACTGGATACGCACTATAGCCCTGCCTGTGAAAATAGAGGAACCTATGTGACTGTTCTGAAGGGATATCTTAATGACATGTGTACACAAAAACTGTGGTGAATACTTCATCATAATTATATATGATGAATTATCCAATCCTGGTAATGGTACTGTCATGGAGACTGGACTAACAGAGGGTTCTAATGCTGTCTATACCTGTAACAGTGGCTACCAGCGGATAGGAGAATGGATAAGGACTTGTATGAGCAATGGAATGTGGAGTGGACGACCACCTAATTGCTTACGTATGATGGATGCATTCATATTGTGTTATAGAGTTTTATCATGTATAGAAACACACGTAGCCAAGTTATGTGTGCAGCATTTGGGAGTGGTTAATGGACAAGATGATACCATCCCTACATAGAAAGTCTACCGACCCTCTGATATCTGCAGGATTGTGTGATGAATTAACCGATCTTGGTAATGGTAATATCACGGTGACTGGACAAACAGAGGGTTCTGATGCCACCTATACCTGTAATGATGGCTACCAACTGACTGGTGGAAATTTGACCAGAACCTGTATGGACACTGGATTATGGAGTGGAGAGGAACCTACTTGCTTACGTATGAAGAATCCATTTGTAATGTGTACACATTTACATAAAGTTACAGTAAAATATGTCCCTAGAGAGTTTTATCATGTATAAAACACATGTAGCCAAGTTATGCGTGCAGCATTTGGAATTCTGAGCCACTTTATTTGTTACGGTTAATGGGCAAGATGGCACTATCCAGTCTACTGACTCTCTGATATCTGCAGGATTGTGCGATGGATTATCCGATCTTGGTAATGGTACTATCACTGTGACTGGACAAACAGAGGGTTCTAATGCCACCTATATCTGTGATGATGGCTACCAACTGACTGGTGGAAATTCGATCAGGACCTGTGTGGACACTGGAATGTGGAGTGGACAGGAACCTACTTGCTTACGTATGAAGAATGCATTTTTAATGTGTACACATTTACAAGTAAAATAAGACCCACTTACGTAACAATTTGAATACTTCATCATATATGCATTGAGAAACAACATAAATAATAATAAACATCTAGATTGTGAAACTATGCATATATGGAGGATTGTGTACAGTGGAACCCCTATAATCACAACACCCTGAAATAAGGACACCTCAATAAACAGGACACTTTGTGTGTTCCCAAATACCATATTTGTGTATAATTCAACCCCTGAAATCAGGACACCTCACTAATTGGGACACTTCCTTAAAGGGTCTGGATTAGAGAGGTTCCACTGTAGTGCATTACTCAGTCCTGATAATGGTATTGTCAAGGTGACTGGACTAACAGATGATTGTTGAGAAACAACATACCAAATACCTACCTCTGGACTGTTATACATGCAGGATTATGTGATGAATTACCCAACCCTAGTAATGGTACTGTCATGGAGACCGGACTAACAGAGGGTTCTAATGCCATCTATACCTGTAACAGTGGCTACCAACTGAGTGGAGAACGGATCAGGACTTGTATGAGCAATGGAACATGGAGTGGAGAGGAACCTACTTGCTTACGTATGAATATTATATTTGCAATGTGTACATACGTACGTATATATACAAGTAAAACGCAAACCACTTATTCATCTATATAATACAAGATATGTCACTTGTAATTGGCAACAGCATTACAATTGCATGCAAGAAGAAGTGTCACTAATAAGTTATTATTCCTGTCTTGCTGGATATATACATGTATACTGCACTTGTTTCTCTGATTTTGGCACTGTCATCCCTACATCTTTTAGTATTTTAATGAAAATGCTATTACTCTTGTTTCACTGCATATTCCCTATACTTGCCAATACACTTGTGTTAGCCCCACCATTTTGCTGCTCAGTTACGTGAACCACACGTGTGTAATAACAATGAAATGGGGTTCAACCACACAGAACTACTAGTATAGTAGCTTTACTTGTTTAGGAAATGCCCTACAAGATTCTGATGGCGAAAGGCATTTTGTGTGGGATTATGAAACTGTATAGTACAAGTGTGCTAGATCTGCTGGATTCAGCATCCAGGAGTTCTGAACTGTTTTGTTTGTTAAGAGCTAATGAGCATGTCAGTGCCTAGAATATCTACCGATCCTCTGATATGTATTGAGGACACCATATGTATTAAATATAAACCTTTATATCTACAGGATTGTGCAATGTATTAGAAGATCCCGATAATGGTAATGTCACCTGGACTAAACTAACAGTGGGTTCTAATGCCACCTATACTTGTAACAGTGGCTACCTGTTGCATGGAGAACAGATCAGGACTTGTACAAGCAATGGAACGTGGAGGGAAGAGGCACCTATTTGCTTACGTATGTATGGCTACTATCTAATTTATTACATGTATTGAGAAGAACAACAAAAATACCAAGTATATACATGTACCTCTGGGTTTTGATACTATCTGCAGGATTGTGCGATGAATTATCCGACCCGGAAAATGGTAATGTCAATGTAACTAGAGCTGTGGATACTGGAGTAACAGAAGGTTCTATTGCTGACTATACTTGTAACATGGGCTACCAGCTGATTGGTGAAGATCAGACCAGGACTTGTATGAGCAATGGAATGTGGAGTGGAGAGGAACCTACTTGCATACGTATGAAGAATGCATTGCCAATATATATATATGCACACATAACAAGAGCCACTTATGAACTGATTTATGTACCAATTTGAATGCTGATACTTACACGTATATGCAACAGCATACAAAATATAAACTTCATACTTTTTGTATCTGCAGGAATGTGTAATGAATTAAGCGATCCTGATAATGGTAATGTCACATGGACTGGATTAATACGTGGTTCTTTTGCTATCTATACCTGTAACATTGGCTTCATGATGCCTGGAGAACAGCTTAGGATGTGTATGGACAATGGAATGTGGAGTGGACAGGAACCTAAATGCACAGTTTCAGGTACGTATATATATACCTCAAACACGAACTTGAAGTTTGAATATTCATATTCCCCAATCCAGTCTGTCCAGACCTGAACATTACCAATGGAACTGTGAATTTCAATGCCACAACTGGAACTGCTATATACTCGTGTAATATTGGATATAGACTGATTGGGAACAGTTCCAGAACCTGCCAAAATGGAGAATGGAGTGGGGAAGAGCCTACCTGCAACCGTAAGTATGTACATGCGTGCTTAACCTTTACAGTACAGCTGTATGAAGGGCTCAAATGGTGTCTTATCATTAATGATTAGGTGCACAAGTCCTACATTCTATTGTGTATATTGATTTACTTCATTCCCCCCTCATTCTACATGTTTATGGATTTACATCCTCTCTCAGCTACATCACGGCTAGTAGGAGGTAACAGACGTTGTGAAGGCAGAGTGGAAGTGTATCTTGATGGTCAGTGGGGCACTGTTTGTGATGACCGCTGGAATACAACAGTTGCACAGGTATACATGCATACATTGTCTATTGAAGTACTATATGACTCTTCTCCAAGCTCTCTTACAGTATGGTAATGTGTGTATGTGTGTGTGTGTTGGAGGGAGGGAGGGAGGGAGGGAGATCACTCCTCATGCTCTACATTTCTGGATAGTAGTCTCAAATCACTCCTAGCTACTTATTGGCAAGTGGAGCAAGTCTACTTAGTCATGATAATGGACTGATTTTTATATATGTAATGGGCACTGTCTACATACCATGTTATACATGAGTTCTAATTTTACGTGCACACTAACATTTTGAAATCAGCCGTTGCCTACTCTGCTCACCAAAAATGCACTGCATATAATCTACATGTATTTCTCTTTCAGCTTGTGTGCACTCAACTATCCTGTGGTAGGGCAACAGAAGTTAGACATTTTGGTCCAGGAACTGGACAGATCCTGCTGGATGATGTTCATTGCAGAGGAAATGAAACTCTTTTGTTCCAGTGTCATCATACTGGTGTCGGAAACCATAACTGTGAACATTCTGAAGACGCCGGCGTTAGAGTATGTAGGGGGTCTATAAACATTGTTTAACAGGGTTGAGATATTTTGCTTGTATATGTGATGCAGCCCAGCCAACTGAGCTGCCTCAGTATTGCTCAGTTGGTAAGAGCATTACCTAAAACATGAGGCCGTGGGTTGGAGTCCCAGCCCAGAACAGCTCTTACACTGCAAAAAGAGGTAGTTGTTTTGACCAGTGTTTGTGGTTACCTCAGTTGCATTGCATTTTACTACATAAGTATAGTACAGTTGGGTTGTGTACGTGACTTCTATGAGATAAGTTATTATCTCAAGGGGCATCATTGTAACTTGAGATAAAAAATAGGTTGTACCTATACCTCAGTTGCAACAAAACAACCTCCCAAGAGATATGTGCATGGGATATCTGTAAGGATTGCTTTCCTGTATCTCAAGTTATAATGATGCCCCTTGAGATAATACCTTAGAGGAAGTCACGTACACAACCCCACTGTACTATACTTCTGTAGTAAAATGTAATGGAGGAGTAGCTTGCACTCATGTATACATACAAATAATTATATAATATTATGCTCTACATAGCTTGCACTCATGTATACATACAAATAATTATATAATATTATGCTCTACATAGCTTGCACTCATGTATACATACAAATAATTATATAATAATTATGCTCTACATACCAAGACAGGTTATAGTCATGTAATGCAACTGAGGTAACCACACACACTGGTCAAAACCACCTCTTTTTGCAGTGTACTTTGTTTCTGTTGTGTTGTGCTTTCATCCTTGCATCTGACTGTCTGTTAATGATCATGGTACACATATTGGGCATAGCTTTTGTTATGGTTGCAGTTATCAGTGATGTCAGAGAAGCAAACTTTGCAAGCAATTCCTATTTTGACAAAATGGGAATATCTCCCCTCCTAACCTCTTCATTTATGTGATTCGAGTATGCATATTATTAACCCTCAGCGTGCATGCGCAGCGAGGGTTACGGTAGATGTGTGTGTGTGTGTGTGTGTGTGTGTGTGTGTGTGTGTGTGTGTGTGTGTGTGTGTGTGTGTGTGTGTGTGTGTGTGTGTGTGTGTGTGTGTGTCTGTTAGGTCAAATCTCACCTCTGGAGCATCTGTTCCTCCTGAAAATACTGTCACGTACTCAGTCGGCAACGGAGGTCAAAAAATTTGTAGGGCTTTCGCTCCGTTGGAGAGATCTAGCACTACTCTGTTGAAAGCCATACGTATGGTCGTCTATTTTCCTGTGGAAATTGCGCATGTGGGACCAATTGAAAATGGAAAATCCGTCTTTTACTATTGGTCCTGGTGTAAGTACGGACTTGCACAGTGTGTAATGCAGTGTCAAACACGGACATCTCGATCTCACTGTTTCCCAAATCCATGCAGGCGTTTTCCTGTGTTTGCTCCATACTGCACCTTTTTATGATTTTGGCATTGTTATGTACCTCTTGTGCATAGTCGAATCCACAGACTTTGAATCTGATGCATATTCACATTTTGAAATTATATATATATATATCTGTTCCACAGTGTGAGGAAAACTAAGAGAACTTTAATTTAGTATACAGAACAAAATTACTTAGTTATTCTTATGATATTGTTACTAGATATTTTTTGTAACACTCCAGATAGTGACATTGTATAGTGCTGCATGAATGATGTATATACATGTATGTGTTGCATTGGCCTCATTGAAGTTCTCCCTAAGTAATGCATGACTGTATGTGGAGATAAGTATAAATGAATATAGTGGATCATATTCCTAGAAATCTGCACATTTGTTAATACTAGTGGAATGCTAAGCATTGTTGGTGAGCGGGAGAGTGCGCACGCAAAATTAGAAGCACGTATGGCATTACGATATGTACAGTGCCAGTTATATATATACAAGCGTAAAAAACATTTCATTAAAATGTTCAAGGATGTAGGGATGGTAGTGCCAAAAATTAGAGAAACAAGATTGTAGTGACCCAACTGGTGCACAGTGAATTATGATGTGACCATATGCAATTTATGTATGTGGGGAAATGATTAAAAGCCATGTGGAAATTATGCATGCACAACAATGACTGACTAACAATGTAACATATTTCAGAGTTCACGCTACCACAAAGGCGAATTACAATTCATGCATCTATGCAGACAAAGGATAATTGCATGCAACAATAACAACATGCGTAACCCCACGAAATAAAATGTAGGGAGGGGTTACGCATGTTGTTATTGTTGCATGCAATTATCCTTTGTCTGCATAGATGCATGAATTGTAATTTGCCTTTGTGGTAGCGTGAACTCTGAAATATGTTACATTGTTAGTCAGTCATTGTTGTGCATGCATAATTTCCACATGGCTTTTAATCATTTCCCCACATACATAAATTGCATATGGTCACATCATAATTCACTGTGCACCAGTTGGGTCACTACAATCTTGTTTCTCTAATTTTTGGCACTACCATCCCTACATCCTTGAACATTTTAATGAAATGTTTTTTACGCTTGTTTCACTAATTTTTCTTGGGTTTATACCCACTTCGAATTCTGCTTCTTCGTGGATTGCCTTATCATCCCTACTTGCTTATTTTACATTCTACTTGTTACTATAATGTCGCAATAAGAATATTGTTATTGAGTCATACTCAGAGAACTGAGAACAAGATACAACTTACTGCTATTGATTGTGAGGAAATATTATTGTACACGAAAAAATATTGCTGGGAATAGATGTAATCAGTAGTAGGACTTGACAAAGGAAGTGTGGAAAGTATGAAGGCCATAATACATACAATGATGGATCATTATTACAAAAATACAACATGGTCAGATTAGGTACGGAATTAATAGGAAATGAGGATATGACTTGAAGAAATTATTGATGAGATGACAGCTTGAAATACATGTGGCTTTCATGAGTAATGATGCATGTAGTTCTTACAATAGGATATATCTACAACAGTTAAGGAAGTGCCACTGGAACCCCCAGGCAAAAACCCGAGATAAAATTCATAAGGGAAAAACACAGGATAAACCCAAACAAAAACATGTTCTGGAAGTGTTGTTGAGGATTTCAGTTGGTTATATACTGGAGATAGGTTCAGACAGAGGGAGATCTGTATGACAGAGTGGGGAATATTAGATGAAGGTGCACATAAACAGAGGTACTGTATGTACTAGTTAAAGTACCCGTCCGAGTACATTACGCGATATAATGTACGAGGATGTGTCGAGAGCGTAATAAGGCACGAGGCGTAGCCGAGTGCCTTATTAGGCATCGAGACACATTCCGAGTACATTATATCGCGTAATGTACGAGGATATACGGGTACTTTAACTGGTTTATTGTATACGTATACGGAAATTTTCAAACTAGCGCTTGGGATAGGTAACAGCAGAGAAGCTGCTCAGCTCATTCCTCAATAGCGAGGGCTCTACAGAGTAGGCTAGGAACAATTTAATGCCTTAGCTAAGAATTGGCAGTGTGTTAGAGGTGAGCGTGTTCCCGCCAACATGCTTCTTAGTCATGAATGTCTGCAAAGCCTAAGGCCACTGACCTAAGGGCTGCGCTGCTACCTATGACGGACGACAGCAACTCACTATTATGAAATAAGAATCAGTGTTTCAGAGGTGAGTGTGTTCCCTTTGGCTTGCTTCTGAGTCATGATACCAGCCTTGGCATATGCCGCTGCGTGACAGATGCAGAAAACGTGACTCTGTAGAACCGCAGGGCGTTATTGTTTTGACCTTGTTGAGTAAACTGAGGACATATATGGAAGTGTACTATATTAAGATGAAAGGGAAAATAGAGCACACTGGGATAATAAAGCACTGTTAGACAATGGCATACTATACATTATGGCAAATAAAGAACACTTATGGCCTTTCATGTTAGGTGGCTTCGTACAATAAATACACACATACATGCCCACAAGTCACTCAGCACCTTACATACAACTAGATGAATGCTTGCAGCATTGTGGGTGAACCCACTTAGCCATAAGCTGAATATTGTGTGCATGTGCATGACAACGATATTTGGTATTTGGTGATAATGTTGTATTATACAGAAATGTTTCTGGTGCATGGTACAACTAGGTGTACCTGCTCCACTCACCCTATGACTCACTTGATATGTTGTCACTCAGACTACTGAGTGCAGGTAAGAAAACGGTAAAATGCGTGGCTTTGTTTGGTAGAATGCAAAATCTGGGAAGGTAGAAGATGAAGGAAGTTCAGGGGAGAGAAGGGGAAAAGGATCAGTCAGAATACACATTTTGTAATGGGAGAGTTGTCACAGCTACACACAGTCTTATTGGCTTAGTGCACAAGGTACACCGCAACTATTTCATTAAGTACAATCCAACAACACTTGTATATATATTGCAGCCAGATGTACCATGTAGAGGGTGGATAAGTGTTTTTGACTTGCAGCTGCACCCATTAGTGAATGTGATAGCTAAGTGGCCACCTGCTCATTGTGCACTCTTGCTAACTGCATGATATGAGTATGCAGTCTGTCAGTGATGACTCATCCAACCCCAAATGTGCAACAGTGACACACAATCCAGGGGACATGCTATAGCTACTTCACATCTGCACATTCTGTATCTGTGCTTTGCTCATAGCTTGAGTTTACATCATTGCTCAGCAAGGCATCCAGCTTGTCAACATAGTGATTTTCTGGTAGTTCCAGAACACACTGTGTACATCATGCAGGGACTACAGGAAATACTCAGTTGACTTTGGCAACCATCACTACTAATTTGGAACAAGCCACCTAAGACCCTCAGAGGAAAATTCGATTACTTTACAATAGTGGGACACTATCACATTGTCTAAGGTGTGCCTGTCTTCTTGTATTGGCTTATCAAAGGCTGCCTTCAAGGTCAGAATGGCATCAACCACTGTGTCAGTAACAGGTTCACACTGACTAGAGCACTCCCATTTCTTCCTCTTTACATGTGCACATGCAACATTTGTCATCAGTGTGGGAGTTCTTCAGCTACAACACACTGATCATCCTCATTAATAGGTATGGAAACGTCTCTCTTCACATGCTGGTAAGCTGAGTCATAGCAAAATGACTCTGAGGTCATAGTGTGACACCCTCTACCAAAGTCCTACATTTGAGTTCTGTGGATCTAATGCTCTTGAGCAAATATCCAGTAGGCTCTTTATGGACTTGCACAGCTTTGTTTAGCAGTCTCCTATATAGCTGTTATCTACACATGGTCCTCCCCAAAACCATGGGCATTTGTTTGGCTTGTCAGCATCACGAACATCTACTGGCTCTTACTATGTTGTTGGTAATATTTTTTCTGATAAGCCTTTTTTGTGTGAAGGCATTATGTGTGCACACAAAAGCGAACACAAACAATTATGAATCTAGCTCCAGGCGATATATATGTAAATGTAAATACAGTATGACCCACACTAATATATCTGAAAATGATTATACTGAAACGGAGCAGAGTGTCATGAACTGGGATGAGACCACCTTCGTAAAAGGACATTAGACTAGTACATGGCCGATGTATATATATTACCTGAAAGTTATTGCGATTGTGAATCGGAGCAGTAGCGAAGGGCCTTCAGGACACACAAACTGGCGGGACTCTGTATTTATGAGAAAAGATAAAAGTGGATACCAAACTACAGTAAAACTGACGTACCTGAGAGTGGTTGTACCGCCTGAGTGAAATAGTCGGACGAATGAAAAAGCGCAGCAAACTGTAGCGCAGAGAAGTGTCCAAACGACGATGAACAGCAAGTAGATGAACAACAAAACAAAAACAGCACGTAGACTAGCAGCCCGCTTGATGTATGTAACCTACGTATGCGCGTGATTACGAAAATGCAGAATATTATGTTGACGCAGGCGCGATCGTCTAATAGCGCATGAGTGATCATATCACAAATATGCAATTAACAAGGAAATGGCGTCCGACAATACGGAAGTGCTCGTAAGTCTTTGTCGTTCTCGTGCGAGAGGGATCCTACGACGATTCTGTTGGCCTAGGATCATGCACCGGAGAGAAAGGAATCGTTTTATGCTAAAATAAAGGTGAGCGCGTTTGTCAATTTTGAGGTAGACCGTTTGAAGAAGAAGAAGAAGAAGAAGAAGAAGAAGATGATGAAAAAATATTCAAAAACGGAGGTGTGGCAGTTTCCGTATGTCATTGTATACGTGTATTTTACATACTTTGAGGGTCTTATATGATAGAGAAACACTCGTAGAGCCTTGTTATATGTCTGAAAAGGCTTATAACTGTAGCGTTCGGGAGTTATGAGCCGTTTCATCTGGTAAATGGGCGTGTCCGTGTCGGCGCCATCCCTACATAGAGAGTCTACCGACTCTCTGATAGAGAGAGAAAGAAAATCGCCTGTTCACATCACTAGGAGGGCTCGCTACACTCGCCAATAATACACATACTCATTCTTCCATCGCAGCCACATCATCTGTACACATGTCTAAGAAACCTTTTATTAATGTACAGGTTTACAATAACAAAACTGCAGTCATTTTCAATTCGTAACGTTAGCACTCCAAAGTGTTAGAAAAATAATAACTGGTACTTGTTGGGTGATGTTGACATTTGCATATCCTTCTGTCTGTTCTAGTTTACCCAAAATAATTTATGCTGTTTTAGATGTATAATCATGCTGAAATTACATTTAAAAAGGTGTAGCTATATAGCTCTATAAGTTGTTACATAGCTGTGTCAGGAGGGAGGTAAGAGATGTCATCCCAGGGATGGCGATAGAGGCCTTCCTTCAGGTGCTTCTGGTCTAAATAATGTCCTACAACAGAGAGAGGAGGAATAGATATTATATTTCTGCAGGAAGGATGTATTGTGCTGTAGTAAAATTACTCCTAAAGTTTAGATTATAATTTAAGTGAAACGAAAATTTTGAGAGCTTCATTGCTGTGTAATCTCTAGGTTAATGCAAGCATACAAAAGTGCTATATATACAACTCACCTATAAACCCCATACTCCTTCCCAATATAAATAGTCCATTCAATGCCCCTATTTCTACATACTCTTCAGCTTCTTCACTGCCAAGAAAGAGAGACAGGCCAAAATTACATAATGTCCAGTTACAATGTGTGATCAATTCCTTATGCTGAGAATGCTCCACTGTGTCTCAGGAGGTCAACAAAGGACACAGCAATCATTCCATCCATATTCAAAATGAGATTAGGTTTTTGAAAATGTAATGTATGAAATTCAAAGCCAACATGCCCAAGGGAGCAAGACTAGGCTGGTTAGGTGGGATTTGAAACTAAACTCTGGGTTTCACAGATCAGGGTGGTAGTATATGAGAATGATGATGTATATAATACAGTGCACTTAAGCGTACTTTTGATGTGGTGATCTTTTCAACTTCTATTGCATAGTTGAGAAGAGGAGTAGCTGGGAAATTGGACTGCACAAATCACACCTTGATGATCACCACTCTCATGTCAGGGTTATTGAGCTGGTGACATGTGACACAAGCCATTAATTACATGACAGTCTGAGACTTGCAACAATAACTAATTTGCTGGAAGGCCATAGTGGATGAGCATAGTGCTCATTTCTGGGTGATGATAAAAACAGTGAGCACACTGCAAAAAAAGAGGTCGTTGTTTTGACCAGTGTGCGTGGTTACCTCAGTTGCATTACACAACTATAACCTGTCTTGGTATGTAGAGCAAAAGGGTTGTTATTTTAACCTTATACCTCATGCAGTTGTAACATAACAACCTCAAAGTGATATGTGGATATCTGTAAGGAACGACTTCCTGTATCTCAAGTTACAATGATGCCCCTTGAGATAATACCTTATCTCACAGGGGAAGTCAGGTACACAACCCCACTGTAGAGAGGTGTAATACTTGATGGCTCAGGCGTAAAGGATGAAGAGAGAGCAGGAAAGACCGATTTCCACCGGGAATCGAACTCAGGATTAGTGACTGGAAATCCAGTGCACTAACCACTGAGCCACGACTCCCAGTTAAAAATCAGTCCCCCCACTCTCTCTCATATACAGCCAGGTGGTACTCTCACCTGACCTGTCTACCACTCGATCATGTGCCGTCAGAACCCTGTTAAGAGTCCACCGGTAACAGTGAAGGAGCCATGCTGAGTGGATTTACAACTACAGAATAAATGAAATATAAATTCTTAGTTTACCTGGTGATGTGTAGAAAAGTGTAATACTCGATGGCTCAGGCGTAAAGGATGAAGAGAGAGCAGGAAAAACCGATTTCCACCGGGAATCGAACTCAGGATTAGTGACTGGAAATCCAGTGCACTAACCACTGAGCCACGACTCCCAGTTAAAAATCAGTCCCCCCACTCTCTCTCATATACAACCAGGTGGTACTCCCATACTGGAGTCTCGCACCTGACCTGTCTACCACTCGCATTAGCTACTACGTTTGCTACCAAGTAAACAGTAAAATGCATGTACCTAGGTCCAGAAAAAATGACGGGAGACAAGTAAATAAAAAATTTAGGAAATTTGAAAGGAAATATAGGGATTGCATAAAAAGGAATGGAGACAAGATTGGGACACAGACATGTTATGATATATCGACGTACTCATAATGTTACGTCAATATATCATAACATGTCTGTGTCCCAATCTTGTCTCCTTTCCTTTTTATGCAATCCCTATATTTCCTTTCAAATTTCCTAATTTTTTTTATTTGAGTTGCAACTTGAGTATACTATAGCTACAGCTGGCAAATACTTTCTACATTAAAGAGACAAACATAGAGCTATGAGCAACCTGGCTTCTGAAAACCTTGAGGAACTCAACCACATGACAACTCAGGAATGTATGTAGTAATATAGCAATTCATCAAGTTTCCCTCTCAAAGGAACAGCAGTAAAACCTCAGTTGCATGTAGTGGCCTCAGTTGCATAAAATAAAGCATTATACTGCCACTGTATACATTCTTCATTAACGAGGAGAAACTCAAAAATGGCTATACTATTACTTCTACATTCCCAAGTTATCATGTATTTGTTGGCATACAGCTAGGTGTAAAGAAAGTTCAGCAAATCATGCAGGAGGTTATTAGAAGCCAGCTAGGTTACTCAAAGTCAAAAGTCATGCCACTTCTAACTTGTTGTTTTCTCACTCATTAAAATGGAATTTAATGGCCCTAGTACACAGGTTAAAACAACCTTTAACTTTTTACAGTGTATAGAGTGGTGAGGAGACAACGATATCCAGAGGGTGAATGCTTTTGCTGCCCTAGAAAGGGATGTCAAAAGGTGGTGTCTTTCAGAACAGGAACAGCGAGAATTTTGTGGACCTGAAGATAGGTGTGAAACAACCTAGAGTGGTGAGGAGACAACGATATCCAGAGGGTGAATGCCCTAGAAAGGGATGTCAAAAGGTGTCCTTTGCTTTCTCATCATGCTTTTACATAAACCCCACACTCGCTCAATTGTCTGCATATGGGCTCCAGTGGTGGGGTCCACAAAATTCTCGCTGTTCCTGTTCTGAAAGACACCACCTTTTGACATCCCTTTCTAGGGCAGCAAAAGCATTCACCCTCTGGATATCGTTGTCTCCTCACCACTCTGCATTCTGCACCACACACACATGTATGCTGTGATGGTAGTAGTTTCTTCTGCCTACACCAGTGGACAGTGCTGGCTGTTGAAGCTAGTTGTCGGCAAAGGTCTCTATAAGTTGTAGAAAACACTGGCAACTGAGCCTGGGCCATTGTGATGACGTTGGTTGTGATGTAGATTGGAGATGTATTATTTATAATTGGTGGTTAAAACGATCTTGCACCCCAGCATGGCAAAGTCGCACCGTGGCATAGCAGTCAAAGGTGCGAACCACTAGCAACTAGGTAGTACACAGTGTTTATGATAACCGGATTACGTAAAAGTCAAAAAATGAAGAAAATTGGCTAAAGTTCCCAGACCACTTTTTCCCTGCAGGCAGGTGGTCTGGGAACGAGACTAGCTCCTGCTAGCAGCAAAGGGGGCGCGTACAGCACAGTGCGCTTAGCATCACGTGATATAAATCCAGAGGTCGGAACCCATCACGTGACTGTGGACTGTCTATGAGATTTTGTATGGAAATGTTTTCTCCGTCTACAAGGTAGCTAGTGCAAATGTAAGCATATCACCTGAAAGTACTAGGTGAGTATACTCGAAATATGGCCAGTACCCCAAGCGTACCCTTCGACTTTGGTTGTTACAAGCCTTAGAGCGTTTTTACTCGGTCCGCCTACAGGAAGCCAAAATGTCGGCACGTTTGCCCTTGCCTAGCTCTATCAAACCTCGGTGTAACTGTTGAGATCGCTGAGCCTTCTTCGCCAAACTCCCGTGCTAAAATACCGATCGGAATCTTCTACCAGTATATCAACGTGCGTTCATTCTTTACAGCTTACGCGGGCGCGATTATCTGATAGCGCGTGCGTAAATCACATGATAGTTACGTAACATTACAGTCCCAACCTCCTCTGCTCGCTGTCGAAGATGCTCGCATTGTACATGTTCCTGCAGTTATGCTGGATACACCCTGTTGTGAGCGAGTTCCTCCAATCAAGCAAGCACCTTGCACTAATCGAGGTGTGCCGGCTAGAACCTGAAGTAGAGAGCTTGGAAGCACCTGAGGGGAATGGGCTACGGGAATACACGGCCATTTGGTCCGTAAACATTCCCGACGGACCAAAGGCAGCGGATGAAATAGCCAAAAAACATGGATTCATCAATACTGGACCAGTAATATTTTCATACGTGATATACAGATCTAGTGCAATGCACATATGAACTCTATGGCATTATAATTTCCGTAATAGATGGGGCCTGGCATATAGCATCATAATAGGTAAAAATATTTCCTTTAGCTGCATAACCAGTGCATGTTCTGTAGGAAAGTGCCTCTATAGAAGATGTTTAGAAGACTGTTGAAGCATCTATTGTGTTAATGTTACATTAACAAACTGGCTTGGTTGTATATGCTTCTTGTGCGATGTGAGGGTTTTTCTCAAAGCTGGCACACAATTGAAAAGAAGTGCTAAGCATAGCAAGCAAGCAGATAAGTATCATTGCGCCCTTCACCACAGCAGTAAGTGTAAGTCAGTAAGCCATTAGCCTAAAAGAAATATTTCCACTATCAAAAAATTGCTTATGGCCATTTTACAGTTGAAAGTGCCTTTCCAGGAGCATGTGTGTGAGTTTAGTTGTCTGCTATGCAATTAGTAACACCCCACAGTGTGCATGTCCCATAGTATGGTTAAATGCCCATAGCAGAGGCAATTGGTTTGGCCTGTCTGTCTGTCTGTCTGTCTGTCTGTCTGACTGTCTCAGTATGTTGTCGGTGGCCAAAAAGATTTAAAATGTCCTCTAACCATGGCATTCTTAAGTGAGCTGCAGCAGTTTCTTCCCTTTGCATGTGTCAGTATAATCCATACACCTCTCTGTCTCACAAACGTAACACATATTATAAATTGTATTGCAGAGTGACAGTGAAGAGGGAGTGTATAATTTTGCCTTGAATGAAGGAGAAATTTCACAAATGCCCAAATATATTCCTTATAAAAGAAAGACTCGTGTGTTGTCAATGGAAGAGAGTGTAAGTATATTTAAACAGTGATCATATATATGTGACGGGTCTTCTTCTCTATACTAAGTTTGAGTTCACCTGACCTTCAGGTTGAAATGCTTTGCCTTGAATTGTGTTGCTTTGTATGTGTGATTCGACCTAACCAGCTGAGCTGCCTCGATAGCTCAGTTGGTAGAGCATCTGCCTAGAATGCAGAATGTCACGGATTTGAGTCCCGCCTGAGGTAGTTCATTTTTTCTTTGAAAAATGACTGTCTTGGGTGAGTTGCATTGTTTTGTGTTGTATTGCTTTGGGAGTCTTTTGGTCTGATTATTTTATGTAGTACTCAATATATAGCTTATTTCCTGTAAAGTACGTAGTCTTGTCTCTTGCATGCTATGTTAGTTCTTCTTGGCCCACATCAGGTTGCATATGCTGGACAGAAAGTGGTTAAAAAAATGTGCACAAGAATGAGAAGTGAGTAGAAGTTATTATTGATTATAATAATTCAAAGTTTTTACAACTACTTAGTGCCAAATCAAGCACCAGGCCGGAGAAGACGGAATGCTAACATCAACCTGAGGGCTGATTGGCTCAACGATAGTCGTGTCAATGTTTCCTGGGATTCTCCACCACCAAATACCCCCTACCAATTACAGCACATTGCTTTTGCTGTGTCTAATGGAATAACTACTATTTTAAATGGCAGTTATACATTACAATCCGGTACTACATCCGTGGAACTGAGTGGTACTAATGTGACAATATCCAACATCAATCTTTTTTATATATATGGGTCAACCTTTCCCAGTAGTGTATTGCTTCATGGTAAGTATATGGTACACATTATCAGCAATTGTCACTTGTGTAGGGTATATGCTTATGAGACCATACCAGTGATGCTAGGCTTGCTTAGTGTAATATGGTACCTTCCATTTCATGGCTACTATAATATACAGTGTCTAGGGAAGAGGCAATCTACATTCCAAATCCACAGATTATGCTATTTCACAATTCTCCTAAACCCTACCTATTGTCATTAGCGAGCAGAGCAAGCCTACCTAGTTGCGACAATGGGCTGATTTTTCTGTATGTTTACTGAAACGGATGACTATGATTACACTGTAACATTCTATGTAGCTCTGCAGTGTGATATCTTCTTGCTTACCAGAGAAGATGATTTGGCCATGCAGTATGTAGCTCAACTGTGTTATGTGGCATGTACATATTATCATATATAGACACCTGATAAATATTTATTACTTATATGTATTAGTTATAACACCCCCTCGAGTGATATGGCGTGTATATACGCACAACGCCCTAGGGCGCATAATGCCCAAGGGTGGAGTGCGTATCAACCAGCCATATCACAAAGAGGGGGTGTTATGAGTGATGTATAGCCTAGCTCCAAGCGGTTCCTGGTATGCAACCGAGTGGTAGAACAGTTGTTTCTGGTTGGGGGACAGTTGGACAGACTCCAGTGCCAGTGAGAGCGAGGTTCAGGCTGCTGCATTACTCGTAGATCTACCCCCTGTGAAGTTGCCTGTCTCGGTAAAAAGCGGTTGTCTAAACTGCTCCGTTGTCTAGTGTGAGTGCCAGAAGTTCAGGCTACTGCCCTACGCATACCCGCATATATCTGATAATGCACTGCTGAGTGTGCTATGGCATATATATAGCACGGGCAACATCAAAGGGACCGCTTGGAGCTAGGCTATAAACACAGTATATATTACTACGTGACTTGTGACCATTCCTGCTTGCCCACAATGCTCAGCATTCTACTATCATGGCATGTATCAGGGGCATTGGTACTATCTAGGGTTATATATATATATAGTGGTGCTGTGTACACCCACCTCTCATGCATATAAACCAGCTACACGTGCACTATATATTACATTGGTTCAGGTGCTTTGTCTTGCTTTGTATATGTGATTCGAGCCCAACCAGCTGAGCTGCCTCAGTAGCTCAGTTGGTAAGAGTGTTGCCTAAAAAGTAGATGGTCATGAGTTCAAGTCCCGCTTGAGGCAGCCAATTTTTCTTTGAAAAATAACTGGTTGGTCGAGTTGGGTTGTGTTGCTTTGTCTTTCTGTGTTGTGTTACCTTCTGTGTTGTGTTGCCTTCCAAGTATCTCATGGATGATTGAAGTCATATATACATGTACATAGGCATTATATTCAGTGTGTGGGATATATTCAATGTATGACATCTTCATACAGACTCGGCCAGTCTCTCGCCACCTTCTAACATCACAGTACAGATACTTGGGAGTACAAGTGCATTGGTTACATGGAGCCCTGTCACCACTGTTGAACAACGAATAATACAATATTCAGTCATTACATACAATGGAAAATCTAATCCACAAATTCATGTAGCTCCTAGCACCACTACAAGTATAAGGATTGACGGTCTGAGTTCAGGAAATTACATAGTTTTTGTTGTGGCAACATCAGGAAGTGATTATGGATTATCACTTAAAGCATTTACGATGGAAGGTGGTATGTATATGTGTGTGGTGTATCACAGATGAATTTATGTGTACAGATACAGAATTGTGCTAATTGCATGTGTGCAATAATGCCTTACACATGTTATTATTGTTGCATGCCATCATCCCTACATATATATTTCTCTGATTTTCGGCATATATCTTACATTACATTTTATTAGCCTCATGTGACCCTTCCTGTGAAAATGGAGGAACTTGCACTGCACCAGATACTTGTGTATGTCTGGCTGGATATTCTGGAGACCAATGCGAAAATGGTATGTTCTAGGATTTTTGCACCATCAAGCATGCCCATGTATCATACTTTACGCTTTATTAGCCATATGTGACCCTGCCTGTGAAAATGGAGGAACTTGCACTGCACCAGATACTTGTGACTGTCCTAAAGAATATTCAGGCGACCACTGTCAAACAGGTATGTTTTTTTGTATAGATCGATCTTTTTGCTCCATGAATGCACCCCATGTACAATCTTAGCTATATGTGACCCTGCCTGTGAAAATGGAGGAACTTGCACTGCACCAGATACTTGTGACTGTCCTGAAGGATATTCAGGCGACCAATGTCAAACAGGTATGTTTTTTTGTATAGATCGATCTTTTTGCTCCATGAATGCACCCCATGTACAATCTTAGCTATATGTGACCCTGCCTGTGAAAATGGAGGAACTTGCACTGCACCAGATACTTGTGACTGTCCTGAAGGATATTCAGGCGACCACTGTCAAACAGGTATGTTTTTTTGTATAGATCGATCTTTTTGCTCCATGAATGCACCCCATGTACAATCTTAGCTATATGTGACCCTTCCTGTGAAAATGGAGGAACTTGCACTGCACCAGATACTTGTGTATGTCTGGCTGGATATTCTGGAGACCAATGTGAAAATGGTATGTTCTAGGATTTTTGCACCATCAAGCATGCCCATGTATCATACTTTACGCTTTATTAGCCATATGTGACCCTGCCTGTGAAAATGGAGGAACTTGCACTGCACCAGATACTTGTGACTGTCCTAAAGAATATTCAGGCGACCACTGTCAAACAGGTATGTTTTTTTGTATAGATCGATCTTTTTGCTCCATGAATGCACCCCATGTACAATCTTAGCTATATGTGACCCTGCCTGTGAAAATGGAGGAACTTGCACTGCACCAGATACTTGTGACTGTCCTGAAGGATATTCAGGCGACCAATGTCAAACAGGTATGTTTTTTTGTATAGATCGATCTTTTTGCTCCATGAATGCACCCCATGTACAATCTTAGCTATATGTGACCCTGCCTGTGAAAATGGAGGAACTTGCACTGCACCAGATACTTGTGACTGTCCTGAAGGATATTCAGGCGACCACTGTCAAACAGGTATGTTTTTTTGTATAGATCGATCTTTTTGCTCCATGAATGCACCCCATGTACAATCTTAGCTATATGTGACCCTTCCTGTGAAAATGGAGGAACTTGCACTGCACCAGATACTTGTGTATGTCTGGCTGGATATTCTGGAGACCAATGTGAAAATGGTATGTTCTAGGATTTTTGCACCATCAAGCATGCCCATGTATCATACTTTACGCTTTATTAGCCATATGTGACCCTGCCTGTGAAAATGGAGGAACTTGCACTGCATCAGATACTTGTGACTGTCCTAAAGAATATTCAGGCGACCACTGTCAAACAGGTATGTTTTTTTGTATAGATCGATCTTTTTGCTCCATGAATGCACCCCATGTACAATCTTAGCTATATGTGACCCTGCCTGTGAAAATGGAGGAACTTGCACTGCACCAGATACTTGTGACTGTCCTGAAGGATATTCAGGCGACCACTGTCAAACAGGTATGTTTTTTTTTGTATAGATCGATCTTTTTGCTCCATGAATGCACCCCATGTACAATCTTAGCTATATGTGACCCTGCCTGTGAAAATGGAGGAACTTGCACTGCACCAGATACTTGTGACTGTCCTGAAGGATATTCAGGCGACCACTGTCAAACAGGTATGTTTTTTTGTATAGATCGATCTTTTTGCTCCATGAATGCACCCCATGTACAATCTTAGCTATATGTGACCCTTCCTGTGAAAATGGAGGAACTTGCACTGCACCAGATACTTGTGTATGTCTGGCTGGATATTCTGGAGACCAATGTGAAAATGGTATGTTCTAGGATTTTTGCACCATCAAGCATGCCCATGTATCATACTTTACACTTTATTAGCCATATGTAACCCTGCCTGTGAAAATGGAGGAACTTGCACTGCACCAGATACTTGTGACTGTCCTAAAGAATATTCAGGCGACCACTGTCAAACAGGTATGTTTTTTGTATAGATCGATCTTTTTGCTCCATGAATGCACCCCATGTACAATCTTAGCTATATGTAACCCTGCCTGTGAAAATGGAGGAACTTGCACTGCACCAGATACTTGTGACTGTCCTGAAGGATATTCAGGCGACCAATGTCAAACAGGTATGTTTTTGTATAGATGTTTTTGCTCCATGAATACACCGTTGTCCGTTGAGTACGTGATATCATTTTCAGAAGGAATAGACACTCCAGAGGTTTATGTGATTTAACACACACACACACACACACACACACACACACACACACACACACACACACACACACACACACACACACACACACACACACACACACACACACACACACACACACACACACACACACACACACAGACATATACACATACACAGACGACTACCGTAACCCTCACTGCGCATGCGCGCCGAGGGTTCACAAGGTACAATATGCAGGCAAAACAGGGAATGATGACATACAACAATAATAGGTCTTTAACTACACATAAAGGGATAAGGGGTGCGGTCCCCGCAAGGGGAGAGCCCCCCGAAGGGGGGCGTGGCGACACTCCCGACCACTTTCTCCGGAGTGGCCTGCTGCGGCTCCTGTCCTCGCAGTCTCCGAGATTTGCGCGTGGGTCTCTGAGGTAGAGGCTCGGAGGTAGCCATGCGCAAAAACACCAGTCGAATAAGAATAATACTTCCCTGTTTGTATGCATGTTTTATTGCCTGCCTTTGCCTGCATGCTCCTTATTTCAATGATGTTATTACATTGGAATCTGTTTCTAGTGTTTCACAGACGAGGAAAAATTCATATATACACTACAGCATCATGTAGTGAGCTGTCCAATCCTGCTAATGGTACTGTCAGATGGACTGGACTGACAATTGGTTCCTTTGCCATCTATACCTGTAACAATGGGTACCAAAGGATTGGACAGTGGATCAGGATGTGTATGAGCAATAGAATGTGGAATAGACAGGAACCTTCTTGCATACATAATAAGAATGCTGTACAAATTTATGCAAGTATGGTACAACTATATTTGCTCCATATATTTGCCCATGCACACTATGTTTAATCTTAGCTGTATGTACCTGTGCCATTTGCTCCATGAGTATGCCCATATAAATCTAGCCATATGTGACCCTGCCTGTGAAAATGGAACATGTACTGCACCAAATACTTGTGACTGTCTTGAAGGATATTCAGGCGACCAATGTCAAATAGGTATGTTTTGTATAGATTATTTGCACCATGAATATGCCCACACTATGTACCTACCTAGAAGGATATGTAAAAATGCTAAAACCCCACAAAATTGGACTAACATTTGCCTTAATTTTTGCATTGGAGTGTCCATGATTCTAGACCAACAAAACTTCTTCATATACCTACTTTGACATGATTTCCTGCCTTCCTGTGTGTACAATAGAAAAGGGTATAGGCCCTGCATGTGTGTACTTCTTTTGTACATCATTTAGTTAACGGGATGCTTATAATTCATATACACACTACAGCATCATGTAGTGAGCTGTCCAATCCTACTAATGGTATTGTCTTGTGGACTGGACTGACAACTGGTTCTAATGCGATCTATACCTGTAATAGTGGCTACCAACAGATTGGAGAACGGATCAGGACTTGTATGAGCAATGAAGTGTGGAATGGACAGGAGCCTATTTGCATACGTAAGAAGAATGCATTTGTAATGTGTACACATTTATACAAGTAGGGTACGAATAGATTTGCTCCATGAATATGCCCATATAAATGTTGGCCATAAATGTACCCATCTACACTATGTTTAATCTTAGCCATATGTGACCCTGCCTGTGAAAATAGAGGAACCTGTACTGCACCAGATACTTGTGCATGTCTGGCTGGATATTCTGGAGACCGATGTGAAAATGGTATGTTTTATTAACCCTCGGCGCGCATGCGCAGGAGGGTTACGGTAGTTGGGTCTGTGTTTGTGTGTTTGTGTGTCTGTCTGTCTGTCTGTTAAGTCACATCTCACCTCTGGAGCGTTTGTTCGTCCTGAAAATACTGTCACGTACTTAGCGGGTAACGGAGGTCAAAAAATTTGTGGGGTTTTCTTTGACCCTGTCTGTGAAAATGGAGGAACATGTACTGCACCAAATACTTGTGACTGTCCTGAAGGATATTCAGGTGGCCAATGCCAAACAGGTATGTTTTAGACTTTTGTACAATGAATATGCCCATATGTACACATGAGTGATATGTGAAAAATGCTAAAATACCTGCACTAAGATTTGCTTTAATTTTTACACAAAGTGATTCTGTTGAAGCATCCATGATCTTAGACCTTCATTTGACATGATTTCCTGCCTTCCTATGTGATCCATGATCCATGTACAATAGAAAATGGATGGGCCCTGCAAATGTGAACTGCTTATATTATACATCTTTTTGTTAGCAACTAATGCTCTATTTGGATTCATATATACCCTACAGCATCATGTAGTGAGTTGTCCAATCCTGCTAATGGTGCTGTCAGATGGACTGGACTGACAACTGGTTCCTTTGCCGTCTATACCTGTAACAATGGGTACCAAATGACTGGACAGCAGATCAGGATGTGTATGAGCAATAGAATGTGGAGTGGACAGGAACCTTCTTGCATACGTATGAAGAATTGTGTACACATTTTGTACAAGTAACATAAAAATGACTGTCAGAGAGTTTAAGTTTTGGTCTGTAAAGAATTATTTGCTAGCATTACTGTTATTGGAACAGGCTACATGACTGTACCCAGTTTAAGTTTTGATCTGTAAAGAATTATTTGCTAGCATTACTGTTATTGGAACAGGCTACATGACTGTACCCATGTACACTATGTTTAATCTTAGCCATATGTGACCCTGTCTGTGAGAGTGGAGGAATCTGTACTGCACCAGATACTTGTGTATGTCTGGCTGGATATTCTGGAGACCGATGTGAAAATGGTATGTTCTAGGGTTTGCACCGTCAACATGTTCATGTATCCTACATTACACTTTATTAGCCATATGTGATCCTGTCTGTGAAAACGGAGGAACATGTACTGCACCAAATACTTGTGACTGTCCTGAAGGATATTCAGGCAGCCAATGTCAAACAGGTACATTTTAGACTTGTACAATGAATACACCCATACACTATGTACCTACATAGAGACATACATGAAAAATGCTAAAGTTGGCCTAGTATTTCCCTTAATTTATTGCACAAAGTGATTCCATTGAAGCGTCTATGATCCTAGACCAACAGACTTTCTTCAGTTTGACTTGATTTCCTGCCTTCTTATGTGGTACGTGATTCATGTACAATAGAAAATGGGTGGTCCCTGCACATGTGAACTGCTTATATTAGTTAGCAACTTATGGTATTGTCAGATGGACTGGACTGACAACTGGTTCTAATGCCATCTATATCTGTAACAATGGCTACCAGTTGAATGGAGACCAGATCAGGACTTGTATTAGCAATAGAATGTGGAGTGGACAGGAACCTACTTGTACAAGTGTAAAAACATTTTCACTAAAATGTTGAAGGATGTAGGGATGGAAGTGCCAAAAAGTATAGAAACAAGGTCAAAGTACACCATGCATGCATTCAAAGGCAGGGGACGATAGCATGCAACAATCATAACATGCGTAACCCCTTTTAGAATTTACAGATGTAGGGATATGGGGTTACGCATGTTATGATTGTTGCATGCTATCGTCCCCTGCCTTTGAATGCATGCATGGTGTACTTTGACCTTGTTTCTATACTTTTTGGCACTTCCATCCCTACATCCTTCAACATTTTAGTGAAAATGTTTTTACACTTGTTTCACTGGTTTTTTTAGTTGTGTAGCAATACATATAAACCTACTGACTTTCGTGCAGAGTTCTACCTCCCTTCCATACCTATAAGCAGGATATCTAGCAATTGTCAGTGACTCCTACAACATGTCTTGTACGAATATTGCCTACTGAGTACAACAGCGGGTCCAGTTGCCTGCAACAGTAAAGGAACGGAGCAACGTAGCCAAAAAAGACAACACAGCGCTCGAAACAGCGGCAGCTCGACGGACACAAAGCCTGCATCACTAGTGCACAAAACTAACTTCACGTGTTCGGCACGTGAGCAAACAAGAAAATGGCGTCTAAAACTAACACTTGTAAGGTTGCAGACCTGGAGTTTGACGGCTTTGGGAGAAGGTATGTAGATTTTGTGCATCAAGGATCATGTACGCTCCAGTATAAATGATTTTTGTGAAAGAATTAGAGCGATTACTAACCCCAGTTTCGCGGTAGGCCGTTTGAACTGAATTAGAAAGAAGAAGAAGAAGAAGAAGAAGAAGAAGAAGATGATGAACAATCCGGGTTTTTACAAATTTCTGAGAATCACTGTAACTGTATATTTTACGTACTTTGAGAGTATTATAGTGTATAGAAGCACTCGCAGAGCATGTAGTTTGTCTGAAAAGGCTTAAAACATCCGCGTTCGGGAGTTCTGAGCCGTTACTTTTGTTAAGGCTAATGGGCGTGTCTACCGACTCTATGATACGTATGAAAAATGCATTTGTAATGTGTACACATTTATACAGAAAAAGGACTGTCAGAGAGTCGAGTATTTGGCTCTAAAGAATTTATTTTCAAGTGTTACTGTTAGCTCCGTGAATGTACCCATTTACACTTTTAGCTGTATGTGACCCTGCCTGTGAGAATGGAGGAATCTGTACTGCACCAGATACTTGTGTATGTCTGGCTGGATATTCTGGAGACCAATGTGAAAATGGTATGTTCTTTTTGCATGATCAACATGCCCATGTATCCTACATTCCACTTTATTAGCCATATGTGACCCTGTCTGTGAAAATGGAGGAACATGTACTGCACCAAATACTTGTGACTGTCCTGAAGGATATTCAGGTGGCCAATGTCAAACAGGTTCGTTTTAGACTTTTGTACAATGAATATCCCCATAAACTATGTACTACATAGAGATATATGTGAAAAATGCCCTACATGAAAAAACCTACATGAGTGATATGTGAAAAATGCTAAAATACCTGAACTAAGATTTGTTTTTAATTTTTACACAAAGTGATTCTGTTGAAGCATCCATGATCTTAGACCTTCATTTGACATGATTTCCTGCCTTCCTATGTGATCCATGATCCATGTACAATAGAAAATGGATGGGCCCTGCAAATGTGAACTGCTTATATTATACATCTTTTTGTTAGCAACTAATGCTCTATTTGGATTCATATATACCCTACAGCATCATGTAGTGAGTTGTCCAATCCTGCTAATGGTGCTGTCAGATGGACTGGACTGACAACTGGTTCCTTTGCCGTCTATACCTGTAACAATGGGTACCAAATGACTGGACAGCAGATCAGGATGTGTATGAGCAATAGAATGTGGAGTGGACAGGAACCTTCTTGCATACGTATGAAGAATTGTGTACACATTTTGTAAAGAATTATTTGCTAGCATTACTGTCATTTGAACAGGCTACATGACTGTACCCATGTACACTATGTTTAATCTTAGCCATATGTGACCCTGTCTGTGAGAGTGGAGGAATCTGTACTGCACCAGATACTTGTGTATGTCTGGCTGGATATTCTGGAGACCGATGTGAAAATGGTATGTTCTAGGGTTTGCACCGTCAACATGTTCATGTATCCTACATTACACTTTATTAGCCATATGTGACCCTGTCTGTGAAAACGGAGGAACATGTACTTCACCAAATACTTGTGACTGTCCTGAAGGATATTCAGGCAGCCAATGTCAAACAGGTACATGTTAGACTTGTACAATGAATACACCCATAAACTATGTACTACATAGAGATATATGTGAAAAATGCTAAAGTTGGACTAGTATTCCCCTTAATTTTGGCACGAAGTGATTCTATTGAAGCATCTATGATCCTTGACCAACAGACTTTCTTCAGTTTGACATGATTACCTGCCTTCTTATACACTACAGCATCATATAGTGAGTTATCCGATCCTGCTTGGGAGCGTGATCGATGCGAGTGCGTGAATGCTAGGCGGTGCTGTCATAATTACAAGCAGGCGTGGCCTTAGCTAGCAAAGCACAGCCCTAAGGCCCCTAACCCCAAGCCCTAGCCAGTTGTTATGGGCTGCGCCCACTCGTAATTACGACAGTGCCGTATGTGCGCTGCTTTTCTCTGGGCTGGTTTCTAGCTGCCTGAGCTACTGCCTGGGTTACTGCTTTTTACGGCCTTTAATCAGTCTGGACAGTTCTAAACGGTCTGCTGTTTTAAAAATTGATCCTCAACATATATATGTACCTATTTATACTATGTTTAATCTTAGCTGTATGTGACCCTTCCTGTGAGAATGGAGGAATCTGTACTACACCAGATACTTGTGTATGTCTGGCTGGATATTCTGGAGACCGATGTGAAAATGGTATGTTCTAGGGTTTAGCACCATCAACCTGCTCATGTATCCTACATTACACTTTATTAGCCATATGTGATCCTGTCTGTGAAAATGGTGGAACATGTACTTCACCAAATACTTGTGACTGCCCTGAAGGATACTCAGGCAGCCAATGTCAAACAGGTACCTTTTAGACTTTTGTACAATGAGTACACCCATACACTATGTACCTATATAGAGATATATGTGAAAAATGCTAAAATTGGACTAGTATATATTTGCCTTAATGTTTGCCCCAAGTGGTTCCATTGGAGCGTCTATGCTCCTAGACCAACAGACCTTCAGTTTGACATGATTTCCTGCCTTCTTATGTGATACATGATTCAAGTACAATAGAAATGGGTGGGCCCTGCACATGTGAAGTGCTTATATTAGTTAGCAACTGATGCTGAATTTAGATTCATTTAGACTATGGTAACTTTAAATTGACCAATCAGAGTGGGAGAAATGAGGGATCTATTTTTCATAGTCACCTCGTTAGCAGGATCTATAGTTGGCCACTAGCCCCTAATAGTGGGATCTATTGGCCTGCTTTCCTTGTTGCTAGCGGTTTGAATGGTCATTGTCCAATCAGTTTCTCTGCTGTGGTCTAGATGCACTCGTCATCAGCAACTACGCAATTTAGAAAGCCTCAGGCCCTAAGTAGTGTCCTCGCTGCACTGGGGATGCTACATCCAGCCCTCGGCTTTCTAAATTCCGTAGTTCCCTTGAACCAGCGTCTGATTTATATATATACACTACAGCATCATGTAGTGAGTTGTCCGATCCTGCTAATGGTGACGTCACTTGGACTGGACTGACAACTGGTTCTAATGCCATCTATACCTGTAACAATGGCTACCAACTGACTGGAGAACAGATCAGGACTTGTATGAGCAATAGAATGTGGAGTGGACAGGAACCTACTTGCTTACGTATAAAAAATGTATTTGTAATGTGTACACATCAATACAGAAAAAAGACTATCAGAGGTCTTTGGCTCTAAAGAATTTATTTGCTAGTGTCATGTTAGCTCCATGAATGTACCCATTTATACTATGTTAATCTTAGCTGTATGTGACCCTTCCTGTGAGAATGGAGGAATCTGTACTACACCAGATACTTGTGTATGTCTGGTTGGATATTCTGGAGACCAATGTGAAAATGGTATGTTCTAGGGTTTAGCACCATCAACATGCTCATGTATCCTACATTACACTTTATTAGCCATATGTGATCCTGTCTGTGAAAATGGTGGAACATGTACTTCACCAAATACTTGTGACTGCCCTGAAGGATATTCAGGCAGCCAATGTCAAACAGGTACCTTTTAGACTTTTGTACAATGAATACACCCATACACTATGTACCTATATAGAGATATATGTGAAAAATGCTAAAATTGGACTAGTATTCCCCTTAATTTTTGCACAAAGTGATTCCATTGAAGCATCTATGATCCTTGACCAACAGACTTTCTTCAGTTTGACATGATTTCCTGCCTTCTTATGTGATACGTGATTTATGTACAATATAAAATGGGTGGGCCCTGCACATGTGAACTGCTTGTATTAGTTAGCAACTGATGCTGAATTTAGATTATGGTAACTTTAAATTGACCAATCAGATTGGGAGAAATGAGGGATCTATTTTTCATAGTCACCTCGTTAGCGGGATCTATAGTTGGCCACTAGCCCCTAATAGTGGGATCTATTGGCACGCTTTTCATGTTGCTAGCGGTTTGAATGGTCATTGTCCAATCAGTTTCTCTGCTGTGGTCTAGATGCACTCGTCATCAGCAACTATGCAATTTAGAAAGCCTCAGGCCCTAAGTAGTGTCCTCGCTGCACTCGGGATGCTACATCCAGCCCTTGGCTTTCTAAATTTCGTAGCTCCCTTGAACCAGCGTCTGATTTATATATATACACTGTAGCATCATGTAGTGAGTTGTCCGATCCTGCTAATGGTGACGTCACTTGGACTGGACTGACAACTAGTTCTAATGCCATCTATATCTGTAACAATGGCTACCAACTGACTGGAGAACAGATCAGGACTTGTATGAGCAATAGAATGTGGAGTGGACAGGAACCTACTTGCTTAAAAATGCATTTGTAATGTGAGTGGACTAGCACGTAAGCTGAGTTTGAGTTGCGGAGAGTTACAATGCCTCCAAAGAAGAAAATGCAATCGTCCGTGCCTAAGGAGCTTTGCTGCGTTTGCTGCCAACCTATTGTGAAGGGTAAAGACGGGTTCTTATTTTGTGGAGGTGACTGTCAGCAATGGTTCCATCGTTACTGCGCGGGTGTGAGCGCCCAAGTCTATAGAAGCATGACAGAGAAAGGTGCTACTTTCTCTTGCTACACATGCAGTCTGGAAACGCACAGAAAGGAGATTGACGATCTTAAAGATGCCGTTGAGCTACTTAGAGGTGAAATTACTGAACTAAAGTCGGCTACATCAGGTTCACGACTTGGGACCTCTTCATCCAATCCATCTTCTTCGCGAGTTTCTGCGATGGTCAGTGAGGCTTCCATTTCTCCACCCTGCTCTGCTCTCAACACTCGAGCTAACGATAATCGTAACCAGGAGAAAAAGTTCAATGTTGTCTTATATGGGGTGGATGAGAGTCCCAGTGGTGCATCGAAATCAACTAGTCTTGAGGACGATCTCAAGAAGGCTGTTTCAGTTATATCAGGTGTGAATCATTCTATTAAGGCTGTCTTGGCAGGTTCTCTGCTGAAAAAGGCAAGCCCAGACCCTTCTAGTTAAATTTATTCGTGCAACTGATGCCACTAGTGTCTTAACAAGGAGAGGTTCCCCACAAGGTTCTCCTGTTGTTATTAAGCGCGACGTGTCCCCAACTGAAAGAAAATGTGAATCTATGCTTCTGAGGGAAAGATGGTCTCTCATTCAGTCAGGTGTGCCCGAGCAGTCATTAAAATCCGTGGCTCTCGTTTGCTTGTCAGAAACAAGCTCTATGGTCAAGTCTCATTGTCCAGTAACGACCTATTGTTCAGTCATCACAATTCCTCTAATTCTGTTGTAAAGAACAATGCTGTCCATATTTCATCTCCCATTGTTCCCACTCCATCCTTCCCTACACCCCAGCTATCTCAACCACAAGCTGTAACCTCGCAAGTTTCTATGAGTGCAAATGGTTATTCAGCCTGTCAATCCTTCTCCCCACGCACTAGAGCCTTCTACACATCCTCCACAGTCCTCTACCACCACTCCTGTCTCTAATCAATGACTTCCACTTTGCATCAATTTGTGTTATCTAAATTCACGCAGTCTTGTCAACAAACTCACCAAGTTCCAATCTTTTGTCTACTCTTCTCCATACGATGTTATCTGTATCACAGAAACCTGGTTAACTGACTACATCTATGATAAAGAAATTCTTCCCAATAAGTTCACATTATACCGTAGGGATAGGGAATCGCGTGTAGGGGGCGTTCTCATAGCAGTGAAGGATCTTCTACCAAGTACCCTTATTCCGTCTCCTCCTAATTTGGAAATTGTGTCTATTAAACTCTGTTTCCCGGGTGTTCAAATTTGTATCTGTTCAATTTATCTTCCTCTATATCCAGGTGTCACATATTTTAAACACCTCGTTGATTTCCTACGCTCTCTTGCTGCGAATGAAAAGTTCATTATCCTTATTGGGGACTTTAATCTACCTGACATCTGCTGGTCCTCTCTTACAGGTTGTTCTCTGCTGTCTAATTTATTCTGTGACTTTGTGTTTGAATCCAATCTCACTCAGCTCATTACCTGTCCCACCCACATCCGAGGTAACATTCTAGACATCCTTCTCACAAACTGTGACCACCTTATCAGCAACATTTCTGTGACCAAACCCGATGACCATTCTCTCCCTTCTGATCACTACCTAATCTCCTTCCTCATTGAATGCAGTTCTCTTTCGACCAAGAGTAATGTACCAGTTTTCATGTTTAATTATCCAAAAGCCAATTATGAAGGGTTGTGCAACTTTCTTTTTGATACTGATTTTAGCTACAGTCTCTAATCTGATTCTATTGAATAGGTCTGGTCTTTTTTAAAGGACACTATTCTTGAAGGTATGAACCGCTTCATTCCAAAAGTAAGGGCTTCACGTAGGAACCACCCAATTTGGTTTAGCCCAGAGATTCATCACACATTAAGGTGCCTGCATACTCAAAAGAAAAAGTGTTCCAAGCGTCCTACTCCAAATAACCAATCCAAACTTAAATCTCTTGAATGTAGACTCAGTGAAGTTATGATAAGTGCTAAATTGCATTTTGAGCAATCTTTGTCCTCACAATCCTCCTCCAAATTTTCAGTTATATTAAAAGCCTTTCTTCCACTACTTCTGTGCCACCAATTATCTTTCTGGATTCCTCTACTGGTTCTAATGATTGTGACAAAGGTTCCCTGTTAAATACCTTTTTTCATTCAGTATTCACCCACAGTGAATTCCAAATTCCTCCATTGGAAGAGTTGCCAGTTCCTGCTAATTCACTATCTGATATTGGCATTTCTGAATTGGATGTGTTCGAGATTCTGTCTACCCTGGATGCATCAAAAGCCATGGGATTTGTTGGAATTGGTCCAAAGGTTCTTAAACACTGTGCTCTTGCTCTTTACAAACCCCTCCATCACCTATTTTTGTTAAGTCTCTCTCAGCATTATCTGCCTTCTGATTGGAGAACTCACCTTATTTTTCCAGTTTTTAAGTCTGGTGATAAGTCATCTGTCTGCAACTATTGACCTATTTCACTCCTTTGTACTGTTTCAAAAGCTCTGATCTACAACAAAATTATCCATTTTGTCTCTGCTTCAATTTCTCTGTCACAGTTTGGGTTCCGCCCTAAGCACTCCTCAACACAACAGTTACTGATCTTCCTAAGTTTCATTCAGCCTCTAACTCTCAAGCTGATGTTATATATCTTGACTTCAAGAAAGCATTTGACAGTGTTTCACATAACGAACTTCTAGTTAAACTCTAGTCGTTTGGAATAACTGGAAATATGTGGAAATGGTTTCAGGCCTATCTTTCCTGCCGTTCTCAACACGTTAGACTGAACCAATGCATTTCTGACACTCTTCCCGTAATCTCTGGAGTACCACAAGGAAGTATTTTGGGTCCTCTGCTGTTCTTAATTTTGTCAATGATATTCCATCTTCTATCAAACACTCCCATGTATTCCTATTTGCAGATGATGCTAAATGTCTCAAGAAAATATCTTCCTCCTCTGACTGCCATTCACTCCAAGATGACCTTTCTTGCCTGTCTATTTGGAGCTTACGGTGGAATCTGCACTTCAATGAAAACAAATGTGTTGTACTCAGACTCTGTTCCAAACTTCCTCGTGTCCTTTTTGACTATACCATTAACAATACTGCAATTCAAGTTTTCAACTGCCATCGAGATCTTGGAATTTTAGTGTCAAGTGACCTGAAATGGAGCAACCATCTTATGCTCATTACCTCTCGAGCATACAAAGTGCTTGGTCTCATTCAGCATTCATTTTCCTCTAGTCTTGATATCAGAGCTAAAAGGACTTTCTATCTCCTTCTAGTTTGATCTCAACTTACCTACGGCTCACAGATATGGAGACCACATCTTATTAAGGACTTTATGTTGCTAGAACTAATTCAGCGACATGCTACAAAGTACATTTTGAACGACTACCAGTCTGTTACAAGCATCGTCTACTGTCACTTAGACTTCTACCTCTGGCTATGCAACTTGAATTGTATGACATTATGTTCTTCATTCGTAGCCTCAAAGTTCCTGATACCTCTAACACCTTTCCTCTTCAAACTTACATTCATTTCTGTGAAGGTAATACCCGGTCTTCGACTCACCTGAAACTGAGACATTCCCTTTCTAAATCAAATGCTACTAGCCATCTATATTTCAACAGGCTCCCACGACTCTGGAACTCTCTCCCTCCAATCAATCTTGATCATTCTATTCCTACAATTAAGAACCAACTTCTTCAAGTCTTCTGGTCACATTTCGCATCTCATTTTCAAAGTACTAATCCCTGTTCATTACATTATTTTTGCCCTTGTGCTAAGTGTGTTCCTTTATCTGTAGTTACTAATTACTCTTCCAACTAGGACATCATCTTATGTTGGTGTTCCGTCAGTACATGCTAGTACTAAGTATGCCTGTCACCATTTTCTCCTTTATTTTGTGTTCATGTACTGTGAAGCATTAAAATAAATAAATAAATAAACATTTATACAAAAAAAGACTATCAAAGAGACGAGTATTTGGCTCTAAAGAATTTATTTGCTAGTGTTATGTTAGCTCCATGAATGTACCCATTTATACTATGTTTAATCTTAGCTGTATGTGACCCTTCCTGTGAGAATGGAGGAATCTGTACTACACCAGATACTTGTGCATGTCTGGCTGGATATTCTGGAGACCAATGTGAAAATGGTATGTTCTAGGGTTTTGCACCATCAACATGCCCATGTATCCTACATTACACTTTATTAGCCATATGTGATCCTGTCTGTGAAAACGGAGGAACATGTACTGCACCAAATACTTGTGACTGTCCTGAAGGGTATTCAGGCAGCCAATGTCAAACAGGTACATTTTAGACTTGTACAATGTATACTCCCATAAACTATGTACTACATAGAGATATATGTGAAAAATGCTAAAGTTGGACTAGTATTCCCCTTAATTTTTGCACAAAGTGATTCCATTGAAGCGTCTATGATCCTAGACCAACAGACTTTCTTCAGTTTGACATGATTACCTGCCTTCTTATGTGATACGTGATTCATGTACAATACAAAATGGATGGTCCCTGCACATGTGAACTGCTTATATTAGTTAGCAACTGATGCTCAATTTGGATTTATATATACACTACAGCATCATATAGTGAGTTATCCGATCCTGCTTGGGAGCATGATTGATGCGAGCGCGTGAATGCTAGGCGGTGCTGTCATAATTACAAGCAGGCGTGGCCCTAGCTAGCAAAGCACAGCCCTAAGGCCCCTAACCCCAAGCCCTAGCCAGTTGTTATGGGCTGCGCCCACTCGTAATTACGACAGTGCCGTATGTGCGCTGCTTTTCTCTGGGCTGGTTTCTAGCTGCCTGAGCTACTGCCTGGGTTACTGCTTTATACGGCCTTTAATCAGTCTGGACAGTTCTAAACGGTCTGCTGTTTTAAAAATTGATCCTGTATCCTGTATATATATATATATATATATATACAAGTAAATAAAAAATTTAGGAAATTTGAAAGGAAATATAGGGATTGCATAAAAAGGAAAGGAGACAAGATTGGGACACAGACATGTTATAATATATCAACGTAACATTATGGGTACGTCGATATATCATAACATGTCTGTGTCCCAATCTTGTCTCCTTTCCTTTTTATGCAATCCCTATATTTCCTTTCAATTTTTTATTTACTTGTCTCCCATCATTTTTTCTGGACCTAGGTACATGCATTTTGCTGTTTTGTAGTTTACTTGGTAGCTAATAGAGCTTGTAGCCTGAGGCTATCCAACATTTTTATTGCAATATCAATTGTTTGTGTATTGTATTGTACCAAATTTTACTTTTAGTGGAGCTTTTGTTAATGATATATTGCAAAGTAGTGCCTGGGGCTACTATTTACAAGATTACAAGATTTTATCTCAATATTAATTATTGGGATATTAAGCTTTAACACCACACAAATTTTCACATTTTGTGCTACTTTTTTAGCAAGATATAGCTAACTATTGCCTGAGGCTATTTTTTTGTTATATTACATTGTTTACATAGATTTTATCAAAACATTGATCATTGGGGTATTAAGCCTTACCATCACACCAATTTTCACATTTAGTAGAGCTTCTGTTAGTAAGATACAGTAATGCTAGCCTGAGGCTATGTTTTACAAGATTTACATGGTTTACAGAGATTTTATCACAATGTTGATCATTGGGGTATTAAGCTTTACCATCACACCAATTTTCATATTTAGTAGAGCTTCTGTTAGTAAGATACAGTAATGCTAGCCTGAGGCTATTTTTTACAAGATTTACATGGTTTACAGAGATTTTATCACAACATTGATCTTTGGGGTATTAAGCCTTACCATCACACCAATTTTCACATTTAGTAGAGCTTCTGTTAGTAAGATACAGTAATGCTAGCCTGAGGCTATGTTTTACAAGATTTACATGGTTTACAGAGATTTTATCACAATGTTGATCATTGGGGTATTAAGCTTTACCATCACACCAATTTTCATATTTAGTAGAGCTTCTGTTAGTAAGATACAGTAATGCTAGCCTGAGGCTATTTTTTACAAGATTTACATGGTTTACAGAGATTTTATCACAACATTGATCTTTGGGGTATTAAGATCTACCATTACACCAATTTTCACATTTACTGGAGCTTTTGTTAGTGAGATACAGTAATGCTTGCCTGAGGCTATTTGTTGTTGTATTACAAGATTTACATTGTTTACATAGATCTTATCACAACGTTGATCATTGGTATATTACACTTTATGGGGGGTACTTACTGAGGCCCACTGCCTATAGGCCTTGCTTATTGAGTTCACATGTAGAGATGTCGGATTATGTCGGATTATGTATATTGCTGTATAGTTCACATGTAGAGATGTCGGATTATGTTGGATTATGTATATTGCTGCACATCGTTATATGCAGGATGTGGTGAATTACCCCATCCTAGTAATGGTAATGTCATGGAGACTGGACTAACAGAGGGTTCTAATGCTGTCTATACCTGTGACAGTGACTACCAACTGGTAGGAGAACGGATCAGGACTTGTATGAGCAATGGAATGTGGAGTGGAGAGGAACCTACTTGCTTACGTATGAAGAATGCATTTGTAATGTGTAACACATTAATACAAGTAAAACAAGAGCCACTCATATAGCTCTTTATATGTGAATTGCCACTGAAAATAACTGTCTGATAGTTGAAAGGTTTGGCTCTAAATGAGTATGTATGTATAGAGAATCATAACACTGTTGAGACCATGAATGTATGAATCTGAAATTATGAGGCTATAGTCCAAGCTACTGAAGGTCTGAGGGTCATAAAACTTGCCATGCTCGGGGCTATGGCATTGCATTCTGGTCAGCTCTAACACAGCACAACGGGCTAGCAACCTCTAAAATATCTTCGGAGGTGTAGTCAATAATGAAATCACATCTGCTGCTGTCGTAGCAGTGTGAGCTACTGATCTATGTGTCAAATTCTCATTGCTACAGAGTTTATGCACATTAGTTAGACACCTCGTCCAATGAAATGCTGCTGTTGTAGCAGTGTGAGCTACTGATCTATGTGTCAAATTCTCATTGCTACAGAGTGTATGCACATTAGTTAGACACCTCGTCCAATGAAATGCTCAGCTAAAGACAAACTATATTGCAACAATACAAGTATGGATTCACACATTCTGTAATCTAATATTGGAGGATTTAAATTAGCGAGTTCTATAGACAAAATCTGGATTTTGATACTTTTTAACCCTCAGCATGCATGCGCAGCGAGGGTTGCGGTAGTTGGGTCTGTCTGTGTGTGTGTGTGTGTGTGTGTGTGTGTGTGTGTGTGTGTGTGTGTGTGTGTGTGTGTGTGTGTGTGTGTGTGTGTCAGTTAAGTAACATCCCATCTCTGGAGTGTCTGTTCGTCCTTAAAATACTGTCACGTACCCAGCGGGCAACAGAGGTCAAAAGATTTGTGGGGTTTTCTTTGAAACTGCTCCGTTCAAGAGTTATGGCATGAAATGCAAGCGAAAGAGCCAATATGTTAATTAGATCTAGCCTACTCTGGCTTACCCGCAATGAGGTATTCCTGTTTGACGTACAGCGAAGCACCAGCAGGTACTGCATGAGAGAGTACAAGCATGCGTACTGCTCTGGTCAAAGCTATAGCGCTTCCAGCAGTGTACAGAGCCAACCTTGAGTTTCAATCGCACGTGCCTGTCCAGCATTCGTGCACACGCTTTCAAGGATTTGCGCACGCGCGGACGCCGAGGGTTCTGCACTTTAGTGCATTCATTATATCTGCAGGAAATTGTAGTAAATTACCTGATCTTAGTAATGGGAGGGTCATCTTCACTGGACTATTAGAGGGTTATAACGCCCTCTATATCTGTGACGATGAAAACCACACGGTGATTGGAGACCGGGTCAGGACTTGTATGAGCAATGGAATGTGGAGTGGACAGGAACCTACTTGTGAAGGTATGAAGAGTGTATTTGTAATGACCTACATAATTATATGGAATATTCATGCACATTGAGAAGAATAATATAAACCTCTCGACTCTTATATATTTGCAGGAGTGTGTTATGAATTACAGGATCCTGGGAATGGTACCGTCACAGTGACAAAACCATTAGCAAGTGAAGCTATTGCCATCTATACTTGCGACAGTGACTACGAACTGAGAGGAGATCAGACCAGAACTTGTATGAGCAATGGAACGTGGAGTGGAGAGGAACCTACTTGCATACGTACGTATTAAGAATACATTTGTAGTGTGAACACATCTATACAAGTAGGGTACAAATAGGTTCGCTACATATATACTTAACTGGATACGCACTATAGCCCTGCCTGTGGAAATAGAGGAACCTATGTGACTGTTCTGAAGGGATATCTTAATGACATGTGTACACAAAAACTGTGGTGAATACTTTATCATAATTATATGCAGGACTATGTGATGAATTATCCAATCCTGGTAATGGTACTGTCATGGAGACTGGACTAACAGAGGGTTCTAATGCTGTCTATACCTGTAACAGTGGCTACAAACTGAGTGGAAAACAAGAAAGAAGGATCAGGACTTGTATGAGCAATGGAAATTGGAGTGGACAGGAACCTACTTGCTTACGTATGAATATTACATTTGCAGTTATGTGTACAGCATTTGGGAGTGGTTAATGGGCAAGATGATACCATCCCTACATAGAAAGTCTACCGACCCTCTGATATCTGCAGGATTGTGTGATGAATTACTACTCGATATTGATAATGGGACTGTCATGATGACTGGACGAACACAGGGTTCTAATGCCACCTATACCTGTAATGATAGCTACCAACTGACTGGTGGAAATGCGACCAGAACCTGTATGGACACTGGATTGTGGAGTGGAGAGGAACCTACTTGCTTACGTATGAAGAATGCATTTGTACACATTACAAGTAAAATATGTCCCTAGAGAGTTTTATCGTGTATAAAACACACGTAGCCAAGTTATGCATGCAGCATTTGGAATTCTGAGCCACTTTATTTGTTACGGTTAATGGGCAAGATGGTACCATCCAGTCTACTGACTCTCTGATATCTGCAGGATTGTGTGCTAACTTAACCAATCTTGGTAATGGTACTATCATGGTGACTGAACAAACAGAGGGGTCTAATGCCACCTATACCTGTGATGATGGTTACAAGCTGAGTGTTGAAGATCAGACCAGGACTTGTATGAGCAATGGAATGTGGAGTGGACAGGAACCTACTTGCTTACGTATGAAGAATGCATTTGTAATGTGTACACATTTACAAGTAAAATAAGACCCACTTACGTAACAATTTGAATACTTCATCATATATGTAATGTGTACACATTTACAAGTAAAATAAGACCCACTTATGTAACAATTTGAATACTTCATCATATATGCATTGAGAAACAACAATAAACGTCTGGATTGTGCATATACGGTAGTGTAATAAGGATACCTCAATAAACAGGACACTGTGTGTGTTCCCAAATACCATATTTGTGTATAATTCAACCCCTGAAATCAGGACACCTCACTAATCGGGACACTTCTTTATGCCCTAAAGGGTCTGGATTAGAGAGGTTCCACTGCAGTGCATTACTCAGTCCTGATAATGGTATTGTCAAGGTGAATGGACTAACAGATGGTTGTTGAGAAACAACATACCAAATACCTACCTCTGGACTGTTATACATGCAGGATTATGTGATGAATTACCCAACCCTAGTAATGGTATTGTCATGAAGACTGGACTAACAGAGGGTTCTAATGCCATCTATACCTGTAACAGTGACTACAAACTGAGTGGAGAACAGATCAGGACCTGTATGAGCAATGGAAATTGGAGTGGAGAGGAACCTACTTGCTTACGTATGAATATTGCAATGTGTAGATACGTATCTATACAAGTAAAAAAACTCACTTATTAATACAAGATGTGGCACTTGTAATTGGCAACAGCATTACAATTGCATGCAAGAAGAAGTGTCAATAATAAGTTATTATTCCAGTCTTGCTGCACATATATACTGCACTTGTTTCTCTGATTTTGGCACTGTCATCCCTACATCTTTTAGTATTTAAATGAAAATGCTATTACTCTTGTTTCACTGCATATTCCCTATACTTGCAAATACACTTGTGTTAGCACAAGCCCCACCATTTTGCTGCTTAGTTACGTGAACCACATGTGTAATAACAAGGAAATGGCGTTCAACCACACAGAACTACTAGTATAGTAGCTTTACTTGTTTAGGAAATACCCTACAAGATTCTGATGGCAAAAGGCATTGTGTGTGTGATTATGAAACTGTATAGTACAAGTGTGCTAGGTCGGAATTAGATATCAAGGGTTTAGCAATTTCACATATATGATTATAATAGTCTATTTACCTACTTTGGGAGTCTCATCTAAAAGGCTTATACATCTGAACTGTTTTGTTTGTTAAGAGCTAATGGGCGTGTCAGTGCCTAGAATATCTACCGATCCTCTGATATGTATTGAGGACACCATATGTATTAAATATAAACCTTTATATCTACAGGATTGTGCAAGGGATTAGAAGATCCCGATAATGGTAATGTCACCTTGACTGAACTAACGGAGGGTTCTAATGCCACCTATACTTGTGACAGTGGCTACCTGTTGCATGGAGAACAGATCAGGACTTGTACAAGCAATGGAACGTGGAGTGAAGGGGCACCTATTTGCTTACGTATGTATGGCTACTGTCTAATTTATTACATGTATCGAGAAGAACAACAAAAATACCAAGTATATACCTCTGGGCTGTGATACTATCTGCAGGATTGTGCGATGGATTAAACCAGGAAAATGGTGATGTTAATATAACTAGAGCAGTGGATACTGGAGTAACAAATGGTTCTATTGCTGCCTATACTTGTAACATGGGCTACCAGCTGATTGGTGAAGATCAGACCAGGACTTGTATGAGCAATGGAACGTGGAGTGGAGAGGAACCTACTTGCATACGTATGAAGAATGCATTCCCAATGTATATATGCACACATAACAAGAGCCACTTATGAACTGATTTTATGTACCAATTTGAATGCTGATACTTATACGTATATGCATCAAAAAGAACAGCATACAAAATATAAACGTCATACTTTTTACATCTGCAGGAATGTGTAATGAATTAAGCCCTCCTGATAATGGTACTGTCATGTGGACTGGATTAATACAGGGTTCTTATGCTATCTATGCCTGTGACATTGGCTTCATGATGACTGGAGAACGGATCAGGATGTGTATGGCCAATGGAATGTGGAGTGGACAGGAACCTAACTGCATAGTTTCAGGTACGTATGTATATACCTCAAACACAAGCTTGAAGTTTGAATATTCATATTCCCCAATCCAGTCTGTCCAGACCTGATCATTACCAATGGAATTGTGAATATCAGTGACACAACTGGAACTGCTATATACTCGTGTAATACTGGATATAGATTGATTGGGAACAGTTCTAGAACCTGCCAAAATGGAGAATGGAGTGGGGAAGAGCCTACCTGCAACCGTAAGTATGTTAAGGACATGCATGTTTAATCTCTATAGTACAGCTACATGAAGGCCTCAAATGATTAGGTGCACAAGTCCTACATTGTATTGTGTACATTGTTTTACTACAATCCCCGGCCCTCATTCTACATGTTTGTGGATTTACATCCTCTCTCAGTTACAGTACGGCTAGTAGATGGTAGCAGACGTTGTGAAGGCAGAGTGGAAGTGTATCGTGATGGTCGGTGGGGCACTGTTTGTGATGACCGCTGGAGCTTAACCAATGCACAGGTATACATACATACACAAGATAGTAAAAACATTTCCATTAAAATGTTGAAGGATGTAGGGATGACAGTGCCAAAGAGTAGAGAAACAAGCACTGTATATATGCAAGACATATGACTGTTTCTATACAATGAAAACCAGTGAAACAAGATAGTAAAAACATTTCCATCAAAATGTTGAAGGATGTAGGGATGACAGTGCCAAAAAGTAGAGAAACAAGTGCAGTATATATGCAGCAAGACAAGGGATGAGGGCATGCAACAATCATAACCCCATAATAAAAGAGATGTAGGGAGGGGTTACACATGTTATTGTTGCATGCCCTCATCCCCTGTCTTGCTGCATATATACTGCACTTGTTTCTCTACTTTTTGGCACTGTCATCCCTACATCCTTCAACATTTTGATGGAAATGTTTTTACTATCTTGTTTCACTGGTTTTCATTGTATAGAAACAGTCATATGACATATTAGGTCTATGTGAAGGGCACTGTCTACATTATACATGAGTTCTAATTTTACATGCACACTAAACATTTTCAAATCAGCCATTGCTTTCTCTGCTTGCCAAAAATGCGCTGCATTCACCTAGTATCACTTATGTACATTTACATGTATGTTGCTTAAATGTCATGTCAGCTGGTCTTACTGGTATTTTTTGCTGCTTTTATATTTTCTAAGCCGTATAGTGAGTTGTGTACATATCTATTGTACCCTATTTTTCTAAGTCTTGGACTGTTACATATTTGTAGATTTTTTATGAATATTTTTCTAAGCCTTTTTGGCTGCTTTGTGTCATGTTTGTCCAATTGGGGGTGCTGGGATGTGTGGGGAGAGTTGGCTAGCCGTAAAAGACTCTTTAACCCACCATCCCAGTTCTCAAGGCTGAGCATCCTAGTACTGCTTGATTATTTGGCCTATAATTACATGTACTTCTGTGCATTGCATGTTTCATTTGATTGTGAGGTTTTTTATGGTGGGTGAAATCTATGTCTTGTTTGTCTGGTCTGTGTACTGTGTGTCTTGTTTGTGTGGTCTAGGGGTTATACGTCTTGTTTGTCTGGGTTGCCTTTCTTTTCTTCCTACTTCTAACATAGCTAGTGTGCTATGCACATGTATTTCCATGTATTTCTCTTTCAGATTGTGTGCTCTCAAATGTCCTGCGGTAGGGCAACAGCAGCTCCAAGAAACGCACGTTTTGGTCAAGGATCTGATCCGATCTTGCTGGATGATGTCCGTTGCAGAGGAAATGAAACTGTTTTGTTCGAGTGTAATCATGCCGGTGTTGGAAACAATAACTGTGGACATTCTGAAGACGCCAGCGTGATAGTATGTAGGGGGTCTATATACATTGTTTAACAGATTGAACTTGTATGTGTGATGCAGCCCAGCTAACTGAGCTGCCTCAGTATTGCTCAGTTGGTAAGAGCATTACCTAGAACGTGGAGGTCGTGGGTTGGAGTCCCAGCCCAGGGCAGCTCTTAAAATAACTACCTTTTGTAGTTTTGTTTCTATTGTGCTGTCCTTTCATCTGACTGTCTGTTAATGATCACGGTGCACATATTGGGCATAGATTTTGTTATGGTTGCAGTTATCAGTCAGTGGTGTAGCCAGAGGGGGTTCTAAAGGTGCTCGAGCACACCCTTCGTGCTTCATGAAACAATGATGTAATTACTAAATGTAGGCTTTAACAAATGCTCATCTCTTGTACTAATTTTGACCTTTGTTCATGAGTTTTGATAATAAAACTCACTGGACAGTCTTGATTTGCAAGAGGTTGACAGCTCTCACACTTCTGCACGTCCACAGAGACATACACATTGATATCCCAGAACTTATCGAGGAGTTTGCCAGAAGACATCTGAGACAAATGAAACTAGCTAATCTACTTCAAGACTAGTCCCAAACACTGTTCTTGCTAATCTTTTGTGTACAATCGTAAACGTTAATAATGTAGACATGCGATTTAATTAATGGGCATGGCTTCCGGTAAAATATTTTCCGGCGCTTTGCACCCGATCAAGCACCCCTACTCTGAAATCCTAGCTACGTCACTGTCAGAGAAGCAAACTTTGTAAGCAATTCCTATTTTGATGTGTATATCAAAAACCGAATATCTCCCTCCTAACCTCTTCATTGATGTGATTAATGTATGCATATTGGAGAGTTTACTCATCACTACCTTTCACAGGAAAATGCCCGCATGGATACGGCATTGTGACGTCCATGTTTACACAGTCAATAGTTCGTGCTCACACCACAGAAGTCTGTCTGGGACCAATTGAAAACAGAAAGTCCGTTTTTTACTATTGGTCCCATATGGACTTCTACGGTGTAAGTACAGACTTGCACGGTGTGTAATGCAGTGTAAACACGGATGTCTCGATCCCACTGTTTGCCATATCCATGCAGGCGTTTTCCTGTGTTTTACTCCACCTTTTTATGATTTTGGCATTGCTTTGTACCTCTTCTTAACTTGTGCATAGTCAAATCCGCAGACTTTGAATCTGACGCATATTCACATTTGCAAAGTGGAGATACCATTTTATATATATATATATATATCTGTTCCACAGTGTGAGGAAAAGTAAGAGAACTTTAATTTAGTATACAGAACAAAATTACTTAGTTTTTCTTCTGATATTGTTACCAGACATTTTGTAACAGTCCAGATAGTGACATTGTATAGTGCTGCACGAATGATGTATATACATGTATGTGTTGCATATGCCTCATTGAAGTTCTCCCTAAGTAATACATGACTGTATGTGGAGATAAGTATAAATGAATATAGTAGATCATATTCCTAGATATCTGCACATTTGTTTAATATAATATACGTATGCATTCTTCCATCGCAGCCACACAATCTGTACAAAATACATAATAGTATTACCTACATACCCTTTGAATCCATGTATGCCACCTGCCATATAAGTTTGACCGAGAAACTATATAAGTTTGACTGAGGAACTGCATGTTAAATTGCATTTTGCAAGATTTTCACAGATGAATTTCAGTTTTCAGGTGAAGGACATGTGGACCCCAGGAAAGGTTTGTCAAATAGAAAAGTCAATTAACTCCCTTCTTGTTTATAGTTCAACATATGATTTTTCTGCAGTCTGGATGTGTGGCGGAGTATTGAGGCTTGATAGGCATCAATACAAATGTCTTATTAGTGTACAGGTTTACAATAACAAAACTGGCGACATGATCCTTTAAAGCGTGGCGCGGAAGCACTCTCTGCTTCTATTATGACAATCAGGCCGTGGTGGAGGTCCTTAACTATCAATCGGCGAAAGACTCACTACTCTGCCACCAGTTGCGGTGCCTGTTTCACATCAGCGCTCTCTATGACTTTGACGTCTCTAACATCGCCGCGGACGCTCTGTCCCGCGATGACCTGTCCCTTTTTCTCTCCCAGGCACCCACTGCAGCTCCCTCGCTAACCCCCATCCCACTATGGCTGCGTCAGGGACTCAGCGTTCCGCACCCCACATGGACGTCTCGCGATTGGATGTCATGGCTCATTGGCTTTTTAGCCAGGCCCTAGCCCCTTCAACCCTAAGTGTCACGCCGTCGATGTTCCCCCGCCAAAATTGGTCCCCCGGTGTCATAAAATTTTGGGGACCCCATGAGAATGGGGACCCCCCGTCCCCATAATCCCGGTAAAATGGGGACCCTCTCGTGAGAATGGGGACCCCTGACTGCGTGGTACAAACGTTCTGCGACGGGTGAATTCTGACGTTAAGACTCAGTGGAGAGAAGGCAGGATTACTAAATAAGTTGAAATATGGCCTGTAAGAAGTGCAGACGCGCTATATAGGCTAGGTCAACTAGCACACTTCGACGGGCGGATGTTGACGTCAAGACATATATAGCATAGGCATGGCTATGTTGTAAGTTAAAGAACTTGCAAAAATGGCTATAAAAAGTCGACTGCTTTCGAAACTTTGCAGTATCTATTCTAACAGAAACAAACAAAGATAGGAGATTTACAAGGCCAAACAACAAATGTATGAAACGACGAAAGATATGACGGAGAAGACGACAATGGACGGAGATACGACGGAGAAGACAATGGAGGACGCTAGGACAGAGAGCACAACGAGGAAGTGCGAGACGCCAGAGGAAGACACTGCAGGAAAAATGTGTAACAGATGCCTAAAATGGTATCATTCCACGTGTACTACTGCACATCGATCACAATGCATGGGCTAATGCTCGGTTTTATACAATGCATTATTTATTTGTATATAGACTGTATGCATATTATGTTGTATTTCATATACACTATTAGAATTGTTTGCTTTAGAATAATTGCAGAAGCAAAAGCAGGTTTCCTATTCTCACGGAGGGGGGTCCCTAGCCTATCATAGTGTCGTGCGTACAAAAGCAGTGTGTAGACCTATATATTGATTCCTGTGAGAGCAGTAGATCTAGGCATAGATCATATGATCTAGGGGTCCCTATTACCACGAGGGGTCCCTATTCTACGTCGTGCAGCCTCCGTTAGACCTATTGATTCGCCACACCTCACCGTGACAGTAGTAGATCTAGGGGTCCCTATTCTCACGAGGGGGTCCCTATCCTACCGGTAAAATGGGGACGGGGGGTCCCCATATTACCAGGATTATGGGGACGGGGGTCCCCATTTTACCGGGATTATGGGGACGGGGGTCCCTATTTTAGGGGGTCCCCATTTTACCGTGACACCGGACCATCTACGGCAGCCTTGATTGCCCCCCTGCCACGCATGGTCCCCCCACCTGAAACACTACATGCATTAGCATTCTCGGAGGGATATGGTCTCCGAGCAGTTCATCAGTGTGTTTTCTACGGCAAGCCATAACTTACGTGCCTGATCAATAGCTTATATAGGCCAACTGCTTTCTCTCTGTTCCGCCCACTGTGCGCAGTAGTAACTATACCTTTTTTCTAGCTATACCCGTACCGTGCACTGTGCGCGAAATACACTGTGTGTGCTGACTGCCAGATGGAGGGAATATGATACAGTGTGATGCGTGTAATCAATGGTTTCACGATGTGTGTATTAAAACAAATACACGTGTATGGGAAAATTTAGATTCTGTATGGCTTTGCATTACTTGTTTATGAACCTGAATCCTATTGTGTGTTCAATAAATAGCTTTATTACTAGCTATTACATTAGCTGCAGAACTTGCTTTCCGAACCTTACTAGATATATATATCAGCGATACTACAGCTAAGTTCGAATATCAGCTACACTACGTAGATAACGGCTGAGAGTGCAGTATGACTTAAGAAAATACCGGCGCAACAAAGGGGGACCGTCTGCGGCGCCATTCATGGTCCTAGGGAGACCATATTTTCTGCCATGGTTGGTCCGGGGGGACCAAGGTTTCTGCCGTGGACGTTCCGGGGGGACCGATTTTGGGGGGGACCAATTATCGTATGACATGCCAACCCTCAGCTACGTGCTGCAGGGGGTCCAGCGAGCTCAAGCATGCTCGGGCTCAAACAAACCTCGCCCTCGCCTACCCATTACTGCTGCAGTAATGAGGCTGTTGAAGCACGCCTGGGAGGCTCAGGGCCCTTCTTTCAATTGCACAATGCTATGGGCCATTTCATGCACTTGCTTTTTCGGCTTCCTACGATCTGGGGAAGCCACAGTTCCCTCTCAAGGAGCCTTTGATCCGTCAGTCCACCTGTCCATCTCCGACGTAGCCCTAGACTCTCCAACTTCTCCGAAAACCGTTATTCTGCGCATCAAAGCATCCAAGACGGACCCGTGGGGGAAAACTTATACTTGGGCGGACTCCGATGTGCCCAGTAGCCGCTCTCCTCGCCTGTATACATTCCCGCGGCACCGACGCAGGTCCGTTATTCAGGTTCGAGGACGGCATCCCGCTGACTAGGGCGGCTTTAGTGCGAGAGCTTCGCTCAGCCATCTCGCATGCTGGCATCAACCCCTCGCTCTATTCAGGGCATAGCTTAGAATTGGTGCAGCAACTACGGCCGCTGCCGTTGGAATCCAGGACAACATTATCAAAATGCTTGGTCGTTGGCAGAGCTCTGCTCACCAGGCATACGTCAAGATGCCCAGAGCAGCGTTGTATGGTCTCGATTTCTTCCCGTCTCGCAGCCTCGCAATTGTCCGTCAGTTACTGTTACTGCATTCCAACTCATAACCACTATAACTGCTGATTCATACTGATATTCAATTTATGTAGTGTGCATTACTGGAGAGTTCACTACCTATATTTGGGCACGTGAAATACTGACAAGTGCTTGGAGGGCGGCCTGGCTCTCAATATGCGACCCATCCCACCAGTGGAGGGTTTTTGCTTCAGCAAAAGCCGTTCACCAAGCACTTGCCATACAGGCCATAAACAGCTTCATAACTCTGAGCAGCTTGACTACACCACACTGCAGACCCATCACATTGCAGTGACTTAACTCCCTTGGACTCTGCCACGTGTAGCTGCCAACCCACTAAACTCCGATAATACTTCTGGCTGTCCCCACAATACCAGTGTCGAACTGGTTACGTACACGGATCACACATATAACGATGATAAACCGAGATATAACATCACCTCGGATCCTCGCCTACTGCGCATGCGCTCCAGCCTGGGCGTGTCCTCAGACCCGCCCACTCATCGGCTGTGCATACGGATTTCCGACTCGTCCTCCAAATATCGCTAGCGTCACTTCCTGCCTAGCAGACGGAACAGCAATCGACAGTAGCGTGTTAACCCTCCTCTGAAACCAGTTGGAACCCTCACGTGAGAGGTCACGCGCTGTGGACTGTCTATGGGATTTTGTATGGAAATCTTTTCTCCGTCTACAAGGTAGCTAGTGTAAATGTAAGCATATCACCTGAAAGTACTAGGTGAGTATACTCGTAATATGGCCAGTACCCCAAGCGTACCCTTCGGGTTTGGTTGTTACAAGCCTTAGAGCGTTTTTACTCGGTCCGTCTACAGGAAGCCAAAATGTCGGCACGTATGCCCTTGCCTAGCTCTACCAAACCTCGGTGTAACTGTTGAGATTGCTGAGCCTTCTTCGCCAAACTCCCGTGCTAAACTGATCCAGCGGAATCTTCTACCAGTATATCAACGTGCGTTCATTCTTTACAGGTTACGCGGGCGTGATCATCTATAGCGCGTGCGTAAATTACAGACAGTTACGTCGGTTCCAACCTCCTCAGCTCAGTGATCCGGGCTAATTTTTTTTGGACGTACACCGGATTTCAGGTCCGTTGTCCCAAATGATTATTATACTGTGAACAGTTACGGTCCCCCTTCAAGTATTGTTCCACTAGACAAAAGTTTCTTTTTATAGTGTCCTCAACACACCCTACTCTACTCTATCTACTAGCAAAATATGTAAAGGCAGCATTTTATCATAGAAGAAAGAAGTTATTAGATCTATATATATAACTGTGTGTGTATTATATCTGTTTTTCGTGTTTCTGTGACTATTGGGTCTTCTGGCCGGAAAATGTCTATAAAGTTTATTATTATTATTATTGGAAAATGTCTATAAAGTTTATTATTATTGGGTCACTGCATATTACGAGTATACTCACCTAGTACTTATTATTATTATTATAATAATGCCTCGCATGCGCATCAAACCTACACCAATTCCTCCCGACCATCGGTTATGCATTGTTTGTCAGAAGGTTGATGATGAGATACACTTTGTATTGGAATGCAAGAGATATAACCATTTAAGAACAGAGCTTCTCCAGTCTATCCATGTTTTTGTCCCCTCTCTCTTTGCTCTTTCTCCTCCTGAGATGTTTAAATGTATCATGCAGTCAACTCACCCAGTTATCATTAGAGCTTTAGCGTGTTATACTCATAAAGCATTTAAATACATACTGACTAATGACTGATAAGCCATCCCGGCTTTTATTTTTCTGTCTATAAAATATATTATTATTATTATTATTATTATTATTATTATTATTATTATTATTATTATTATAATGCCTCGCATGCGCATCAAACTGCCAGTGTTATTCGTCTTGCAGTTGGAACTTTTGTATTCAGCGGTGAATCGCCCTTAGCAGGTTGAGTAGCCCTTTTACAGTATACTCTGACTGACACACTGCTATCTGCCTATAGATGAGAGCAAATACGGTTAGCCTAATGCGCATGCGCAGCCGTCTCTGGAAAACGAACGACAACGGACCTGAAATCCGGTGTACTTTCGACTTAGTCTCCGAGCGCAACCATGTTGTGCGCATGAGCAGTAGTGGTTACCATGGCAGCACCCACAGCTGGAAAGGCGAAAGCTCGTACGGTTGTTGGACGCAGTCAGTATTTGGAGGCCTGTGGCAGTGCTGACATATACGCCGTATGAAGATCTGTATCAAAAGTATGTAATGCATGAAAACAATAGCTCGAGTCACCACTTCCCAGCATTTTGCTGTCCTGCTTGTATGATGGTTTGTAACGAGTGGATTCTACGCCCCTTTGGTTCATTACGAATTGGCAGGTAGTAAGGTAGGGCGGGGTAATTCGGAACGCGGGGTAATTCGGAACAAATTGAAATTGGTCGCCGATTTCTTCAGCTAAACAAAAGATTTACCTGCTTCCACTTTGCACGCAGTAAGCACTAACACTAACACTTAGGATGTAGATATATTCGTCTTCTAGGCGTTTTCCCTTATTCTTCACAATCGTTCATGCCCTTCCGGTATTATAGTCTTTTGTACCACTGAACTTTATAGAAGCTCCTTGCACGCCTCTAAACAAAGAGCGGATCCAAAGCTAACAGTACCACAGGTACTCAAACCACTGTTAGTTACATTGCACTGCTAGCATTAGCTCACTCTGTCTTGCTTCGTTTGCAACGAGTAACTTAGTCAAGTACGGTATTACATAGTCCTTTGTACCACTCGCATTTTTGTTAGTACTTCTTACCTTTGTACTGTACATTGAGCTGCACTATTACCACTTAGAAATAAAAGTCTACCTTTTAGCAAACTCTGACTTAAATTGCAGCTTTGCGAATTGAAAATAGGGGCTAGTAGAAATAGCGTTCCGAATTACCCCACGTAACCAGAAGGCGGCAATATTGAGGTGGCCAAGAGCTCGTGACTCTCGTTTTAAAAAGAAGGCGATAAACACTACCATTCTTTGTACGCTAGTTCGCCATCAAGTTGGCAAATACTTCTCCAAGTTTGACACATGCGTTTCTGGTATTCCTCGAATAAAGCCGCTCAAAGTGTAGTACACGGAAGTTCGTTCCGAATTACCCCGCCCTACCTTATGTTGCTTTTTCTGAGAGCAAGCTTTTGCTTGGTCTTCCTGATACCTGTCTTCCCTTTCCTTTTGATTTTACATTTCTAAAGCTACACTATTTTCTACAAGCTAAAGCAGCAGGAAGGAGGAGAAATCATTACAAATCATCATCATCATATCATTACATCACTCATTACAACAACCGCACGAGCTTTCGTCTTTCCAGCTGTGAGTGGGGCCTGTGATAGCTGCTGCCACGGTAACCACTACTGCGCATGCGCACAACATGGTTGTGCTCGGAGACTAAGTCGAAAGTACACCGGATTTCAGGTCCGTTGTCCCAAATGATGCCGCGCATGCGCATCAAACTGCCAGTGTTATTCGTCTTGCAGTTGAAACGCTTTCGTATTCAGCGGTGAATTGCCCTTAGCAGGTTGAGTAGCTCTTTTACAGTATACTCTGACTGACACACTATGCTATCTGCCTATAGACGAGAGCAAATACGGCCAGCCTAATGCGCATGTGCAGCCGTCACTGGAAAAGCGAACGACAACCGACCTGAAATCCGGTGTACGTAGGTACAAAACAAAATTAGCGCTATCCTGTCACGCCGTCGATGCTCCCCCGCCAAAATTGGTCCCCCCGGAACATCTACGTCAGCCGTGATTGGTCCCCCTTGCGACGAATGGTCCCCTCACCTGAAACATTAGTATTTCCGACGGGATATAGCCTCCGAGCAGTTCATCAGTGTGTTTTCTACGGCAGGCCATAACCTATGTGCCCGATCAATGGTGTATAGGCCAACTGTGCTTCCTCCCTGTCCTGCGCATTGTGCGCTACAGTAGCGATATCCGTAGCACGAATTGAGCCTTACTGGGTGTATCAGCGACACTACAGCTAAGTTCGAATATCAGCTACACTAGATAGCGGCTAAGAGTGCAGTGCTGCAGTATAACTTGTTCAGACTCACTGATACCTGCGGCCAGCGTACGTAACGCGCGAGTTTATTTGCAATGACGTAATTGTTAGCGTAGCAAAATGGCGCGGTTGGACGAGTACTTTTTGGCCTGGGTACAGTGCAATTTTGGAATCATACAGGAAGTGTTCCATGCTGAAGTGTGAATGAAGAATTCGGTAAGCTAAGTAAAAACCTATTTGTCATTGCCAACGTAGGTTTGGGAGGGCATAATTTCTTAGGGAAGACCGTCATTTTTCTCGAGTCGAGATGGAATTTTTAAGCGGTGCGCCTGCCCCCTGTATGTCCCCAACACAGACGTTTGAGATACCAATTTGTAGCTAAATTACTGTACTATGTGCTCTGTTAGTTTGGAGGCTGGATCGTGAGGAAGCTGAAAATGGCCCCACGAATAGTAGCACCGTATACACGTACGATGTGTGTACGTGTACATGTTTGTGATCTTGATGGAAGATACCATGCTAGTATATACAGAAAAGGAATGTTTGCGTTCTGTGATCCCTCTGGAGCCCACCACAAGATAGCTACTGGTGCATCATGTGTGTAGTTCATCATCAGAACTTAAAAATCAGTCATAGATGGGGGCTGTGTCTCTGGCTTTAAATGTTAGCCTGTGGATAGTATCAATGTCACCATTTCTTTGAGCTGTAGACATAGGTATAGCAACCTTTCCTTGCTTATGTTCTGTTTTATATCATTGAAGTGCATGTAATATGCTGTGCATATAACACTTGTCAGTAAGATTGCTAGCCTCCGCACTCACTAATGCGAGGTAAGTTTTGATTGATTCTGGGTGGGGACAGTGCTGATTAAGGTTTCCCCCTACAGGCCTCGGATGAAAGGTTGAGTTGTGTATAAAGATTATAATGTGTCGGACACAACATCTGAATCTTCCACAGTGAATGAGGTGACTGGCTGCTCCAAGAGGTTCTGGATGTCTTTCCATTATGCCAGACAAGTGTTTTTAATGGCTGTGTCTCTACAGCTTTCAATAACACACCTAGCCTTAGGTTTACACTTGCCCATTTTCCGCCATCAGGGACTAAACTGTGTACGTCTTATGTTTCTTTGGGTCATGGACAACAAATGCACCTATTTATCTCAATCTAGTTCTAACTTGCATAGCAATGTGTATTGTTCACTGTTTAATCTCTCTACATGTGTGTACTTGGACGACCAAGATTTACAGAGATTACATGGACCACTAGTGCCATCATGGCACTTTCTGGATGTGACCATTCTGTGGAGCAGATGTATTTGCAACTCTCATTTAGTACACTGTTCGTGCATGTACATTGACAATGTCAATGTCACCTGTACAATGTCATTGTACAGGTGGAATTTTAGTCAATCATAACTTGTAAGCAAATCATCCAACACAAGATATTTTTATCTCTATTTGTATGTTAATAATACCAGTACATACATGAGTAGTTTGAAGGGTATCCGTGCAGGAAGCTGGAAATGGACCCAAGTAGTTTTTACAGCTTACCGTTAACTCAATTTCCGGCTATATATCCGCTTTGGAATCACCTAAGTATGCGCAACGAGCGCTAGAGTACACGTGGTGTTTACTCTCCGCTTGGATGATAACAAAGTCAGGATGCTTTCCGTAGTTCGTGAGTTAGACGTTAGACAGCTAAACAGTGTCTTTGAATCAAAGGTCGAAGGTTGAATCTCAGTGTACGCGGAGAAAACATTGCGCAAATGAATTTACATGGACGTTGATTGACTTCCGGTACGCTGGCCGGACTACTGTTGGTTGAGCGCAAAATAGGGTCGAAGATGCTCGCATTGTACATGTTCCTGCAGTTATGCTGGATACACCCTGTTGTGAGCGAATCCCTCCAATCAAGCAAGCACCTTACAATAAGAAACACTGGTATGTATATATGTGTTTGTAGTGCTTCACAGATGAGACGAAATGATTTGATATATACGTACACTACAGAAACGTGTAGTGAGTTGTCCAATCCTGCTAATGGTACGGTCAGATGGACTGGACTGACAATTGGTTCCTTTGCCGTCTATACCTGTAACGATGGGTACCAAAGGACTGGACAGTCGATCAGGATGTGTATGAGCAATAGAATGTGGAATAGAGAGGAACCTACTTGCATACGTAAGAAGAATGCTGTACAAATTCACACAAGTATGGTACAACTATATTTGCTCCATATATTTGCCCATGTACACTATGTTTAACCTTAGCTGTATGTACCCGTGCCATTTACTCCATGAATATGCCCTTATAAATCTTAGCCATATGTGACCCTGCCTGTGAAAATGGGAGAACATGTACTGCACCAAATACTTGTGACTGTCCTGAAGGATATTCAGGTGGCCAATGTCAAATAGGTATGTTATTAGCACCATGAATACACCCATACACTATGTACCTACCTAGAAGAATATGTAAAAATGCTAAACCCCCACAAAATTAGACTAACATTCGCCTCAATTTTTGCATTGGAGTGTCCATGATTCTAGACCAACAAAACTTCTTCATAATATTATACCTACTTTGACATGATTTTCTGCCTTCCTATATGTACAATAGAAAAGGGTATAGGCCCTGCATGTGTGTACTTCATTTAGTTAGCAACTGGATGCTCATAATTTATATACACATTACAGCATCATGTAGTGAGCTGTCCAATCCTGCTAACGGTATTGTCTTGTGGACTGGACTGACAACTGGTTCTAATGCCATCCATACCTGTAAAAGTGGCTACCAACTGATTGGAGAATGGATCAGGACTTGTATGAGCAATGGAGTGTGGAGTGGACAGGAGCCTATTTGCATACGTAAGAAGAATGTATTTGTAATGTGTACACATTTATACAAGTAGGGTACGAATAGATTTGCTCCATGAATATGCCAATATAAATCTTAGCCATGAATGTACCCATGTACACTATGTTTAATCTTAGCCATATGTGACCCTGCCTGTGAAAATAGAGAAACCTGTACTGCACCAGATACTTGTGTATGTCTGGCTGGATATTCTGGAGACCAATGTGAAAATGGTATGTTTTATTTACTCTATGAATATTTCCATTTGCATGTTTAATCTTAGTCCTATGTGATCATGCCTGTGAAAATGAAGGAACATGTATAGCACCAAATACTTGTGAGTGTCTTGAAGGATATTGCGGCAGCCAGTGTCAACTAGGCTCTTATACAATGAAAACACCCATACACTATGTACGGTGGAGTAAAATGTGCAAAATGCTAATACCGTCTTCCCTATAAGACAGTGTGCCCTGCACATGTGAACTGCTTACTGCTTTTAGTTAGCAACTGAATGCTCCACTCAGTATGGAAATAACTAGATGGCTTACCACAGAGTCCTGAGCACTGAGAGCCCTTAAACAGTCACTTTAACTTACCTCTCATTGTGTATACATGGTACATTATATAACTACAAGACTAAAACAGATATGTAACTGAGGGCCAAGTCATTGGAAAACTTAAGTGTAGTATATGCATCAATTAGTATGATGTCATGTCCTCCTCTCTTTTGTAATTTCCTGTCTGTGTGCATATATATAAAGTGTAAAAAACATTTCATTAAAATGTTGAAGGATGTAGGGATAGTAGTGCCAAAAATTAAAGAAACAAGATTGTAATGACCCGAGTGGTGCACAGTGAACAACTGATTATGATGTGACCATACACAACTTATGTATGTATGTGGGAAATGATTAAATACCATGCGGGTTGTGGGGTTATGCATGTTGTTATTGTTGCATGCAATTATCCCTTGTCTGCATACACGCATAAATTGTAATTCATCTTTGTGGTAGTGTGAACTCTGAAGTCCAAACTACTTTGTTAGTCTGTCAATGTTCTTTGAAAAATGACTGTTTCGGGCGAGTTGTGTTGTGTTGCTTTGCCTTTCTGTTGTGTTGTTGTTGTTGCCTTGCCTTTCAGCATCTCTTGATTGTTCATACGCAATACTTGGTTTGGGGTTTGGTGTCTTGCTGGTTTGATTATCGCGGCCTTCTCCTAAATACCAATGTTTGAGTTCACCTGTTCATCAGGTTGAGATGCTTCGTGATTTGTATGCAGGATTCGGCCCAGCCAGCTGAGCTGCCTCGGTAGCTCAGTTGGTAAGAGCATCACCTGGAGAGCTGATGGTCGTGGGTTCGAGTCCCACCCGAGGCAGCCAATTTTTCTTTGAAAAATGACTGTTTCGGGCGAGTTGTGTTGTGTTGCTTTGCCTTTCTGTTGTGTTGTTGTTGTTGCCTTGCCTTTCAGCATCTCTTGAAAGATTGTTCATACGCAATACTTGGTTTGGGGTTTGGTGTCTTGCTGGTTTGATTATCGCGGCCTTCTCCTAAATACCAATGTTTGAGTTCACCTGTTCATCAGGTTGAGATGCTTCGTGATTTGTATGCAGGATTCGGCCCAGCCAGCTGAGCTGCCTCGGTAGCTCAGTTGGTAAGAGCATCGCCTGGAGAGCTGATGGTCGTGGGTTCGAGTCCCACCCGAGGCAGCCAATTTTTCTTTGAAAAATGACTGTTTCGGGCGAGTTGTGTTGTGTTGCTTTGCCTTTCTGTTGTGTTGTTGTTGTTGCCTTGCCTTTCAGCATCTCTTGAAAGATTGTTCATATGCATAATTTCCACGTGATTTTTAATCATTTCCCCACATACATAGGTTGTCAGAGGCAGAGAACCTGGGGGGGCAGGGGGGGCTTGAGCCCCCCCACTTTTTGATAAGGGGGGGCTGAGCCCCCCCAAAATTTGGTGGTCAATGGGTCAAATGAAGAATGTAAAATTTCAGAATGAATGTATATAGTGAACTTCATGAACACCGAGCCCCCCCACTTTTGACATGGTGTCTCTGCCCCTGGTTGTGTATGGTCACATTATAATCAGTTGCTCACTGTGCACCACTCGGGTCATTACAATCTTGTTTCTTTAATTTTTGGCACTATTATCCCTACATCCTTCAACATTTTATGAAATGTTTTTTACACTTGTTTACACTAATTTTTCTTGGGTATATACCTAGCAGTGTCCACTTCGAATTTTGCTTCGTTGTGGATTGCTTTACCATCCTACTTGCTTATTTTACATTCTACTTGTTACTACAATGTCGCAACAAGAATATTGTTATACTCAGAGAACTGAGAACAAGATACAACATACTGCTATTGATTGTGAGGAAATATTATTGTACATGCGAAAATATTGCTGGGAATAGATGTAATTAGTAGTAGGACTTGACAAAGGAAGTGTGGAAAGTACGAAGGCCATAATATAGATGTACAATGATGAATCATTATTACAAAAATACAACATGGTCAGATTAGGTAAGGAAATGAGAATATGACATGAAGGAATTATTGATGAGATGACAGCTGGAAATAGATGTGGCTTTCATGAGTAATGATGCACGTTGTTCTTACAATAGTATGGATATATCTACATATATAGTGACAACATTTAGGGAAGTGCCACTGGAACCCCCAAGGAATAACCCGAGATAAAATCCATAAGGGAAAAACTCAGGATAAACTCAAACACAACATGTTCTGGAAGGGTTGTTGAGGGTTTTAGTTGGTTATATACTGAAGATAGGTTCAGACAGAGGGAGATCTGTATGGCAGAGTGGGGAATATTAGAGGAAGATGCACACAAACAGAGGTACTGCACATACACACATACATGCCCATGAATCAGTTAGCATTGCTTACATATAATGAATGCACTAAAGTGCAGAATCCTCGGCGTCCGCGCGTGCGCGAATGCTGCGATTGAAACTCAAGGTTGGCTCTGTACACTGCTGGAAGCGCTATAGATAGGATCGGCGTTAAATATTTTCGACCGCGTACTTCTAAATAACGCGCGCCTGGTTGGCAAAATAGCGAAAGTCAGCATGGCGGCATGGCAACACTCGATGTCCAATTAAGTAGTTTCACTTCAATTGCGTCCGTTTGACTCGCAAACCCAAACCCAGAGGGAAATGGTATTGCAGCAGCGAAAGTTGTAAAAACAATATTATATAAGTATATTATGTAAAGCAATATAAAACAATAATATGTAATTAGTATGTGTATTGTGTAATGAGAAGACAGGGTTACAATTACTATGGGACTACCTACCGTGGTACAACACTGGGTGACATATTGACTAATGCAGAACATACAACTAATACTCTGTCAATGAACGAAGTCTCTGTATCTTGCTTCCGCTTCAAATTCGTGACCGGAAGAGTTCCTTGAAGAATGGTATATCGATTCTTCAGCAGTCCTATGACCCGCTCAACATGTATACGAACCTTTGCGATCTTTTGTGAGCACTCAACCTCCTGCAAGCTCAGTTGCTTTTTCCCTCTAGTAAAGGAGGGTATGACAAGTGAGGCACCATGAACAGCCATATCATCGGCAATGTCGAAGCCACGATCTGCCAGTATTACGATAGGAACAAGGTCACTCGATGAATATTTCGGAGCAGTCTATGATACACCGGGTGCGTGGAAAGAGATCCTTGAACACTTGTGGCATATTTGCACGACATACCTCTTGTGATGGCCATTTAATAAGAAATTTCAAGTGGGCATACATTAGCTCAATATTTCTACTAAATATCTCACTTGCCGTGGACGGGCCAATATTGAACCAGTACGCTATATCTTCCATCAGGAGATTGAGTCGTAGTCTCATAAGAGTGAGTAGAATACTATTAAATGGGGAAAGCCTTGCATGTACAGATGCGAGTGATGGGCATCTTGCAGAGAGGAATTTTACAAGATGTTTGAAGATCGACCATGATGTTAACCCAGTGTAGAATTTAGTGCGCTCGTCGTCTCCCTCCAAAAGCTTACTCCCAAAAGGCCTCAATACGGCAGACTCAACTGGAACATTGAGTAGTGTTGGTGTTGTGGGATACACTGGTGATGGCAGTGAGTCGGTATCATCGACGGGTGGAGAGGTTTGTGTCTGAACATCTACCTTGGATAAGTGTTGCAAAAGCAGTAGATCTTCCACAGCTGCCTCGTGACTTTCCTTCTCCCTCTGCTCTGCTAGCATTTCGTTTTTCCTTCTCAGCTTCAGCGATTTCAAGTATCTGCCTCCGTCTATCAGCTCTGCTTCTTCTCTGCTCTCTACGTCCGGCCTCGTTATCACGGCGGTGTTGGTTATAGCTGAATATGCTTGGAACATAATCGACGCTCTCTGGTTCCTCCACGGGTTTTCCTGAACAACAGTATTGTCGCGTTATTTCTGTGCCACACGCACCATGTATTCTCTCACCTGACACGAAGTGATCCCCACAGATCCTAGTGTGTTTTGTTGGATTTCAGCTCTTTCTTCTGACAGCCAGTATCCACCTCTTCTTCCTCTCGCCATGTTGCATAGCAAATCTAAAAAAAAACGAGCCCCGGTCTCTCTCCATAGCGGTTACGACAACCGTGCGCACAACAGCTCACTACCATGGCTCCCGCTCTTTTGCCAACCAGGCGCGCGTTATTTAGAAGTACGCGGTCGAAAATATTTAACGCCGATCCTATCTATAGCTTTGAACGGAGCAGTACCCATGCTTGTACTCCCTCATGCAGTAACCGCTGGTGCTTCGCTGTACATCGAGTAGGAATACCTGATCGCGGGTAAGCCAGAGTAGGCTAGATCTAATTAGCAATTGGCTCTTTAGCTTGCGTTTCATGCCATAACTCTTGAACGGAGCGGTTTCAAAGAAACCACACAATTTTTTTGACCTCCGTTGCCCGCTGAGTACACGACAGCATTTTCAGGACGAACAGACGCTCCAGAAGTGAGATGTGACTTAACAGACAGACAGACAGACAGACAGACACAGACACACACACACACACACACACACACACACACACACACACGACCAAATACCGTAACCCTCGCTGCGCATGCGCGCCGAGGGTTAACTAGATGAATGCTTGCAGCATTGTGGGTGAACCCACTTAGCCATAAGCTGAATATTGCGTGCACGTGCATGACAACAATATTTGGTATTTGGTGATAATGTAATATACAGAAAGTTTCTAGTGGTACAACTATAGGCAGTCAGAATACACATTTTGTAATGGAGAGTTGTCACAGCTACACACAGTCTTATTGGTTTAGTGCACAAGGTACACCACAACTATTTCATTAAGTATACAATCCAACAACACTTGTATTGCAGCCGTGCATCATCTCTAGTGGATGTGATAGCTAAGTGGCCACCTGCAATTGTAGTACAAAGTGATGTGCACTCTTGTGTAACTGCATGATATGAGAAATGCAGTCTGTCAGTGAGTGACTCATCCAACCCCAAGTGTGCAACAGTGACACATCTCTAGCTGCACTATCCAGGGGACATGCTATGGCTACTTCACAGCTGCAAATTCTGTATCTGTGCTTTGCTCATAGCTTGAGTTTACATCATTGCTAAGCAAGGCATCCAGCTTGTCATCATAGTGATTTTCTGGTAGTTGCCAGAACACTCTGTGTACATCATGCCGGGACTACAGGGAAATATACTCAGTTGACTTTTGCAACCACCACTACTAATTGGAACAAGCCCCCCCTGGAGGAAAATTCACAATAGTGGGTCACTATCACATTTGTCTAAGGCTTTTGTATTGGCTTATCAAAGGCCAGGTCAGAATGACATCAACCACTGTGTCAGTAACCAGTTCACACTGACTAGAGCACTCCCATTTCTTTCTCTGTACATGTGCACATGCAACTCATCAGTGTGGGAGTTCTTCAGCTACAACACACTGGTCATCCTCATTAATAGGTATGGGAATGTCTCTCTTTACATGCTGGTAAGCCGAGTTGTAGAAAAATGGCTCTGAGGCCATAGTGTGACACCCTTTACCAAAGTCCTACCTTTATGTTCTGTGGATTTAATGCTCTTGAGCAAAAAACCAGCAGGCTCTTTATGGATTTGCACAGTCTCCTATCTGTTATCTACACATGGTCCTCCCCAAAACCCTGGGCATTTGTTTGGCTTGTCAGCATCACAAACATTTACTAACCCTCGGCGCGCATGCGCAGGAGAGTTACTGTAGTTGTGTGTGTGTGTGTGTGTGTGTGTGTGTGTGTGTGTGTGTGTGTGTGTGTGTGTGTGTGTGTGTGTGTGTGTGTGTGTGTGTGTGTGTGTGTGTGTGTGTGTGTCTGTCTGTCTGTCTGTTAAGTCACATGTCACCTCTGGAGCGTCTGTTCGTCCTGAAAGTACTGTCACGTACTCAGCGGGGAACGGAGGTCAAAAAATTTGTGGGGTTTTCTTTAAAACCACGCAAGCGAAAGAGGTATTATGCTAATTTGATCTGGCTTACCCGCGATCAGGTTTTCTTGTTCGATGTACAGCGAAGCACCAGCGGTTACTGCATGAGGGAGTACAAGTATGCGTACTGTTCTGGTCAAAGCTATAGCACTTCTAGCAGTGTACAGAGCAAACTTGAGTTTCAATAGGCACGTGCCTCGTCCAGCATTCGCGCACGCGCGGACGCCGAGGTTTCTGTACTTTAGCATGGCCACTCCAACTAACATTTTAGTTTCCTGTCCAGAAATTTAACACTTTTGATGAGGGTATGCTCTTTATTTTTATTATTCATTATTGTGAAATGACCATTAAAAATCCAGACTCATGGTATTATATAGTTACTTTGTAGAAGTTTTTTCCTCTGAGCTTTTACATTAGGAATCTTTCCTTTCTCTGAACACCGACACTCTGACGAACAATGTATGCAAATGTCTGTGAACTTCGCGTTGAAATTCGATCACGTGCCACTGATACTGGAGTACAAAGGTCAATAATGAAAAGTTGACGCGGTAGCCAAAAAGCATGCGCGCGCTGGACGGGAAACTAAACAATAAGTTGGAGTGGCCTATAGTGCCATAGATACTGCTATATAAGTTGCAATGAATGTCCAGGCGATATATCCGTAAATGTAAATACAGTACGACACACACTAATGTATCTGAAAATGATTATACTGAAACGGAGCAGAGTGTCATGAACGGGATGAGACCACCTTCGTAAAAAGGACATTAGTACATAGCCGATGTATATTACCTGAAAGTTATTGCGATCGTGAATCGGAGCAGTAGCGAAGGGCCTCCAGGACACACAAACTGGCGGGATTTAAAAGTGGATACCAAACTACAGTAAAACTGACCTACGTACGTACCTGAGAGTGATTGTACCGCCGCCGGGGTTAAATAGTCGGACGAATGAAATGTGGAGAGTCCGTAGCGACGTTCGTTGCGGAACTTCGCAGCCTGTCAGAATTTTGAAATTTCAGCGATACTCTCGAAGTCATGATCTGAGATCGCCTTGTGTGTGGCATCAATGACGACGCCGTTCAGAGTTCCAGTTGAGCCGAAGCGGTTACTCTCCGAACCTGACTTGACATATGCGAGGTCAGTTGACATTGCTCAAACATGGAAATGGCAGCGCAGAACGTGAAGGAACAGACTAAACCCGAGCATCCTAACACTTTACAGTCACGCTCTGTTCCTGATGTGAACAAGGTTGTAGACTCGCCAGGAATAACAAAGAAGAAAGTCGCGCTTACCTGTTATCGCTGTGGAAGGACAGGCCACACAGCACCTAGTTGCAGTCAGTCGTGTAATTGTATGCCATCAGTGCGGAAAGCGTGGACATTTACAGAGGGCATGCAAGAGTCAGCCCAAGAATCCTGGGGCAGTCAAGACTAGGGATACAGACAAGTGCGCAGAGTGCAGAACGAAGGGGATATGAAGAGGAGCCTACAGCATATTTCAGCACCTTTGCAATGGGAGCCTGTAGTGTATCAGGTGTCATTAGTACATGATGGCTTCAATGTGTGTGCATAGTCTGTGTTAGATAGCCATATATGTACTAATGACACTTAGAAACAGTGTGTGGTTTACAGGCTCCTGTTGCAAAGGTGCTGAAATATGCTGTATGCATCATGTGAGACTGCATGGTAGTATAAAGTCACCCCCTATTCTAGTAAAGCTGACAGTGGACGATTGTTTGTTTAAGATGGAATTAGATACGGCGCCTCTATGTCAATCATGTCTGAAGCAACCTTTCAAGAGTTGTGGCCTGGGAGGAACCTAGATAGTACAGATGTAAGGCTGCTATCCTACTCAAAGGAGCAGTTGTGGGATGTTGCTATGTCAACTTACACTATAAGGGCCAGTCTGTAAAAAGGTTCCCTTGATTGTTGTGGAAGGCTCTGGCCCTAGCCTTCTAGGCTGAGACTGGCTCACCTGAATCCAGCTGGACTGGAAGCAGATCAACCACGTGCAAGTTGCAGGTCTACTATGAAGGGTTTCACTGCCAAAATCTATGTGGACCCCAATGCACTCCCAAGTTTCAACCCTGCTTGATCTGTCCCGTACGCATTGCGAGACAAAGTTTAACAGAAACTCACTCGGTTAACAGAAGGAGTGATAGAACCAGTAGAACGGCATCAAACACGTCATCTCTGCACCCTATCATCCTGCGTCAAATGGGTTGGCAGAACGCGCCATACAGATTGTGAAACGTGGCCTAAAGAAAGTGACAGCTGGCAGTATCAATACTCGACTATCGAAGCTCCTATTGGCATATTGTATGACACCACAGGGATTTCCCCTGCTGAACTGTTACTGGGTCAAAGGCTTAGGACACGTATGGATTTGCTACGTCCAAACACTGCTGAGTGAGTTGAAAAGAAGCAGATGGATCAAAAAGCAAGGCATGATGTGAGAGCCAAACCTCGAACATTTAATGAGGGAGATATTGTGTTCGCTAAGAACTATGGTTCAGGAGACAGGTGGTTGTCAGGGAAGATTGTGAAGGTGACTGGTCCAGTTTCTTTCCGTGTAAAATTAGATGACGGTAGAGTTCATCGGTACCATCAGGATCAGCTCAGGCACCAAGTGGTGGATGATCAGCTGAGATGTCTGATGTGGGAGTTGATGATAGCATTCCTATTGCAATCCCAGTTACTAAAGAAAATACAACTTCTAACGACTCTCATGGTGCTACTATACCACCTGGACCACTTGCATCTGCAGAACCCTATCATCTTCAGTCGGTTTATCACAAGAACAATTGAACTCTCAACCGATTTGACGGTATCCTATGAGAGAATGTACTCCACGAGAAAGGTATGATCCAGGAAGGAACTAAGTGAGATGATTGTGTATGCCTATATTTTTAGTTCATTGTCTATTATTGGTGCATTGTTTGTTTTGTGTAAAACACTAGTGTTGTTACATGTCACAATATGTAATGTTTATGTTAGTATGACTTCATATTGTGTATGAATTCTTTTGGTTATGTTTTGTTTTTTTAAGGGAAAGGAAAGTAGTATATGCATTAATTAGTATGATGTCATGTCCTCCTCTCTTTTGTAATTTCCTGTCTGTGTGCATATATCATAGAGTCGGTAGACTCTATATGTAGGGATGGTGCCGACACGCCCATTAAGCCTTAACAAAAGTAACGGCTCAGAACTCCCGAACGCGGATGTTTTAAGCCTTTTCAGACAAACTACATGCTCTGCGAGTGCTTCTATACACTATAATACTCTCAAAGTACGTAAAATGTACAGGTACAGTGAATCTTGGAAATTTGTAAAACCCCGATTCTTCTTCAGTTCAAATGGCCTACCGTGAAACGGGGGTTAGTAATCGCTCTTCTTTCACGAAATCATAGCGTACATGATTCTTGATGCACAAAATCTTCATACCTTCTCCCAAAGCCATCAAACTCCAGGTCTGCAACCTTACAAGTGTTAGTTTAGATGCCATTTTCTTGTTTGCTCACATACCGAACACGTGAAGTTAGTTTTGTGCACTAATCAATGATGCAGACTTTCAGTGTTTGTCGAGCTGCCACTGTTTCAAGCACTGTGTTGTCTTTTTTGGCTAAGTTGCTTCGTTTCTTTGAACGACTAAGTGTTGCAGGCAACTGGACCCACTGTTGTACTCGGTAGGCTATATTTGTACAAGACAGGATGTAGGAGTCACTGACAATTGCTAGATATCCTGCTTATAGGTATGCAAGGGAGGTAGAACTCTGCATGAAAGTCAATAGGTTTATATGTGTTGCTACACACACTAAAAACCAGTGAAACAAGTATAAAAACATTTCACTAAAATGTTGAAGGATGTAGGGATTGAAGTGCCAAAAAGTATAGAAACAAGGTCAAAGTGCAGCATGCATGCAGACAAAGGCAGGGGATGATAGCATGCAACAATCATAACATGCGTAACCCCATATCCCTACATCTGTAAATACTAAAGGTATTATATATTGTAATGTATGTTTAGTCAGTTCGCCGTATAATTCTTCCCATGTGCACGTTGTCTGCAAGTGCCAACTCTACAGTCTCACCAGCCTCAGAGATACGACATTAAGGAAGCTGGGATTTAAACCCGGCACCTTCTGGATACTGTCCAGGCACTCTTACTACTGAGCTACTTGATCTCTGTGGCAGAGGAGTACAGGAATTGATATTTTATTCTAAGGCAATGACTTGACTCTACAGATTTTATATCATAGATTCAGTAGACTCTATATGTAGGGATGGCACCGACATGCCCATTAGCCTTAACAAATGAAACGGCTCAGATCTCTCGAACGAGACAGTTATAAGCCTTTTCAGACACATAATATGGCCTACGAGTGTTCTTATACATAATAAAACTCTCAAAGTAGGTAAAATGCACGGCTACAATGACATACAGAAAATTGCTAAACCGCCGATTTCTCATCTTCTCTTCTTCTTTATCAAACAGCCTCCCACAAAATTGGCAAACATGCAGACCTTAGTTTTGGCAAAAAACGGCTTCTTTCTCTCCCGTGCATGATCCTTGGCCATCAGAATCTTCCTAGGATCCTTCAAGAGCAGTATATTATATGCAGCAACACAAGGATTGAGGGCATAACAATAATAATATTCTTAACCCGAAACTAAGTATATATGCAGCAAAACAGTGGATGAGGGCATGCAACAATAATAACATGCGTAACCCCTCCCTACATCCTTTAACTTCGGGTTACGCATATTATTATTGTTGCATGGCCTCAATCCCTGTGTTGCTGCATATAATATACTGCTCTTGTTTCTCTACTTTTTGGTACTGTCATCCCTACATCCTTTAACATTTTAATGGAAATATTTTTATACACTTTACTTGAACAGCTACAACTAATGCACAACCTAAGCCATTTTGAAGGCTATAATTTTCAGTTCATCCCAATGACTTGGCGTTACCATTTCAATTACATATCTACTTTCACCATGATAGCAATTGCCGAACACCTTAGTACGAGGCATTAAATCACATATAGTGGCCAGCGAGCTCAGCTAGTGTTGTATATAAGTATGTACATGTACGTATAAAATATGTACTTCATATGGACCCCGGGACCACCACATTTACCCTAGCACACTTAGAGCTAGCTTTGCCCTAGCACACTTAGAGCTAGCTTAAATGTCAAAGGTTAAGACTGGTTTTTCTTTGCACAAGCCTGCTATGCCAATGAAAGCAATCTCAGTTCGTTAAAGAACAAAAACCAACCTAGCGAGCTTACATGGGAAGGTCATGGGATTATTGCTACCCATCATCTCCTGCATGCACCTTATTTCATTACCTTGGAAGCTGGTATGTACGTATGTGTTTGTAGTGTTTCAGACAAAAGATTTGAATGAGACAAAAGATTTGAATTCTGTACACTACAGCATCATGTAGTGAGTTGTCCGATCCTGCTAATGGTATTGTCAGATGGACTGGACTGACAACTGGTTCCTTAGCTGCCTATGCTTGTAACAATGGGTACCAGGTTACTGGAGAACGGATCAGGACTTGTATGAGCAATAGAATGTGGAGTGGACAGGAACCTACTTGCAAACGTATGAAAATGCATTTGTAATGTGTACACATTTATACAGAAAAAGGACTGTCAGAGAGTTTTTTCAAGTGTTACTGTAAGTGTTAGCTCCATGAATGTACCCATTTACACTTTTAGCTGTATGTGACCCTTCCTGTGAGAATGGAGGAATCTGTACTGCACCAGATACTTGTGTATGTCTGGCTGGATATTCTGGAGACCGATGTGAAAATGGTATGTGCTAGGGTTTTGCACCATCAACATGCCCATGTATCCTACATTACCTTTTTAAAGTGTAAAACATTTTCACTAAAATGTTGAAGGATGTAGGGATTGCAGTGCTAAAAAGTATAGAAACAAGGTCAAAGTGCAGCATGCATGCAGACAAAGGCAGGGGATGATAGCATGCATAACATGCGTAACCCCTTTTAATATTTACAGATGTAAGGATATGGGGTTACGCATGTTATGAACAACTAACTGTTGCCTGCAACAGTTAGTTATTCAAAGACGGAGCAATGTAGCCAAAAAAGACCACACAACGCTCGAAACACCAACAGCTCGACGGACACTAAAAGTCTGAATCATTAGTGCACAAAACTAACTTCACGTGTTCGACACGTGAGCAAAGAAGAAAATGGCGTCTAAAACTAAAACACTTGTAAGGTTGCAGACCTGGAGAGTGACGGCTTTGGGAGAAGGTATGAAGATTTTGTGCATCAAGGATCATGTATGCTCCGGTATAAATGATTTCCGTGAAAGAGAATTAGAGCGATTACTACCCCCAGTTTCGCGGTAGGCTGTTTGAACTGAAGAAGAAGAAGATGATGATGAACAATCCGGGTTTATGCAAATTTCTGAGATTCACTATATTTTACATACACTGAGAGTACTATAGTGTATAGAAGCAGTCGCAGAGCATGTAGTTTGTCTGAAAAGCTTAAAATATCCGCGTTCAGGAGTTCTGAGCCATTACTTTTGTTAAGGCTTAATGGCGTGTCAGCGCCATCCATACATATAGAGTCTACCGACTCTATGATTAGCCCCTGCCTAGGAACATGTACTGCACCAAATATTTGTGACTGTCCTGAAGGATATTCAGGTGGCCAATGTGAAATAGATACATTTTTACACCATGAACCCATGCCATGCATTATGTACCTATATAAAAGTGATGTGTGAAAAATGTTAAAATTACACAATATTTGCCTTAATTTCTTCACAAATTGGATTTTAGACCAACAGACCTTCTTTATCAGAGAGTCGATAGACTCTCTATGTAGAGATGGCACCGACATGCCCATTAAGCCCTAACAAACGCAACAGCTCACAACTCTCGAACGCAGCAGCTATGAGCTCTTTTAGACACATAACATGGCCTACAAGTGTTTCTATACACTCAAAGGTGGTAAAATACACTGCTACAATGAGATGCGTGAAATCGCAAAAACATTTCTCCATCTTCTTCTTCTTCAAACGGCCTAGCACAAAATTGGTACAATTATTTACCTTGATTTTGTACCAAAAGGCTTCTTATTCTCGTGAGCAGTGCCTTTTACTAACGGAATCTTTGTAGGACAAGTAAAGCTACGATATACTAGCACTTCTGTGTAGTTGAATGCCCTTTCCTTGTTATTACTCACGTGTGCTTTACATGACCACAAGCCGCAAAATGGGTGGGGCTCGCACACACGCAAAGAGCATTGTATTTGTAAGCAAGTATACAACAAAAACCAGGGAATAAAAACATTAAATGTTGAAGGATATAGGAATGACAGTGCCAAAAAGTAGAGAAATAAGTCCAGTATATATGCAGCAAGACAGGGGATGAGGGCATGCAACAATACTAACATACGTAACCCCTCCCTACATCTCTTTTATTATGGGGGTAATTTTGGCACTTTTAATCTCTAATTTTGGCACTGTCATCCCTACATCCTTCAACATTTTAATGGAAATTCTTATATATATATATTTTGGGGACTGCTTATAAACCTGGACCATTTTAAAGCCGACCAGACGGCAGCCAAACGGGCCAGATGGCTTTTTAAGAACGTCCCAAGGTTTTTCACGCCATCCGGACAGTAAACCCAATGGTTTTCAAGCCAACTCGACAGGGTAGCATCTAAATACTACGGAAGCCCAGAAGGGTCATCCATTGCCGTCTTACCATGGCCGAGAAGGGTCACCCGCTGTTCACTTCCAACTTCCACTCTACGCTTCTGACTTCCGCTCTACGCTTCTGACTTCCACCCTGTAGACTTCCAACTTCCACTCTAGCCGAATCATCTGGAATATACGGCACCAAGGCGGGGTTCACGGGGGGCGCGGCCCCCCAGGGTTTGTGGGGTAGGTACCAGTGCATTGGTTTGTGACGGTTTCACGGGGATTTGGTACCCCCAGGGGTACCATATCACCACGCCGTCAAGTGACTGAGGGTACCATAACACCGGTAAGGATGGAGGGGACTTTGCCTCACATGGCGGGGTTCACGGGGGGCGCGGCCCCCCAGGGTTTGTGGGGTAGGTACCAGTGCATTGGTTTGTGACGGTTTCACGAGGATTTGGTACCCCCAGGGGTACCATATCACCACGCCGTCAAGTGACTGAGGGTACCATAACACCGGTAAGGATGGAGGGGACTTTGCCTCACATGGCCATTATGGAAGAATTGAAATTGATCATTTCTCACTGGGAGCAATAATACGAAAACTCTTACGTTCTCTGAGGATTGGTAGAGGTCAGTTACTTATAATTATACACTACATTCATACTTACAATGTCACTGTGTTTATCTTATTTCAGAGGACCACTACAGGGCATCATTAGTGTCACCACTGTCAACTAAAAAGTCTGTTACTAAAGGGTCTGATGTGAATGAAAGGGGTACCATATCACCACGCCGTCAAGTGACTGAGGGTACCATAACACCGGTAATTTGGAACTCCCAGGGGTACCATATCAACACGCTGTCACCATGACTTAGGGTACCATTTCACCGGTGATTTAATACTCCCCATGGAGAGGTACCATATCAACACGCCCTCACCATACCATATCCCTGGTGATTTGCTTCCCTGACGTGTACCCCAGGTTGTAGTTCGATAGCCCCAAGTGTACTCTATCTTCAGTTTGTCCCCCAGGACTGGAGTATATCAGAGAGTTGGTAGACTTGTACTCTCTATGTAGGGATGGCGCCGACACGGACACGCCCATGAAAAAAAGAGCGTTTTAAGGTGCTCAGGGAAACATGAACCCCATGACGGGAAGCCAAACACTTGGAACATGTGAATTAATTGTTCACAGCTGCTGAGTTCTTGCCCTGGGTCAGCCATCTTGGCGTGTGTGGTGCTAGGTCCACATGCCACCCTAATACGCATGCGTAGTTGCACCCTTGGCGCTCATGCGCAGGAGGGTTATTGTAGATGTGTGTGTGTGTGTGTGTGTGTGTGTGTGTGTGTGTGTGTGTGTGTGTCCATTTAGTCAAATCACACTTCTGGAGCGTCTGTTTACACTGTCACGTACTCAGCGGGCAACGGAGGTCAAAAAATTTGTGGCCTTTTCTCTCCGTTGCAGAGATCGAACAGTCGGCCATTTTCCTGGGGAAAACGCGCATGCGCATTAAGCTTAATACGCGGTGGTGCCGAGTGTTCTGGCTCTGCACTTCATTAAACGTATAGTCATTCCACTCTCTCCACTGAACATACGCATATTAAAGGCACCTGACAGATAACCACGCTTGCGCTCCTTGTTTCGCGCCAGATAATATACCTGTACATACGGATACAGGATTATTTCTTGCTAGCTTGAGTGGAAGTTGGAAGTCTACAGGGTGGAAGTCGGAAGCGTAGAGTGGAATTCGGAAGCGTAGAGTGGAAGTTGGAAGTGAACAGCGGGTGACCCTTCTCGGCCATGGTACAGTCTTCAAAAGTCTTCAAAATGCACATTTCCATTCTATTCTTCCATTCTACTATTCACTTCCATTCTATTCTTCCATTCTACTCTTACTTCCACTCTATTCTTCCATTCTACGCTTACGCATGAGTGATATTTACTACCGCGTGCGGATATGTATTATCTTGCGTGTATATATACGTACGCAACGCAACATACGTCTATACATACGTTGCCCTTCTACGGCCACGTCGCCTTTCATCCCACTTGAGCAATTGCCTAGGCGTGCAAATAGCCATGCGTGCCTCTTGTGTTGGAGTGGCTCTTCTTGCCGTTTGTCTGGTTGTATGTGATCTGGGACAAGTACCTGATCAAGACGACATTATTCGCGATTACTTTGGAATAGGATCTTTTTACCAGCTGATATTATGTTTCCTTTCGGCTATTACGTATCACTCAGTACGCTGAAGCGTTCTCTGAGACGATTAAATCTGCGACGAAGAGGTCGATACACTTCTCTTAATGTTGTACGTGAGACAATATTGGTAGGTTAGGACCTTCCTCATGGTCTCTACTTCTCTACCTCAACCTACCTTTACATCTGGTTATTTTTTGTGCTAACAGCCTCACAAGAGTGGGATCTGAATTTTGCATGCCATGTGTACACATGGAGAATCTACAGTGCATGTGACCTTTCTATTTACTCTGCATCCATGCCAAACAACCCTGCCCTGAGTAATTATGACTGGGCAAATGTACTCTGACTTATTTAAACTTTGAAATTTCAGTTAGAACTTCTGCAATCTGGATCACTTCTTGGTTATCGTGCCCTGCTTCACAGGTTGAAGATAAAATACAAGATACGAATTCCACGGTAATCATGTATGCCTTTATGCATTGTATTTTATTAAATAGTGAAGTTGTGCAATTAATGTTCGCCATGCATGCACTCTTGATCCTGTTGGAATGAATTTAAGGTCAAGACGACGACTTGTCAGAAGAAGATATGGATTAAGAGTGAGGTGCATTATAACATAGCATATCTTTTGTTAACTGTAGGGACCAAACCACTGCTGGCACATAGATGGATTAGACAAAATTAAAACCTACGGATTTGCTAATCATGGCTGCATTGATGGGTATATTTATGCACATATGACCTGCATCTGCAGAAACACATCCTTAACTATGTGTTGTGTTGCATAGATTTTCAAGGAAAGTGCTTTGCTTAGGGGTGGCAGATACAAACAATGATCCGTCAATTATTGCTGGGTACTATCTTAATGCTGTCCAGAATTTCGGTAATGTTCTGCTGTGACTTAGTCTATATACAGGCATGAGCATTAAACACAATGATCATATTTTCCAGGATTGTGCGTAGTGATAGAGGAGCAGAAAATAGCAAACTAGCATTCCTTCTAAGGAGAAATGGTTATGACCAATGTGCGATCAACTACGCACGCACACGACCCATGCGCCGCGCAAAAGGCGCCGCAGCACAGGCACGTTGCTGCGTTACAATTATGTACACGTGTACGTAGCAGGCACGTCACGACATTTAAATATCGCATGCATTAAACACACATGGGAGTGAAGAGTAGAATGGAAGAATAGAATGGAAGTGAAGAGTAGAATGGAAGAATAGAATGGAAATGTGCATTTTGAAGACTTTTGAAGACTGCAATGGATGACCCTTCTGGGCTTCCGTAAAATCCTGAATTGACCATGTTTAGAAATCGATTCTAACCTCGTGCTACTGGCTGGCATTGACCTAGAAGCCGATTTACTGTTAAAAATCGCCATTCCCAGCTGCCTCGCGATTCCACCCTCACGATTTCGTAGATTCGCGGGATGAAGGCAAGAACTGGGATCTATTATATAGGCTTGGGCCTCTGCCAAGCTAAAGTGAAGCGTAGCTCGCCGGCTACGGAGCAGTGGCGGGGGTGTGGCATGGTACTCATGTGGGAGCGCGATCGATGCGAGCGCGTGAACGCTAGGCGTTGTTTTTTTACAAGCGGGCGTGGCCCCAGCTAGCAAAGCACAGCCCTAACCCCTAGCCCTAACCAGTAATTACGACAGTGCCGTACGTTGTGTGTGCTGCTTTTCTCTGGGCTGGATTCTAGCTGCCTGGGCTACTGCTTTTTACAGCTTTTAATCAGTCTGGACAGTTTTAAAGCTTTAAAACGGGCTGGACGGCTTTAAACGGTCTGCTGGTTTAAATTGATCCTCAACATATATATATATATATGGGCCCTACACATGTGAACTGCTTATGTAAATATCTTTTAGTTAGCAACTGGATGCTCATAGTCTGTACACTACAGAATCGTGCAGTGAGTTGTCCGATCCTGCTAATGGTGCTGTTACTTTGACTAGACTGACAACTGGTTCTATTGCCATCTACACCTGTAACAATGGCTACCAACTGATAGGAGAACGGATCAGGACTTGTCTAAGCAATAGAATGTGGAGTGGACAGGAACCTACTTGCATACTAGGTATAAAGAATGTATTTGTAATCTGTACACACTTTATTTTTTCACAAGATTTACATTGTTTACATAGATTTTATCACAACGTTGATCATTGGTGTATTATACACTTTATCATCATACGAATTTCCACATTTAATGGAGCTTTTGTTAGTGATACATACGTAAATATCTTTTAGTTAGCAATTGGATGCTCATAATCTGTACACTACAGAATCGTGCAGTGAGTTGTCCGATCCTGCTAATGGTGCTGTTACTTTGACTAGACTGACAACTGGTTCTATTGCCATCTACACCTGTAACAATGGCTACCAACTGATAGGAGAACGGATCAGGACTTGTCTAAGCAATAGAATGTGGAGTGGACAGGAACCTACTTGCATACTAGGTATAAAGAATGTATTTGTAATCTCTACACACTTTATTTTTTCACAAGATTTACATTGTTTACATAGATTTTATCACAACGTTGATCATTGGTGTATTATACACTTTATCATCATACGAATTTCCACATTTAATGGAGCTTTTGTTAGTGATACATACGTAAATATCTTTTAGTTAGCAATTGGATGCTCATAATCTGTACACTACAGAATCGTGCAGTGAGTTGTCCGATCCTGCTAATGGTGCTGTTACTTTGACTAGACTGACAACTGGTTCTATTGCCATCTACACCTGTAACAATGGCTACCAACTGATAGGAGAACGGATCAGGACTTGTCTAAGCAATAGAATGTGGAGTGGACAGGAACCTACTTGCATACTAGGTATAAAGAATGTATTTGTAATCTCTACACACTTTTTATTTTTTCACAAGATTTACATTGTTTACATAGATTTTATCACAACGTTGATCATTGGTGTATTATACACTTTATCATCATACGAATTTCCACATTTAATGGAGCTTTTGTTAGTGATACATACGTAAATATCTTTTAGTTAGCAATTGGATGCTCATAATCTGTACACTACAGAATCGTGCAGTGAGTTGTCCGATCCTGCTAATGGTGCTGTTACTTTGACTAGACTGACAACTGGTTCTATTGCCATCTACACCTGTAACAATGGCTACAAACTGATAGGAGAACGGATCAGGACTTGTCTAAGCAATAGAATGTGGAGTGGACAGGAACCTACTTGCATACTAGGTATAAAGAATGTGTTTGTAATCTCTACACACTTTTTATTTTTTCACAAGATTTACATTGTTTACATAGATTTTATCACAACATTGATCATTGGTGTATTATACACTTTATCATCATACGAATTTCCACATTTAATGGAGCTTTTGTTAGTGATACATACGTAAATATCTTTTAGTTAGCAACTGGATGCTCATAATCTGTACACTACAGAATCATGCAGTGAGTTGTCCGATCCTGCTAATGGTGCTGTTACTTTGACTAGACTGACAACTGGTTCCATTGCCATCTACACCTGTAACAATGGCTACCAACTGATAGGAGAACGGATCAGGACTTGTCTAAGCAATAGAATGTGGAGTGGACAGGAACCTACTTGCATACTAGGTATAAAGAATGTATTTGTAATCTGTACACAACGTTGATTATTGTGGTATTAAACTATACTACCATACAAAATTTCACATTTAGCAGACCTTTCATTAGTCAGATATAGGATTGTGTGGCCCCCATTAATAATACATGGCCTGAGTTTTTTTTACAAGAAGTACATTGTTTACAAAATTTTTAACATGACGATGCACTACCCCCAGTGGAACTACATCACTGTACCAAGTTTCATGTTTAGATGTGTGAGTTACGCTTCTTCAAGCGGAAGAAGAGTTTACAAAATATAATTTAACACCTTTCTCATAGATTAAATTATACCATTTTATAATCACAGTTAGTTTCTGGGTATAGTTACATATTCATGTTAACAGAAGTCCAGTAGATAGCAAACTATATATACCTAGTTTGACATGATTTCCTGCCTTGTCATGTGATCCATGATCCATGTACAATAGAAAATTGGTGGGCCCTACACATGTGAACTGCTTAAATAAATATCTTTTAGTTAGCAACTGGATGCTCATAATTTGTACACTACAGAATCGTGTAGTGAGTTGTCCGATCCTGCTAATGGTGCTGTTACTTTGACTGGACTGACAACTGGTTCTAATGCCATCTACACCTGTAACAATGGCTACCAACTGATAGGAGAACGGATCAGGACTTGTCTAAGCAATAGAATGTGGAGTGGACAGGAACCTACTTGCATACTAGGTATAAAGAATGTATTTGTAATCTGTACACACTTTTTATTTTTTCACAAGATTTACATTGTTTACATAGATTTTATCACAACATAGATCATTGGTGTATTACACTTTATCATCATACGAATTTCCACATTTAATGGAGCCTTTGTTAGTGATACATACGTAAATATCTTTTAGTTAGCAACTGAATGCTCATAATCTGTACACTACAGAATCGTGCAGTGAGTTGTCCGATCCTGCTAATGGTGCTGTTACTTTGACTAGACTGACAACTGGTTCTATTGCCATCTACACCTGTAACAATGGCTACCAACTGATAGGAGAACGGATCAGGACTTGTCTAAGCAATAGAATGTGGAGTGGACAGGAACCTACTTGCATACTAGGTATAAAGAATGTATTTGTAATCTCTACACAACGTTGATCATTGTGGTATTAAACTATACTACCATACAAAATTTCACATTTAGCAGACCTTTCATTAGTCAGATATAGGATTGTGTGGCCCCCATTAATAATACATGGCCTGAGTTTTTTGTTTATTTTACAAGAAGTACATTGTTTACAAAAATTTTAACATGACGATGCACTACACCCAGTGGAACTACATCACTCTACCAATTTTCATGTTTAGATGTGTTACCGTTAGTGAGTTACACTTCTTCAAGCGGAAGAAGAAGATGGAGAATTTACAAAATAGACTTTTATGTTAATTTAACACCTTTCTCATGGATTATTTTATAATCACAGTTAGTTTCTGGGTATAGTTACATATTCATGTTAACAGAAGTCCAGTAGATAGCAAACTATATATATATATATATATACCTAGTTTGACATGATTTCCTGCCTTGTCATGTGATCCATGATCCATGTACAATAGAAAATTGGTGGGCCCTACACATGTGAACTGCTTACGTAAATATCTTTTAGTTAGCAATTGGATGCTCATAATCTGTACACTACAGAATCGTGCAGTGAGTTGTCCGATCCTGCTAATGGTGCTGTTACTTTGACTAGACTGACAACTGGTTCTATTGCCATCTACACCTGTAACAATGGCTACCAACTGATAGGAGAACGGATCAGGACTTGTCTAAGCAATAGAATGTGGAGTGGACAGGAACCTACTTGCATACTAGGTATAAAGAATGTATTTGTAATCTCTACACACTTTTTATTTTTTCACAAGATTTACATTGTTTACATAGATTTTATCACAACGTTGATCATTGGTGTATTATACACTTTATCATCATACGAATTTCCACATTTAATGGAGCTTTTGTTAGTGATACATACGTAAATATCTTTTAGTTAGCAATTGGATGCTCATAATCTGTACACTACAGAATCGTGCAGTGAGTTGTCCGATCCTGCTAATGGTGCTGTTACTTTGACTAGACTGACAACTGGTTCTATTGCCATCTACACCTGTAACAATGGCTACCAACTGATAGGAGAACGGATCAGGACTTGTCTAAGCAATAGAATGTGGAGTGGACAGGAACCTACTTGCATACTAGGTATAAAGAATGTATTTGTAATCTGTACACACTTATACAGAAAAAGGGGTGTCAGAGAGTATTTGGCTAGCTCTAAAGAATTTTATTTGCTAGTGTTACTGTTATTGAAACAGACTCCATGAATGTACCCACGTACACTATGTTTAATCTTAGACATATGTGACCCTGCCTGTGAAAATGGAGGAACTTGCACTGCACCAAATACTTGTGAATGTCTAGCTGGATATTCCGGAGACCGATGTGAAAATGGTGAGTTCTAGGTGGTTTGCACCATCAAGATACCATGTACCTACATTACACTTTATTAGCCATATGTGACCCTGTCTGTGAAAATGGAGGAACATGTACTGCACCAAATACTTGTCACTGTCCTGGAGGATATTCAGGTGGCCAATGTCAAACAGTTATGTACTTTTGTACAATGAATATGCCCATATACTATGTACTCTCGTAGGAAAAATGCTAAAATCTTACAAGATACTAACTTAAGTTTTGCACAGAATGATTTCATTGGAGTGTGCAAACCTTCATATACCTAGTTTGACATGATTTCCTGCCTTCTTATGTGGTCCATGATCCATGCAAAATAGAAATGGGTGGGCCCTGCACATGTAAATTGCTTATGTACAACTTTTAGTTAATAGCTGGATGCTCTCATAATTTGAATTCATATATTTATATATACACTATAGTATCATGTAGTGAGTTGTCCAATCCTGCTAATGGTAATGTCATGGAGACTGGACTAACAGAGGGTTCCCATGCTGTCTATACCTGTGACAGTGGCTACCAACTGAGTGGAGAACAGATCAGGACTTGTATGAGCAATGGAACGTGGAGTGGAGTGGAACCTACTTGCTTACGTACGAAGAATGTATTTGTAATGTGTACACATTAATACAAGTAAAACAAGAGCCACTCATATAGCTCTTTATATGTGAATTGCTACTGAAAAAGACTGTCTGACAGTTGAAATATTTGGCTCTAAATGAGTATGTATGTTAGAGAATCACAACACTGTTGAGACCATGAATGTATAAATCTGAAATTATGAGGCTATAGTCCAAGCTACCGAGGGTCTGGGGGTCATAAAACTTGCCCTGCTCTCAATGCATAACTTATTTAGAGCTCATTCATTGGTTGAACGGGCTATGGCATTGCGTTCTGGTCCGCTCTAACACAGCACAACGGGCTAGCAACCTCTAATATAAATATAACAACAAATAGCCTCAGGCAAGCGTTACTGTAGCTCACTAACAAAAGCTTCACTAAGTGTGAATATTTGTATGATGGTAAACCCTAAAATATCTTTGGAGGTGTAGTCAATAATGAAATCACATCTGCTGCTGTCGTAGCAGTGTGAGCTACTGATCTATGTGTCAAATTCTCATTGCTACAGAGTGTAGGAACATTAGTTAGACACCTCGTCCAATGAAATGCTCAGCTAAAGGCAAACTATATTGCAACAATACAAGTATGGATCCACACATTCTGTAATCTAATATTGGAGGATTTAAAATTAGCAAGCTCTAGACAAAATCTGGATTTTGATACTTTTTATATCTGCAGGATTGTGTAGTCGATTACCTGATCTTAGTAATGGGAGGGTCATCTTCACTGGACTAGTAGAGGGTTATAACGCCCTCTATATCTGTGATAATGAAAACCACATGGTGATTGGAGACCGAGTCAGGACTTGTATGAGCAATGGAATGTGGAGTGGACAGGAACCTACTTGTGAAGGTATGAAGAGTGTATTTGTAATGACCTACATAATTATATGGAATATTTATGTGCATTGAGAAGAACAATATAACCTCTTGACTCTTATATATTTGCAGGAGTGTGTTATGTATTACAGGATCCTGAGAATGGTACCGTCACAGTGACAAAACCATTAGCAAGTGAAGCTATTGCCATCTATACTTGCGACAGTGGCTACGAACTGAGTGGAAATCAGACCAGAACTTGTATGAGCAATGGAATGTGGAGTGGAGAGGAACCTACTTGCATACGTACGTATTAAGAATACATTTGTAGTGTGTATACATCTATAAAGTAGGGTACAAATAGGTTCGCTACATATATACTTAACTGGATACACACTATAGCCCTGCCTGTGAAAATAGAGGAACCTATGTGACTGTTCTGAAGGGATATCTTAATGACATGTGTACACAAAAACTGTGGTGAATACTTCATCATAATTATATACAGGATTATGTGATGAATTATCCAATCCTGGTAATGGTACTGTCATGGAGACTGGACTAACAGAGGGTTCTAATGCTGTCTATACCTGTAACAGTGGCTACCAGCGGATAGGAGAACGGATAAGGACTTGTATGAGCAATGGAATGTGGAGTGGAAGAGCACCTAATTGCTTACGTATGATGGATGCATTCATATTGTGTTATAGAGTTTTATCATGTATAGAAACACACGTAGCCAAATTATGTGTGCAGCATTTGGGAGTGGTTAATGGGCAAGATGATACCATCCCTACATAGAAAGTCTACCGACCCTCTGATATCTGCAGGATTGTGTGATGAATTACCCAAACTTGGTAATGGTAGTATCACGGTGACTGGACAAACAGAGGGTTCTGATGCCACCTATACCTGTAATGATGGCTACCAACTGACTGGTGGAAATTCGACCAGGACCTGTATGGACACTGGATTATGGAGTGGAGAGGAACCTACTTGCTTACGTATGAAGAATCCATTTGTAATGTGTACACATTTACATAAAGTTACAGTAAAATATGTCCCTAGAGAGTTTTATCATGTATAAAACACATGTAGCCAAAGGGGTGTGGTCCCCGCAAGGGGAAAGCCCCCCAAAGGGGGGCGTGGCAATGCTCCCGACCACTTTCTCCGGAGTGGCCTGCTGCGGCTCCTGTCCTCGTAGTCTCCGAGACTTGCGCGTGGGTCTCTGAGGTAGAGGCTCGGAGGTAGCCATGCGCAAAAACACCAGTCAAATAAGAATAATACTTCCCTAGTACTTTCGGTGATCAGTGACCTTCTTCGGGGGAATGGGCAAGATGGCACCATCCAGTCTACTGACTCTCTGATATCTGCAGGATTGTGCGATGGATTATCCGATCTTGGTAATGGTACTATCACTGTGACTGGACAAACAGAGGGTTCTAATGCCACCTATATCTGTGATGATGGCTACCAACTGACTGGTGGAAATTCGATCAGGACCTGTGTGGACACTGGAATGTGGAGTGGACAGGAACCTACTTGCTTACGTATGAAGAATGCATTTTTAATGTGTACACATTTACAAGTAAAATAAGACCCACTTACGTAACAATTTGAATACTTCATCATAATGCATTGAGAATCAACATAAATAATAATTAACATCTGGATTGTGAAACTATGCATATATGGAGGATTGTGTACAGTGGAACCCCTCTAATCACAACACCCTGAAATAAGGACACCTCAATAAACAGAACACTTTGTGTGTTCCCAAATAACATATTTGTGTATAATTCAACCCCTGAAATCAGGACACCTCACTAATCGGGAAACTTCCTTATGCCCTAAAGGGTCTGGATTAGAGAGGTTCCACTGTAGTGCATTACTCAGTCCTGATAATGGTATTGTCAAGGTGACTGGACTAACAGATGGTTGTTGAGAAACAACGTACCAAATACCTACCTCTGGACTGTTATACATGCAGGATTATGTGATGAATTACCCAACCCTAGTAATGGTATTGTCATGGAGACCGGACTAACAGAGGGTTCTAACGCCATCTATACCTGTAACAGTGGCTACCAGCGGATAGGAGAATGGATAAGGACTTGTATGAGCAATGGAATGTGGAGTGGACGAGCACCTAATTGCTTACGTATGATGGATGCATTCATATTGTTATAGAGTTTTATCATGTATAGAAACACACGTAGCCAAGTTATGTGTGCAGCATTTGGGAGTGGTTAATGAGCAAGATGATACCATCCCTACATAGAAAGTCTACCGACCCTCTGATATCTGCAGGATTGTGTGATGAATTACCCGATCTTGGTAATGGTAATATCACGGTGACTGGACAAACAGAGGGTTCTGATGCCACCTATACCTGTAATGATGGCTACCAACTGACTGGTGGAAATTCAATCAGGACCTGTGTGGACACTGGAATGTGGAGTGGACAGGAACCTACTTGCTTACGTATGAAGAATCCATTTATAATGTGTATACATTTACAAGTAAAATATGTCCCTAGAGAGTTTTATCATGTATAAAACACATGTAGCCAATTAGGAATTCTGAGCCACTTTATCTGTTATGGTTAATGGGCAAGATGATACCATCCAGTCTACTAACTCTGATATCTGCAGGATTATGTGATAAATTACCCAATCTTGGTAACGGTAATATCATGGTGACTGGACAAACAGAGGGTTCTAATGCCACCTATACCTGTGATGATGACTACCAACTGACTGGTGGAAATTCGACCAGGACCTGTATGGACACTGGAATGTGGAGTGGAGAGGAACCTACTTGCTCACGTATGAAGAATGCATTCCCAATATATATATCCACACATAACAAGAGCCACTTATGAACTGATTTATGTACCAATTTGAATGCTGATACTTATACGTATATGCAACAGCATACAAAATATAAACTTCATACTTTTTGTATCTGCAGGAATGTGTAATGAATTAAGCCATCCTGATAATGGTATGGTTGTGTGGATTGGATTAATACGTGGTTCTTTTGCTATCTATACCTGTAACATTGGCTTCACGATAACTGGAGAACGGTTTAGGATGTGTATGGACAATGGAATGTGGAGTGGACAGGAACCTAACTGCACAGTTTCAGGTACGTATATATATATGTATACTTCAAACACGAACTTGAAGTTTGAATATTCATATTCCCAATCCAGTCTGTCCAGACCCAAGCATTACCAATGGAACTGTGAATTTCAATAACGCAACTGGAACTGCTATGTACTCGTGTAATACTGGATATAGACTGATTGGGAACAGTTCCAGAACCTGCCAAAATGGAGAATGGAGTGGGGAAGAGCCTATCTGCATCCTAAGTATGTTAAGGACATGCATGTTTAATCCTTATAGTAACAGCTACATGAAGGCCTCAAATGATTAGGTGCACAAGTCCTACATTCTATTGTGTACATTGATTTACTACAATCCCCGGCCCTCATTCTACATGTTTATGGATTTACATCCTCTCTCAGTTACAGTACGGCTAGAAGGAAGTGACAGACGTTGTGAAGGAAGAGTGGAAGTGTATCATGATGGTCAGTGGGGCACTGTTTGTGATGACCGCTGGAGCTTAACCAATGCACAGGTATACATACATACACAAGATAGTAAAAACATTTCCATTAAAATGTTGAAGGATGTAGGGATGACAGTGCCAAAGAGTAGAGAAACAAGTGCTGTATATATGCAGCAAGACAAGGGATGAGGGCATGCAACAATAATAACATGAGTAACCCCATAATAAAAGAGATGTAGGGAGGGGTTACGCATGTTATTATTGTTGCATGCCCTCATCCCCTGTCTTGCTGCATATATACTGCACTTGTTTCTCTACTTTTTGGCACTGTCATCCCTACATCCTTCAACATTTTGATGGAAATGTTTTTACTATCTTGTTTCACTGGTTTTCATTACAAACAGTCGTATGCCATATTACACGTACATGTACGTTGCTTAAATGTAATGTCAGCTGGTCTTACTGGTATTTTGGCTGCTTTTATATTTTCTAAGCTGTATGGCGAGTTGTGTACATATCTATTGTACCCTATTTTTCTAAGTCTTGGACTGTTACATATTTGTAGATTTTATATGAATATTTTTCTAAGCCTTTTTGGCTGCTTTGTGTCATGTTTGTCCAATTGGGGGTGCTGGGATGTGTGGGGAGAGTTGGCTAGCCATAAAAGACTCTTTAACCCACCATCCTTGTTCTCAAGGCTGGGCATCCTGGTACCCCTTGATTATTTAGCCTATAATTACATGTACTTCTGTGTGTTGCTTGTTTCATTTGATTGTGAGTTTTTTTATGGTGGGTGAAATCTATGTCTTGTTTGTCTGGTCTGTGTACTGTGTGTCTTGTTTGTGTGGTCTAGGGGTTATACGTCTTGTTTGTCTGGGTTGCCTTTCTTTTCTTCCTACTTCTAACATAGCTAGTGTGCTATGCACATGTATTTCCATGTATTTCTCTTTCAGATTGTGTGCTCTCAAATGTCCTGTGGTAGGGCAACAGCAGCTCCAACAAACGCACATTTTGGTCAAGGAACTGGACCGATCTTGCTGGATGATGTCCGTTGCAGAGGAAATGAAACTGATTTGTTCGAGTGTACTCATGCTGGTGTTGGAAACCATAACTGTGAACATTCTGAAGACGCCAGTGTGATAGTATGTAGGGGGTCTATATACATTGTTTAACAGATTGAGCTTGTATGTGTGATGCAGCCCAGCTAACTGAGCTGCCTCAGTATTGCTCAGTTGGTAAGAGCATTACCTAGAACGTGAAGGTCGTGGGTTGGAGTCCCAGCCCAGGGCAGCTCTTAAAATAACTACCTTTTGTAGGTTTGTTTCTGTTGTGTTGTCCAGGCATCTGACTGTCTGTTAATGATCACGGTGCACATATTGGGCATAGCTTTTGTTATGGTTGCAGTTATCAGTCAGTGGCGGGGTTCTAAAGGTGCTCGAGCACCCCCTTTGTGCTTCATGAAACAATGATGTAATTACTAAATGTAGGCTTTAAGCAAATGCTCATCTCTTGTACTAATTTCAACCTTTGTTCATGAGTTTTGATAATAAAACTCACTGGACAGTCTTGATTTGTGAGAGGTTGACAGCTCTCACGCTCCTGCATGTCCATGGAGACATACACGTTGAACTTATCGAGGAGTTTGCCAGAAGACATCCAAGATGAATGAAACTAGCTGATCTACTTCAACACTAGCCCCAATCTTGCTAATCTTTTGTGTAAAATCGTAAACGTTAATAATGTAGACATGTGATTTAATTAATGGGCATGGCTTCCAGTAAAATATTTTCCGGCACTTTGCGCCCAATCAAGCACCCCTACTCTGAATCCTAGCTATGCCACTGTCAGTGATTTCACTGTCAGAGAAGCAAACTTTGCAAGCAATTCCTATTTTGATGTGTATATCTAAAACGGAATATCTCCCTTCCTAACCTCTTCATTGATGTGATTAGTGTATGCATATTGGAGAGTTTACTCATCACTACCTTTCACAGGAAAATGCCCGCATGGATACGGCATTGTGACGTCCATGTTTACACAGTCAATAGTCCGTGCTCACACCACAGAAGTCTGTCTGGGACCAATTGAAAACGGAAAGTCTGTTTTTTTACTATTGGTCCCATATGGACTTCTACGGTGTAAGTACGGACTTGCACGGTGTGTAATGCAGTGTAAACACGGACGTCTCAATCTCACTGTTTGCCATATCCATGCAGGCCCTTTCCTGTGTTTTACTCCACCTTTTTATGATTTTGGCATTGCTTTGTACCTCTTCTTAACTTGGGCATAGTCAAATCCGCAGACTTTGAATCTGACGCATATTCACATTTGCAAAGTGGAGATACCATTTTATGTATATATATATATATATATATATATCTGTTCCACAGTGTGAGGAAAAATAAGAGAACTTTAATTTAGTACACAGAACAAAATTACTTAGTTTTTCTTCTGATATTGTTACCAGACATTTTTGTAACAATGACATTGTATAGTGCTGCATGAATGATGTATATACAACTAGACACCTCCATAGGTACATAGGCTTCATTGAAGTTCTCCCTAAGTAATACATGACTGTATGTGGAGATAAGTAAAATATAATGGATCATATTCCTAGATATCTGCACATTTGTTTAATATAATACACGTATGCATTCTTCCATCGCAGCCACACCATCTGTACACAATATATAATAGTATTACTTACATGCCCTATGAATTCCATGTAAGCCACCTGCCCTATAAGTTTGACCGAGAAACTATATTGAGAAACTGCATGTTAAATTGCATTTTGCAAGATTTTCCCAGATAAATTTCGGCTTTTAGGTGAAGGACATGTGGACCCCAGGAAAGGGTTTGTCAAATAGCAAAAGTCAATCAATTCCCTTCTTGTTTATGGTTCAACATATATGGTTTTTCTGCAGTCTGGATGTGTGGCGGAGTATCGAGGCTTGATAGGCATCAATACACATGTCTAAGAAACGTGTACAGGTTTACAATAACAAAACTGCAGTCATTTTCAATTCAAAACATTAACGTTATTACTCCAAAGTGTTAGATAACTGGTACTCGTTGAGTGATGTTGACATTTGCATTTCCTTCTGTCCCTTCTAGTTTAGCCAAAATAATTTATGTTGTTTTAGATGTATAATCATGCTGAAATTACATAGCTCTATAAATTGTTACATGGCTGTGTCAGGAGGGAGGTAAGAGATGTCATCCCAGGGATGGCGATAGAGGCCTTACTTCAGGTGCTTCTGGTCTAAATAATGTCCTACAACAGAGAGAGGAGGAATAGATATTATAGTTCTGCAGGAAGGATGTATTGTGGTGTAGTAAAGTTACTCCTAAAGTTTAGATTATAATTTAAGTGAAATGAAAATTTTGAGAGCCTCATAGCTGTGTAATCTCTAGGTTAATGCAAGCATACAAAAGTGCTATATATACAACTCACCTATAAACCCCATACTCCTTCCCAATACAAATAGTCCATTCAATGCCCCTATTTCTACATACTCCTCAGCTTCTTCACTGCCAAGAAAGAGAGACAGGCCAAAGCTACATAATTTCCAGTTACAATGTGTGATCAATTCCTTACGCTGAGAACACTCCACTGTGTCTCAGGAGGTCAACAAAGGACACAGCAATCACTCCATCCACATTCAAAATGAGATTAGGTTTCTGAAAATGTAATGTATGTGAAATTTAAAGCCAACATGCCCAAGGGAGCGAGACTGGGCCGGTTAGGTGGGATTTGAACCTAGTGCACTTAAGCTTACTTTCGATGTGGTGATCTTTTCAACTTCCATTGCATAGTTGAGAAGAGGAGTAGCTGGGAAATTGGACTGCACAAAGTCCTTGATGATCACCACTCTCATGTCAGGGTTATTAAGCTGGTGACATGTGACACAAGCCATTAATTACATGACAGTCTGAGATTTGCAACAATAACTACTTTGTTGGAAGGCCATAGTGGATGAGCATAGTTCTAAATTTTGCGTGATGATAAAATCAGTGAGCATGTATGGATGTACAGTAACCTCCAACAAATATACAAAACATGGACACCACAAGCTGAAAATCATTTTAGATTTTTACCACCTATCTTAACTTGCCCTCAACTTGCTCCTACCCCTCTAATTTGTGCACACATCGAATACAGACAAAGCCATGCATAACATACCGACTTGATTCTATGGCCAATGCCAAGAATGAGTTTATGTTGTTTCCTCATGTTATTGACAAACTCCATTGGAATGAGACCTGAGTCATAGGCACCGGAAAACTGCCGAGCTGCACCATCCAGTGCTCCTCCAAACCTGTCTCCCTGTGCAAGTCAAGCAATGCAAGCTAAACTTTGTATGTGCAATGGTATATATCACATCCATCTCAAGATGCTGCCAAACAATCGGAAACAGCTCTTCAGATTTTTGCACTTTTATCCAGTATGTATATGTACTTAATGTCATGGGACATAGTATATGCTGTATATCAGTTGTGGTATGTAAATGGATGTCCTTACAATGGTGAGCAGTCCAGACGTAAGGCAGGACACGAGATCCTTCCCTGCTCTTGCAGTGACGATAGTGTTGTGAGCTCCAGAGACAGCTGGGCCATGGTCAGCAGTCACCATCAGACACATCTCCAGAAACTTGCATGCATAGTCAGGTAGTCTGTGATTGTGTACATCCATACACTGGATTATTGTACAAAGTTGATGGATTAGAATTACTTTGGTGGCAACTATACCTAAACATTAGCATGCATATGTTGTGGTACATATATACTTCCTTTGTAAAACTCACCTTCTCTGGAACCATAAGAGATTCAACACACCTCAAATTCCTATGTTCTCCTGCAGAAAGAGTGAGAGAGAAAAAAAAACAGAAGAATCAATCATGTACATCATTGAAGGGTATGCAATAGAGAAGCTGTTCCTGAGTTTAGCAGTCCTCAAAAGGACTCGTGAGACTACAGCTCATGTAAGAATGGGTGCATACACTTTACTTTAAACACATCTGAGATTGGCATTCCAGCGTAAAGTAATTCTTCTCCTCTCTCGTCACATATGCTGGTCATGAAGGAAGAAGGCTTGCGGATGAGTCCAAGCTCTTGGGCCCACTTGTAGTCCATTGGAACAGTGGTTGGAGCCTTTTCTGGCTGTGGCACAATCACCCCAACAGCCACAAGCTGTTCATACACCTCACTGTGAGGGATTATGAAATGCATGTACCAAAAGAAGTGTTATTAGATCTGTGTGAGTGCATGCATGTGTGTGTGTGTGTGTGTGTGTGTGTGTGTGTGTGTGTGTGTGTGTGTGTGTGTGTGTGTGTGTGTGTGTGTGTGCGTGCGTGCGTGCGTGCGTGCGTGCGTGCGTGCGTGCGTGTGTGTGTGTGTGTGTGTGTGTGTTTTCCTATTGAGCTCAGCCTTATCAAAACTTAAATGCTGACCATATCACTAGTCCAATTGTGTCAAAACTCTCTGGGACATAGGCACCAGCTTCAGTGAGAGCCTGCATGGACATCGATGTCACAACCCCAAGTCCCATGGCTTAGTTGCATGCTTGCCTTGTTCTTAGAATCAGCTGACTCCCTCTCTGCATTATTCTGTTTTGCTTCTTGTAAATTGGATGTAAAAATGTAGGTTCACTATGTAGCTTGTTAAAAATGTAGGTTCACTCTGTGGGATCAGGTTCACTATGCAAAATAAGGAACCAGCTATTGACCAATCAAAATGCAGGATTTGTGACAGCTATGAACTAACCAGAGGTTAAACCAGAGGTCACGCGCGCTGTGGACTGTCTATGGGATTTTGTATGGAAATGTTTTCTCGTCTACAAGGTACGTAGCTAGTGTAAATGTAAGCATATCACCTAAAAGTACTAGATGAGCATACTCGAAATATGGCCAGTACCCCAAGCGTACCCTTCGGGTTTGGTTGTTACAAGCCTTAGAGCGTTTTTACTCGGTCCGCCTACAGGAAGCCAAAATGTCGGTACGTTTGCCCTTGCCTAGCTCTACCAAACTTTGGTGTAACTGTTGAGATCGCTGAGCCTTCTTCGCCAAACTCCCGTGCTAAAAAAATACTGATCAGAATCTTCTACCAGCAGGGCCGTTCCCAGGATTTTTATGGGGGGGGGGTTCTTTTTGCAAAAATATGGACTCATACAGGTGATTTTAAGTAAATGCCTTTAGCATTAGCACCAGTACATGTATGATTGTAGCTGTGCATGAACTATAATCATGGGCGATTCTAGAGATATTTTTGAGTAGTTTCTAGTTATGCATGTGCTAGCTATATATGCATGTACAAACCTAGGGGGGTCTGGGGGCATGCTCCCCCAGGAAAATTTTTAGATGCTCTGAGACCACTTCTAGTGCATTTTCAGGCATGATGAACAGCATACGGGAAAAATATATTATGCATATTCACAGAACAATATACAACATTCTGACTTGTAAAGGCATTATGAATCCAAAATGTTACATAACTTCATACGACGTGGCTCATCTCCGTCAGATCTGCTATAGTAATAGCTACGTAGACTAATACATGTGTCCACGTTGCATGTATGCTCCGCCCACTTAGTTTTGTGATCGATCGTGTAGTGCTAGTGATGCGACTCGAGGAAGGCAACCGTTAGTAAAGTCTATAGATTTATCTACTGCGGGAGTTTCAGGAACGCTTCAGACACCTAGCTAGAAGCCCTAGCCCTAGCCGCAGCCCGATTCTAACTAGTTTCTGGAAACCTTAGAAACCCGACTAGACACGCCATTGATGAGATGTATAACGCACGATTTATAATAATATGCTACGCTCACGTGGTCGCATGTGTTACACAATTGCGCGATTAGAGAAGGTGTGGTCATGCGTGGATCCCATGGAGTGTGCGGCTGTGATATTCTACGACGAGCGAATGTAAAAGCGGACCTTTTCCTGTTGTGGGGGGGTTCGTCCGAACCCTCCGACCCCCCCCCCTGGGTACGGGCATGACCAGTATATCAACGTGCGTTCATTCTTTACAGCTTACGCGGGCGCGATCATCTAATTGTACAACTAGCCTAAATGCTAAGCATTGTGGGCGAGCAGGAGTGAACCCACTGGCAAAGTGCATGATGCTTAGTTATGACTATGTTAATAGTAGTGGTTTCAATGTTGATAGAATGAAATTGGGTGACTGGTAGCTGCACTGAAGTTGATATGTACATTGTTCGTATTGGTTGTGTATAAGAACTGAAGTCACTGTAGAGCACGCTGTAGAACACATCTTCTGACATGGAAGTCATGGTGGGAGTGGTTGAAACCTTGAAAATTCTGAAGGGATTCTTGGTGAAATGAGCCAAGGTTTTGAGAAAGGTTAATGACATGTCTACTATACCACCGTACTGTGACTACTGCTGTTCACGAGGGAGGTGGTACTACTTAAAGCTACTTTTGTCCAAGGGAAACCTCAAGGAATCTGCCGAGGTCAGGGGAAAGTTTTTGCACTGCGTTGGTGATTGGCAGCAGGGATTCTCAGCAGAGATTGATTTCAGAGACTCAGGAAGATAGGGAAGCCACCTACATTGCCATGTTGAGGGTGTGACACAGATGGAAGATTTGGCCATGTCTGTCTACCACCTCCCTCGTGGACAGCAGTAGTCACAGTACAGTAGTATAGTAGACATGTCATTTAATAACCTTTCTCAAAACCTTGGCTCAATTCACCAAGAATGCCTTCAGAATTGGATGTTATCGTTGGCGGAAAAGGTTTCAACCACTCCCACCATGACTTCCGTGTCAGAAGATGTGTTCTACAGCGTGCTCTACAGTGACTTCTTATACACAACCAGTACTATGGCTTAGCAGTCTTGAAAGTATATGCTAGACAAGCTGTGCATATTCCCTGCTGATGAGATCTAATAAGCTCGAAACAGCGCTGTCCAGGGATCGCTTATATAGCTTGTCTGGCCCAACCAGATATGTTTTTTTCATGTATGTTACTTGTACATTCACATTGTTTATAGCTGGAAGAGATAGAGGAACCACAGCCCACACAAGTCACAGTGAAGCTGTCTGGTGATGGCGCCAACATTGCCGTATCATCAACAATGGTCTTCTTGACCTTCTCATTCCCTGGACTTGCAGAGAATGTCCTGTCTGCTGCAGGTAGAGACATATAATCCCAGTTCGAGTTACATGTATACATGTACATATCCACACTTTTAGGAAACCACACATTTCCCTCAGTGAGGGGGCCAGAGGAGCACAATTTTCTGAAGGCACATTTTGCACCTGTGTGGAAGGAACTGTAGGACCTCATTGTGGACCCCTGTGTATATGTGGAGGGCAGGAAGTACAACCTCAACATTGTGTTTTGCTTTTAATACTGTAATCTCAAGCTTGTTTATATTCCAACAACATTAATTGGCAGTTCATGGCAATCATGACTAGCCTGAACAAAGCCAATTCCCACTATGCCTATATCTGGTGTACAGTTCATAAAGATAACAGGTAAATGCCATGTAAACACAATACATGTTTGTGTATATGAATGCTTTCTACCTTCACAGGTGGGATGTGAGTGTGAGTGAAGGAACGTACACCACTCCACTTCCAACAGGGAAGGCACGCACTCTGGCATCACTCCACGCAAACTGCACCCACTCCAGACCCAACAAACATCTTGGGAGCAAATACCCCCCTCTCCTGGAGATAGAGCCATCCCAATATGTTCTTGATGAACTCCACCTGCTCCGAGTGGCAGATGTCCTGCTGCGTAACTTAATACATCTAGCAGACCAGCTAGATCAAACTTAGCAGCAGGAGTGGGATCCACATCCCAACACTAGAGTCCATGGTGAAGTCCTGTGGTGTGCCATTTCACATATCCAAAGTAAGTAACCAACATACATGTAATAGCACACAAATGTATTAACGAGACATAATATACCTGCAGGTGCAAAATGAGAATGGAACAATTGTGACAGGGATGTATGAGTGGACATCACTGAATCGGGCCCAGAATCTTCTTGTCCTGCAGAACCTTCCTGACAAACTGAGCGACTTGTTCCCTGAACCACAGGCTTCCCAGATTGGTGCTCTGTGGAAAGTACAAGACCAAGTGCTTTATACATGACGACAATACTACATGTATGTGTATATGTACATACTGTAGGACTTTCTGGTGCTCTATGGCCTCATCTGTTCCACTTCACCTTCTACAGATGACATTCACACAAAGGTACTGAATAAAACATGTACATGTAAGTGCATTGGTATGCCTTGTATATTATACACAAAACCTGAACCTGACTGACCCCCCTTTTCACATGCATACACATATATGTACATGTACATGTTAGTTGTGTTTGCATTCGCGATTCGTATTTCACGTTTGTCACTAGAAAAGTGGCGCATTTCGCGTTTGTCACCAGAAAAGTGGCGCATTTCGCGTTTGTCACCAGTTGTGTATGCATTTCTCATTGTTCATTGTACATGGATGCTTACATTCGTAGGGGAAGCAGTAGGTGAAGAATTTTGTGACTCTGGGGAATGATGGACGACTGGAGGGATTTCAGAAGAAGTTCGTGACACCATACATGCGCACTGCATGGTGTACGACATCCCCCAACAGATTCGTCAGTATGGCAATCTTTTGCAGTTTTCTGGCCAAGGTATGTACAGTCACCGTAGTATGGAAGCCACAAGCACACCTTTGGAATTCAATCAGTATATGCATTACATGCTCTCCCATCCACTTTACACGCTTGGGTATGCTCCTGCTTGTACATTACCTGATTTTGTACACCCTATCCTAGAGAAATAGCTAACTGTACTTTCAATAGTCTACTTACCTCAACCTTAGGTGTAGAAAAGAACGACAACGCAAAGCACAACTTCTACTCCAGCAACCGTCACGACCCCTGTGGTGAAGTTTTGCGAACAGAGAAGAGGCTGGAACAGTTGCACAGATCCTGTAGGAGGGAAAAGAGACCATACTGCAAGCACGATGAGTGGTGGTATTTCCGTGCAGAGAGCAGCAAAGCGGTCCAGAAGATGCTAATCCCCTTTTTCTTTTTTTTAACGGTTTTTCTCAAAGCCACCACTCTACAAGGGATAAACCTCCTGTGCATATACATACAGAGAGCGACAATAAGTAAGGACATAACTACATAGTACAATAACCACCCCACCCAACGTTACCTTGCACTGCGTGGTACCACATTTCATGGTTCAAAGTACAATTCATGGCTACAGGTGCATGCAGGACTGAGAAGGTGACTAACACTTGCATATTATGTTTGTAAGGATATATATTTTATATGCATGTATACACTATTCGCCTGTGTACATGGAAAGAAAATCAACAGCGCTGCTTAGCTACCCATACCATGCAAACTTCATCAAAATATTTCTTCTTAGGAACGGCACTCCCTCCTTGAGCAGCGTACACAGCAGGCCCGTACACAGGGGGGTTCGAGGGGGTTCGGACGAACCCCCCTTTCGGCTGGGTACTTATGTGATTGACCCACACTTAGCTCACCTAAATCTAAACCCACGAGGTGAGATCGCTGGATGAAGATCCACGGCTGAGACATACATAGCACGCACGCGGAAAGCGCTCGAGATCTTAGCGTTATTAGACCGCGCCAACGTCCCGCTCCACCCATCAAATTTACTTGCACGAGTGAACTCGCATCGATATGCGCACTGCAGTCCTCGCCGCGTTTCCTTGGATGCAGCTTCTTCCAGGCCTCATCCCTGTCAGAGTAACAACTAGTCAAGTGTAGTGAGTGTTTGCAGGCACTTTATTACTCCATAATTGCATCAGAAAGGAATCCAAAATTTTCCTGGGGGGGCATGCCCCACACCCCCCTAGGTGCCACGCTTGCGCGTGGGATGCGAACACCGTTCCAACTAATATGTAACCTACCTTTTCAAGAACCTGCGTACGGGCCTGCACAGTCGGTGACCACTTCACTTTGCTAAACAAGCGCATAGGGAAATCTATTTTGCAGCCATCTCCGAGTCTGTCGTGCACTTTGTACTAGTCAGTTGGAAAGTACGTTGTGTTGAAGTCATCGAGTTCGTAAAGGCGTCCTTTACCATGTGGACACTCACTACCCTTTTCTATAAAAACCTAAAAACGTCAGAACGAAAGTTGACTGTAAGCCTGCACTCTTTGTTTACCCCCATCTTCAAACTCCTATTGATCGCATTGCGTATAATATATCGCGGATTGAGGGGTTGGGCTCAGCAAAGTACCATATATGAATTACGTTTTGCAAATATTTATCTAACTCATTCTAGCGCTGGGCGAGTAATTGACTTTGCATCCACCCACGTAGCCTCCTCCTTCCGGTAACCCGCCCACAGTACCAAGTACTCAACCCCACCCTGTAATTAAGTAAACAGAAGCTGTCAATTTACAGTAAACTTCCGACTGATGTCTTCACCTTTTTGTTTAAAAACAAGGGTAGTCCACCTGAACTTGGTCGAGGACATCAATATCAATATTCACTTGATTGGACTGTGAACGGTGCACAGTAAAAGCTACGTAATAAATTTAGGAGTGGATTCAGCGGCGCGCGCCCTGAGTAAATTTGTATGCAGTCTAGTCGAGCGCGCTAGCGCTAGTCGAGTCGAATGGACTTCCGGCGCCGGCACGCTGGCGTGACGACTGAACAGTTACGTAACATTACCATACTCCAAATCAAATTGTAGTTTCTCATAACGTACAGGAGCGGTGAGTAATGCGGGCGGGCGGCACCGGAAGTACAACAATTGTGCCGCGAGGCAAGAAAACAGCGTGCGAAAAGTGCAGAGTACTCGTGCGTGTACTTTAACTAGTATTTAGATAGCCACACTAGGCTCCCCTCTTGCCTCTTAAAAGTTCAATCGAAAATCTGCTCTCGCATGTGCTTGTTTCTTTAACTGCACATGCTCAGTATGAGAAATTCAGGAAGTCAACGAGCATGCGGGCGGGAATTGAATGTAATGAGAAACTATTAATTGATTTGGAGTGGCCTTACGGAACCGTGAGGTATCTATGACATTACAGTCAGTTCCAACCTCTGCGCGTTGGTTGAGCGCAAAATAGGGTCGAAGATGCTCGCATTGTATATGTTCCTGCAGTTATTCTGGATACACCCTGTTGTGAGCGAGTTCCGCCAATCAAGCAAGCACCTTACAATAAGACACACTGGTATGTATGTATGTGTTTGTAGTACTTGTCCCGTGTGTACGTTGCCTGCAAGCGCTAACTCTACAGTCTCATGAGCCTCAGCGATACGACGTAATTGGCGACGAGGACGGGATCAATGCCAGGTAGGCCTGCAGCGATTATGCCGGCATAAAACTAGGCGGGTAAAGGATTCAGAATAGTGCTGGAATAATCGGATAAATTATGCAGAAATGTCACGTGCGCGCACATAGCGCGCGGTTGATCATATGACAGTATAGTAAATGTACATGCAGAGCAGTTATGCATACATGCAGTTGATGATTCTCTACACACTATTTGACTATGTATTCCACTGGTTCCAACTCATGATTCTCTACTTCTGGTGCATCTACATTGCAGGACTACATTGTTGGTCCTCAATTATGTTACAATATAACAAGTCATTGATTTGTCTTGTCATGTGTCCTTTTTATTATTATTTTTGGAGAATAACTATAGAATAATGGGCAGAATGTAGGAGAATAAATGGGTAGAATCAAAAGAAGTGCGGAATAGAATAATAGGGGGAAAAATTAGCATAATAGCCTCAGACCTAATGGCAGTCACAATGATAGACAAAATCGAGGAGTTCAACAGAACTAAAGAGAACTGGCAACAGTATGTTGAGAGACTTGGATTTTTCTTCGTACGCAATGGTATCGATACCGCTGAAAAGAAGCAATCCGTATTTCTCTTTGTAAGATCCTTTGCAACTTAGTAGCTCCTGCGAATCCGGAAGAGAAAAAGTACGATGTGTTAGTTGACTTACTCTCAAAGCATTTCAAGCCGACGCCATCGGAGATTGTAGGGCGATGTAAATTTCACAGCCATTTCCGTAAGTCGGGAAAGTCTGTAGCGACATTTGTTGCGGAACTTCGCAGCCTGTCAGAATTTTGCAATTTCGGCGATACTCTCGAAGTCATGATCTGAGATCGCCTTGTGTGTGGCATCAATGACGATGCCATTCAGAAGCGGTTACTCTCCGAACCCAACTTGACATATGCGAGGTCAGTTGACATTGCTCAAAAACTTGGAAATTGCAGCGCAGAACGTGAAGGAACTTAAGACTAAACCCGAGCATCCTAACACTTTACAGTCGCGCTCTGTTCCTGATGTGAACAAGGTTGTAGACTTGCCACGAACAACAAAGAAGAAAGTCGCACTTACCTGTTATCGCTGTGGAAAGACAGGCCACACAGCGCCTAGTTGCAGTCAGTCGTTTAATTGTATGCCATCAGTGCGGAAAGCATGGACATTTACAGAGGGCATGCAAGAGTCAGCCCAAGAATCCTGGGGCAGTCAAGACTAGGGGATACAGACAAGTGCACAGAGTGCAGGATGAAGAGAATGAAGAGGAGCCTATGCATCATGTGAGACTGCATGGTAGTATAAAGTCACCCCTTATTCTAGTAGGGCTCACAGTGGACGATTGTTTGTTTAAGATGGAATTAGATACAGGGCCTCTATGTCAATCATGTCTGAAGCAGCCACTCAAGAGTTGTGGCCTGGGAGGAACCTAGATAGTAGAGATAGGCTGCTATCCCACTCAAAGGAGCAGTTGTGGGATGTTGCTATGTCAACTTATAGTATAAGGGCCAGTCTGTAAAAAGGTTCCCTTGATTGTTGTGAAAGGCTCTGGCACTAGCCTTCTAGGCCGTGACTGGCTCAATAGAATCCAGCTAGACTGGAAGCAGATCAACCACGTGCAAGTTGCAGGTCTGCAGGAGGTGTTGGATAAACATTCCGACGTCTTCCAAGAAGGGCTAGGTACTATGAAGGGTTTCACTGCGAAAATCTCAATGCACCCCCAAGTTTCAACCCTGCTCGATCTGTCCCATATGCATTGCAAGACAAAATTGAACAGAAACTCACTCGGTTAACAGAAGGAGGAGTGATAGAACCAGTAGAACGGCATCAAACACGTCATCTCTGCACCCTATCATCCTGCGTCAAATGGGTTGGCAGAACGCGCCGTACAGATCGTGAAACGTAGCCTAAAGAAAGTGACAGCTGGCAGTATCAATACTCGACTATCGAAGCTCCTATTGACATATCATATGACACCACAGAGTACCACAGGGATTTCCCCTGCTGAACTGTTACTGGGTCGAAGGCTTAGGACATGTATGGATTTGCTACTGGATACTGTCCAGGCACTCTTACTACTGGAGCTACTTGATCTCTGTGGCAGAGGAGTACAGGAATTGATATTTTGACTCTACAGATGGTGGGACCTAAGTTTTATATCATAGAGTCGGTAGACTCTATATGTAGGGATGGCACCGACACACCCATTAGCCTTAACAAATGAAACGGCTCAGATCTCTCAAACGAGACAGTTATAAGCCTTTTCAGACACATAATATGGCCTACGAGTGTTCTTATACACAATAAAACTCTCAAAGTAGGTAAAATACACCGCTACAATGACATACAGAAAATTGCTAAACCGCCGATTTCTCCATCTTCTTCTCTTCTTCTTCTTTATCAAATGGCCTACCACAAAATTGGCAAACGTATACACCTTAGTTTTGGCAAAAAATGGCTTCTTTCTCTCCCGTGCATGATCCTTGGCCATCAGAATCTTCCTAGGATCCTTCTCGAACGAGAACAGCAAGAATCTACTAGCACTTCCGTGTAGTTGAACGCCATTTTCTCATTATTACTCACGTGCGTTTCATATGACCACGAGCAGCAAAAGGGGTAGGGCTTGCACTCACACAAAAAGTATTGCATTTGCAAGCAGTATACAACGAAAAATCAGTGAATCAAGTGTATAAAAACATTAAAAAAATGTTGAAGGATGTAGGGATGACAGTGCCAAAAAGTAGAGAAACGAGCAGTATATATGCAGCAACACAGGGATTGAGGGCATGCAACAATAATAACATGCGTAAACCCTCCCTACATCCTTTAACTTCGGGTTACGCATGTTATTATTGTTGCATGCCCTCATCCCCTGTGTTGCTGCATATAATATACTGCTCTTGTTTCTCTACTTTTTGGCACTGTCATCCCTACATCCTTCAACATTTTAATGGAAATGTTTTTATACACTTTACCTGAACAGCTACAACTAATGCACAACCTAAGCCATTTTGAAGGCTATAATATTCAGTTCATCCCAATGACTTGGCATTACCATTTCAATTACATATCTACCTTCACCATGATAGCAATTGCCGAACACCTTAGTACGAGGCATTAAATCACACATAGTGGCCGGCAAGCTCAGCTAGTGTTGTATATAAGTAGGTATATGTACGTATAAAATATGTACTTCATATGGACCCCAGGATCACCACGTTTGCCCTAGCACACTTTGCAAACTTAGAGCTAGCTTATTTAAATGTTGTAAAGACTGTTTTTTCTTTGCACAAGCCTGCTATGCCAATGAAAGCGATCTCAGTTCGTCAAAGAACAAAAACCAACCTAGCGAGCTTACATGGGAAGGTCATGCCTTGCCTGCATGCACCTTATTTCATTACCTTGGAAGCTGGTATGTACGTATGTGTTTCTAGTGTTTCACAGATGAGACAAATTATATACACTACAGTATCATGTAGTGAGTTGTCCGATCCTGCTAATGGTATTGTCATATGGATTGGACTGACAACTGGTTCCTTAGCTGCCTATGCCTGTGACAATGGGTACCAGTTTACTGGAGAACGGATCAGGACTTGTATGAGCAATGGAACATGGAGTGGACAGGATCCTACTTGCATACGTAAGAAGAATACATTTGTAATGTGAACACATTTATACAAGTAGGGTACAAGTACATAGGTATGTTGTGCTTCATGAATATGCCCACGTGCACTATGTTTAATCTTAGCTGTATGTGCCCGTGCCTGTGAAAATGGAGAAATCTGTACTGCACCAAATACTTGTGACTGTCCTGAAGGATATTCAGGAAACCAATGTCAAATAGGTATGCTTGCCATGTTACATGAATATGCCTATGTACTCTATGTACATATAGAGGGATATATGAAAAATTGACTAATATTTGCCTTACTCTTGCACAGAATTAAGTGTCCATAATCCTAAACCAACTGACCTTCTTCATATACCTAGTTTGACATGATTTTCTGCCTTCTCATGTGATACTGATCCATGTACAAATAGAAACCCTGCACATGTAAACTGCTTACATACGTACATCTTTTAGTTAGCAGGAACCTACTTGCTTACGTATGAAAAATGCATTTCTAATGTGTACACATTTATTCAGAAAAAGGACTGTCAGAAAGTTGAGTGTTTGGTTTTAAAGAATTTATTTGCTAGTGTTACTGTTAGCTCCATGAATGTACCCATTTACAATCTTAGCTGTATGTGATCCTGCCTGTGAGAATTGAGGAATTTGTACTGCACCAGATACTTGTGTATGTCTGGCTGGATATTCTGGAGACCAATGTGAAAATGATATGTTCTTTTTTCACCATCAACATGCCCATGTATCACTTTATTAGCCATATGTGACCCTGCCTGTGAAAATGGTGGAACATGTACTGCACCAAATACTTGTGACTGTCCTGAAGGATATTCAGGCAGCCAATGTCAAACAGGTACGTTTTGGACTTTTGTACAATGAATACACCCATACACTATGTACCTACATAGAGATATACGTGAAAATGCTAAAATTGGACTAGTATTCACCTTAATTTTTGCACAAAGTGATTCCATTGAAGCATCCATGATCCTAGACCAACAGACTTTCTTCAGTTTGACATGATTTCCTGCCTTCTTACGTGATATGTGATTCATGTAGAATAGAAAATGGGTGAACCCTGCACATGTGAACAGCTTATATTAGTTAGCAACTGATGCTTTGGACAGTGAATCTCGGAAATTTGTAAAAACCCAGATTGTTCATCATCATCTTCTTCTTCTTCAGTTCAAACGGCCTACCGTGAAACTGGGATTAGTAATCGCTCTAATTCTTTCACGAAAATCATTTATACAGGAGCGTACATGATCCTTGATGCACAAAATCTTCATACCATCTCCCAAAGCCGTCAAACTCCAGGTCTGCAACCTTACAAGTGTTAGTTTAGACGCCATTTTCTTGTTTGCTCACGTGCCGAACACGTGAAGTTAGTTTTGTGCACAGTTAGTCGAGCTGCCGCTGTTTCGAGCGCTGTGTTGTCTTTTTTGGCTACGCTGCTCCGTTTCTTTGAATGACTAACTGTTGCAGGCAACTGGACCTGCTGTTGTACTCAGTAGGCAATATTCGTACAAGACAGGATGTAGGAGTCACTGACAATTGCTAGATATCCTGCTTATAGGTATGCAAGGGAGGTAGAACTCTGCACAAAAGTCAGTAGGTTTATATGTGTTTCTACACACAGTAAAAACCAGTGAAACAAGTGTAAAAACATTTTCACTAAAATGTTGAAGGATGTAGTGATTGAAGTGCCAAAATGTGTAGAAACAAAGTCAAAGTGCAGCATGCATGCAGACAAAGGGGGGGATGATAGCATGCAACAATCATAACATGCGTAACCCCATATCCCTACATCTGTAAATACTAAAATATATATTATTCCGTGGGATATCGGCAAGTTATTGCACGAGTGTGTGAGGTATTGCCCGAGCCGAAGGCACGAGTGCAATAACTCGCAATATTGCCCGATAAACCACGTAATAAGCTGTTTATTACCTAGCTCGTCTTCAACCTGGTGTTAAAACTCCGCCATTTTACCGTTCACTCGTTGCTAACAATACGCGTAACGCGCAATGCGCAATGCGTTCTGAAATTTAATTGGTTAAAATTGACTGGGCAATATAACATGGGCAATTAGTCTAGCAAGCTAGCCCAATTTTCCCCCTGGGTTTTCTTGCTGACTTTAGTTGGGAGAAAAAAGGGTCTAGCACAGGTCACTTTTAATTGCCTACGTCATAGCTAAATCTGACCAATGAGCACGCGCTTTCCAAATCTCGAAAGCAATTATAGCGTGGGAGGCGTACGTAAGGGGCATCATGAATCTAGTTAACTGTACTCGCACACTACGTAAGCGCTTGAGCCATGCCATGAAATCATTACAGCCCTGTGTTCTGGTTTCGCACCCACCTAAAATGACCATGCCCACCAATTATGGCTTCCCTAGTACAGATAATAAATTAATTGCATGAAAACAGTGACCTGTGCTAGACCCTTTTTTCCTCCCAACTAAAGTCAGCAAGAAAACACAGAGGAAAAAAGGGGCTAGCTTGCTAGACTTCATGGGCAATGTGGGAAAATATTAGCCTCGGTTCCAGGCCTTCCCCGCGAGTACGCGCTAATTGTGCGTGGGAGTAAAACATTGAAAAGTCGGGGAAGGCGTGGGCGCAAACGTCATGTGAAGTAGACGTTAGGTAGACGCCTGGCGGTGTGGCACTTTGCGTGTCCGGGTACTATAGACGACCTAATGTGGCAACTCTGGCGTATGGGGTTTGCTCAAGAGTCGGGAATACATGGATCGTCCGTTGAAGACCATCACTTGCTCCTTAGTAGAGTAAGCGATCAATTTTCGGACGGATCTAATTTCGGACGCTTATTTCAACGTTACTGAAGGGCTAGAGAGTGTGTAGATATCATCAATGAATAGAACTATACCACCAACTATTCCAGAAAAATAATCGCTTTTATCGGAGTTCTACAGCCGGAAGGAGAAGTCGCTAAATTCACCGTCCGAAGACCGCAGTTTTCGGATGAAACTACCAATATTCGGACTTTTCGACCTGAGCACAGTATAGTTTGCGATAAAGAGTTCAAACTGAACATAAAAGAAGTACAAATAAACCATAGATAAGATGGTTTCGATTTTGCTTCTTTACAAACAAAAGCCACGAACACAAAGACGTCACGCCATCAATTTACGGACGCTTAATTTTGTTTTTACCGATTATCTCTTACAGTATAAAGCGAAATAAAATTTAAACAATTTTCTAAGATACTACCACCTAGTCCAATTGTAATTGTATTGCTTTCTCATGATTGTCCGAGATATGGGTTTAATATTTATTTATATTATCAAAATCCAAAATATGAAAATGTAGCAAATTTGGTGAAAACAGCACCGATAGTTAGTACAGGCCTAGTAAGATCCCTAGAAATTTTTAGACTGTAACTATTCGTATGCTATAGGTGTTACAGAAAAATATCTTCATACTGCGTCCGAAAATTGAGGGCGTGACACTTCTTAGTTCGCGGCGTTTGCTTGTAAAGAGACTATGTCGAAAAGATCCTAGCTATTGCTTGGTGAATAGGCAAGAGATAGTACTTTTTTTCATGAAGACCTCAATTCTTTTTCGCCAACTATTCTGTGCCCAGGTCGAAAAGTCCGAATATTGGTAGTTTCATCCGAAAACTGCGGTCTTCGGACGGTGAATTTAGCGCCTTCTCCTTCCTGCTGTAGAACTCCGATAAAAGCGATTATTTTTCTAGAATAGTTGGTGGTATAGGTCTATCCATTGGTGGTATCTACACACTCTCTAGCCCTTCAGTAACGTTGAAATAAGCGTCCGAAATTAGATCTGTCCGAAAATTGATCGCTTACTCTACACGTACACGAAAAGTGCCACACCGCCAGGCGTCTACCTAACGTCTACCTCACGTGACGTTGCGCCCAGGCCTTCCCCGACTTTTCAATGTTTAATCAGCGCGTAATGAAACGCTCGCGGGGAAGGCCTGGAACCGAGGCTAGGAAAATATTGCCCAACGCGGAATAGGAAATTATACATTGCTGGGCAATATGGCTAGGTAATCATAGAGTCGGTAGACTCTACATGTAGGGATGGCACCGACACGCCCATTAGCCTTAACAAATGAAACGGCTCAGATCTCTCGAACGGGGCAGTTATAGGCCTTTTCAGACACATAACATGGCCTACGAGTGTTTTTATACACAATAATATTCTCAAAGTAGGTAAAATACACCGCTCCAGTGACTTACAGAAAATTGCTAAACCGCCGATTTCTCCATCTTCTTATCAAACGGCCTACCTCAAAATTGGCAAACGCGTTCACCTTAGTTTTGACATAAAACGGCGTATTTCTCTCCCGTGCATGATCCTTGGCCATCAGAATCTTCCTAGGATCCTTCTCGAACGAGAACAGCTAGAATCTACTAGCACTTCCGTGTAGTTGAACGCCATTTCCTCGTTATTACACACGTGCATACCACATGACCACAAGCAGCAAAATGGGGTGGGGCTCGAACAAACGCAAAGAGCATTGTATTTGCAAGCGAGTATGCAACGAAAAACCAGTGAAACAAGGGAGTAAAACATTTCCATTAAAATGTTGAAGGATGTAGGGATGACAGTGCCAAAAAGGAGAGAAACAAGTGCAGTATATATGCAGCAAGACAGGGGATGAGGGCAATATATATGCAGCAAGACAGGGGATGAGGGCAATATATATGCAGCAAGACAGGGGATGAGGGCAATATATATGCAGCAAGACAGGGGATGAGGGCATGCAACAATAATAACATGCGTAACCCCTCCCTACATCTCTTTTAATATGGGGTTACGCATGTTATTATTGTTGCATGCCCTCATCCCCTGTCTTGCTGCATATATATTGCCCTCATCCCCTGTCTTGCTGCATATATACTGCACTTGTTTCTCTCCTTTTTGGCACTGTCATCCCTACATCTTTCAACATTTTAATGGAAATGTTTTTACCGCCTTTAAATATATATACAAGGTAGACTCGTATAGGCCCTACACATTTGAACTGCTTACGTAAATATCTTTTAGTTAGCAACTGGATGCTAATAATCTGTACACTACAGAATCGTGCAGTGAGTTGTCCGATCCTGCTAATGGTGCTGTTACTTTGACTAGACTGATAACTGGTTCTATTGCCATCTACACCTGTAACAATGGCTACCAACTGATAGGAGAACGGATCAGGACTTGTCTAAGCAATAGAATTTGGAGTGGACAGGATCCTACTTGCATACTAGGTATAAAGAATGTATTTGTAATCTGTACCCACTTTATTTTTTCACAAGATTTACATTGTTTACATAGATTTTATCACAACATTGATCATTGGTGTATTACACTTTATCATCACACGAATATCCACATTTAATGGAGCTTTTGTTAGTGATACATACATAAATATCTTTTAGTTAGCAACTGGATGCTAATAATCTGTACACTACAGAATCGTGCAGTGAGTTGTCCGATCCTGCTAATGGTGCTGTTACTTTGACTAGACTGACAACTGGTTCTATTGCCATCTACACCTGTAACAATGGCTACCAACTGATAGGAGAACGGATCAGGACTTGTCTAAGCAATAGAATTTGGAGTGGACAGGAACCTACTTGCATACTAGGTATAAAGAATGTATTTGTAATCTGTACCCACTTTATTTTTTCACAAGATTTACATTGTTTACATAGATTTTATCACAACATTGATCATTGGTGTATTACACTTTATCATCACACGAATATCCACATTTAATGGAGCTTTTGTTAGTGATACATACATAAATATCTTTTAGTTAGCAACTGGATGCTCATAATCTGTACACTACAGAATCGTGCAGTGAGTTGTCCGATCCTGCTAATGGTGCTGTTACTTTGACTAGACTGACAACTGGTTCTATTGCCATCTACACCTGTAACAATGGCTACCAACTGATAGGAGAACGGATCAGGACTTGTCTAAGCAATAGAATGTGGAGTGGACAGGAACCTACTTGCATACTAGGTATAAAGAATGTATTTGTAATCTGTACCCACTTTATTTTTTCACAAGATTTACATTGTTTACATAGATTTTATCACAACGTTGATCATTGGTGTATTACACTTTATCATCATACGAATTTCCACATTTAATGGAGCTTTTGTTAGTGATACATACATAAATATCTTTTAGTTAGCAACTGGATGCTCATAATCTGTACACTACAGAATCGTGCAGTGAGTTGTCCGATCCTGCTAATGGTGCTGTTACTTTGACTAGACTGACAACTGGTTCTATTGCCATATACACCTGTAACAATGGCTACCAACTGATAGGAGAACGGATCAGGACTTGTCTAAGCAATAGAATGTGGAGTGGACAGGAACCTACTTGCATACTAGGTATAAAGAATGTATTTGTAATCTGTACCCACTTTATTTTTTCACAAAATTTACATTGTTTACATAGATTTTATCACAACGTTGATCATTGGTGTATTACACTTTATCATCATACGAATTTCCACATTTAATGGAGCTTTTGTTAGTGATACATACATAAATATCTTTTAGTTAGCAACTGGATGCTCATAATCTGTACACTACAGAATCGTGCAGTGAGTTGTCCGATCCTGCTAATGGTGCTGTTACTTTGACTAGACTGACAACTGGTTCTATCGCCATCTACACATGTAACAATGGCTACCAACTGATAGGAGAACGGATCAGGACTTGTCCAAGCAATAGAATGTGGAGTGGACAGGAACCTACTTGCATACTAGGTATAAAGAATGTATTTGTAATCTGTACACACTTATACAGAAAAAGGGGTGTCAGAGAGTATTTGGCTAGCTATAAAGAATTTTTTATTTGCTAGTGTTGCTCTTATTGAAACAGATTCCATGAATGTACCCACGTACACTATGTTTCATCTTAGACATATGTGACCCTGCCTGTGAAAATGGAGGAACTTGCACTACACCAGATACTTGTGAATGTCTGGCTGGATATTTCGGAGACCAATGTGAAAATGGTATGTTCTAGGTGGTTTGCACCATCAAGATACCCATGTATCCTACATTACACTTTATTAGCCATATGTGATCCTGTCTGTGAAAATGGAGGAACATGTACTTCACCAAATACTTGTGACTGCCCTGAAGGATATTCAGGCAGCCAATGTCAAACAGGTACGTTTTAGACTTTTGTACAATGAATACACCCATACATATAGAGATATATGTGAAAAATGCTAAAATTAGACTGGTATACATTTATCTGTTTGCACAAAGTGATTCCATTGAAGCGTCTATGCTCCTAGACCAACAGACCTTCTGTTTGACATGATCTCCTGCCTTCTTATGTGATACGTGATTCAAGTACAATAGAAAATGGGTGGGCCCTGCACATGTGAACTGCTTATATTAGTTAGCAACTGATGCTGAATTTAGATTCATTTAGACTATGGTAACTTTAAATTGACCAATCAGATTGGGAGAAATGAGGGATCTATTTTTCATAGTCACCTCGTTAGTGGGATCTACAGTTGGCCACTAGCCCCTAATAGTGGGATCTATTGGCATGCTTTTCTTGTTGCTTCTTATGTTCGTGAGCAGTGCCTTTTACTAACGGAATCTTTGTAGGACAAGTAAAGCTACGATATACTAGCACTTCTGTGTAGTTGAATGCCATTTCCTCGTTATTACTCACGTGCGTTTTACATGACCACCAGCAGCAAAATGGGTGGGGCTCGCACACACGCAAAGAGCATTGTATTTGTAAGCGAGTATACAACAAACCCAGGGAGTAAAAACATTAAAATACTGAAGGATGTAGGGATGACAGTGCCAAAAAGTAGAGAAACAAGTGCAGTATATATGCAGCAAGACAGAGATGAGGGCATGCAACAATACTAACATGCGTAACCCCTCCCTACATCTCTTTTATAATTTTGGCACTTTTAATCTCTAATTTTGGCACTGTCATCCCTATATCCTTCCACATTTTAATGGAAATTCTTATATATACAAGTGTAAAAACATTTTCACTACAATGTTGAAGGATGTAGGGATTGAAGTGCCAAAAAGTATAAAAACAAGGTCAAAGTGCAGCATGCATGCAGACAAAGGGAGGGATGCAACAATCATAACATGTGTAACCCCTTTTAGTATTTTACAGATGTAGGGATATGGGGTTATGCATGTTATGATTGTTGCATGCTATCATCCCCTCCTTTTGTCTGCATGCATGCTGCACTTTGACCTTGTTTCTATACTTTTTGGCACTTCAATCACTACATCCTTCAACATTTTAGTGAAAATGTTTTTACACTTGTTTCACTGGTTTTTACTGTGTGTAGCAACACATATAAACCTACTGACTTTTGTGCAGAGTTCTACCTCCCTTGCATACCTATAAGCAGGATATCTAGCAATTGTCAGTGACTCCTACATCCTGTCTTGTACGAATATTGCCTACTGAGTTTAACAGCGGGTCCAGTTGCCTGCAACAGTTAATCGTTCAAAGAAACGGAGCAGCGTAGCCAAAAAAGACAACACAGCGCTCGAAACAGCGGCAGCTCGACTAACTGTGCACAAAACTAACTTCACGTGTTCGGCGCGTGAGCAAACAAGAAAATGGCGTCTAAAACTAACACTTGTAAGGTTGCAGACCTGGAGTTTGACGTCTTTGGGAGAAGGTATGAATATTTTGTGCATCAAGGATCATGTACGCTCCAGTATAAATGATTTTCGTGAAAGAATTAGAGCGATTACTAACCCCCGTTTCGCGGTAGGCCGTTTGAACTGAAGAAGAAGATGATGAACAATCCGGGTTTTTACAAATTTCCGAGATTCACTGTAGCTGTACATTTTACGTACTTTGAGAGTATTAAAGTGTATAGAAGCACTCGCAGAGCATGTAGCTTGTCTAAAAAGGCTTAAAACATCTGCGTTCGGGAGTTCTGAGCCATTACTTTTGTTAAGGCTTAATGGGCATGTCGGCGCCACCCCTACATATAGAGTCTACCGACTCTCTGATATAAAGTTGTAAAAACATTAAAATGTTGAAGGATGTAGGGATTGAAGTGCCAAAAAGTATAGAAATAAGGTCAAAGTACACCATGCATGCAGACAAAGGCAGGGGATGATAGCATGCAACAATCATAACATGCGTAACCCCTTTTAGAATTTACAGATGTAGGGATATGGGGTTACGCATGTTATGATTGTTGCATGCTATCATCCCCTGCCTTCGTCTGCATTCATGGTGTACTTTGACCTTGTTTCTATACTTTTTGGCACTTCAATCCCTACATCCTTCAACATTTTAGTAAAAATGTTTTTACAACTTAGTTTCACTGGTTTTTACTGTACATATAAACCTACTGAATTTTGTGCAGAGTTCTACCTCCCGTCCATACCTATAAGCAGGATATCTAGCAATTTTCAGTGACTCCTACATCATGTCTTGTACGAATATTGCCTACTGAGTACAACAGCAGGTCCAGTTGCCTGTAACAGTAAAGAGACGGAGCAACGTAGCCAAAAAAGACAACACAGCGCTCGAAACAGCAGCAGCTCGACGGACACAAAGTCTGCATCACTAGTGCACAAAACTAACTTCACGTGTTCGGCACGTGAGCAAACAAGAAAATGGCGCCTAAAACTAAGGTTGCAGACCTGGAGTTTGACGGTTTTGGGAGAAGGTATGTAGATTTTGTGCATCAAGGATCATGTACGCTCCAGTATAAATGATTTTCGTGAAAGAATTAGAGCGATTACTAACCAGTTTCGCGGTAGGCCGTTTGAACTGAATTAAACGGTCTGCTGGTTTACATTGATCCTCAACATATTTATTACCTAGCCATATTGCCCAGCAATGTATAATTTCCTATTCCGCGTTGGGCAATATTTTCCCATATTGCCCAGTTATATTGCCCAGTCAATTAAATTTCAGAGCGCATTGCGCATTGCGCGTTACGCGTATTGTTAGCAACGAGTGAACGGTAAAATGTTTTAACACCAGGTTGAAGACGCTAGGTAATAAACAGGAAGCTAGGTAATAAACAGCTTATTACGTGGTTTATCGGGCAATATTGCGAGTTATTGTACTCGTGTGTGAGCATTACCCTCGCCTTCGGCTCGGGCAATACCTCACACACTCGTGCAATAACTTGCCATATTGCCCGATATCCCACGTAATAAGATATATATATCCGCCGACATGCCCATTAAGCCCTGCACATGTCAACTGCTTACGTACTAGCTGGATGCTCATAATCTGTACACTACAGAATTGTGTAGTGAGTTGTCCAATCCTGCTAATGGTGCTGTCACTTTGACTGGACTGACAACTGGTTCCTTTGCCATCTATACCTGTAACAACAGTGGCGGATCTAGGATTTTGCATGTCGCGCGAGTTTTGAAGCCACACCCAGTTAATTATATCATAATATGCACGCGCGCGAATGACGACCTTCGGAGTTACTCAATCACCCCTGCCCAGTTTCTGTTATAGAAATGTAAGTACTAAAGTCTATTCGCGTTCACCTGGGCCCCGGAAGTTGCTGAGGTTTTACGTGTTACGCAGACGCGCGTCATTTTGACAACTTCCTGCATGTTTGCGGGTAGTGGTATGCGCAGGTAACTGGAGGGAATCCACGCAGCACTGCTGAACGCTACGAGAAGTGCGTTTTTTCGAGTACTATAGGCTTGGTTAGGCCGAAGAGTAGAGATAAGTGGCTAAAGGTGAGCCATGACGCAGGAAGCGTGTTGTGTCATAGTTCAGTTGTACCGTTTTGACTGCTACGCTACATCTCATTGAAAATATGGGAACCCAGCTATTATCATATGAGCTAGCTACCATTATTAACCTGAGAACCCCTTTTTCTTGCTGCTTTTCACACTATCGAGCACGTAAGAAGCCTTCGCGCGTAAAAGGCGCGTATGGGTGAGGTCACGCGCACTACATTCCTCGCGGTCAATGGCATCTCCATACTTTCCTTATGGGACATACAGCTATCTTTGGAGTGGTAGGGATTCAGATTTAGTGAGACCTATCACTAGACGCGGCAAAACGCGAGGAATCCAATGGTACTCTTTATTTTGAAATTGGGTGAAAAATAATGAAGTTATTGCCAAAATTCGAGGGTCCAGGTGAAGTCAAATAGACTTTAGTAGATGAATGGAGAGCATTTTGGGCGAGCGGGAACGAGTCATATAGCATCGCGTAATATTAACCACATTCCTAAATGGTTTGGTTCAGAGTGTAAAATCAAAAAGAGAAGATTAAATGATGTGAGAAAGAAATTCATTGCCCTCCCTTATGATTCCAATCTCAGAAACATTTACTATAAGGAAAAGAAAATGTATAAGAGTTTAGTAAAGAAAAAAAAGAAGGCTGCAAGCTGTCATCTTCATAATATACTCATGGCCACATATAAGAAAGATCCCAAAACATTTTGGAAAATTATTTCACAGGCAAGGCCAAAACAAATTACAGTAGCAGAGGTAGATCCTCACAGGCTTAGAAAACATTTTCTGGTATTAAACACTTATAATGCTGGCTTAGATCTAAATCTTACCATTCCATCTGCCATACCATATGTCCCGGAACTAGATGATCCAATTGGTCATGAGGAGGTTCTCCAAGCTGTTGCTCACTTGAAACCGAACAGTGCCCCAGGAACCGATGGAATCCCAGCTGAGGTTTATAAAGTGTTGAGTGGAGACTTCATCTCAGTTTTGACAGATCTATTCAACCATATACTAAACACAGGCCACTACCCACAGCAGTGGTCAAGAGGAATTCTTACTCCAATACATAAGGGAGGGTCAAGGTATGACCCTATCAACTATCGAGGAATAACTGTCTTAAATTCCATTGGAAAAATATTTACATCAGTGTTACAGTCGAGACTATTAGTATGGGCAGAGGAAAGATCTCTAATACCTGAGTCACAGTTTGGCTTCCGGAGCAACAGAAGTACAGTTGATTGCATTTTCATTCTAAATACAGTTATTGAAGTATCCTTGAGTCAGAAAAAACATCTTTATGTATGTTACGTTGACTTCAAAAAGGCCTTTGACAGTGTGAATCATACACTATTATGGTCATGTTTAGTCAACTTTGGAGTTAGTCACCGAACTCTTACCGTTTTACAATCAATGTATGCCTCTGCATATTCATGTGTCAAAATATCCAGTAATGAAGCCACAGCCCCCTTCAAGTGTCAAAAAGGAGTTCGTCAGGGGTGTATACTGAGTCCACTACTTTTCACTCTTTTTTTAGCGGGCTTAGATAGAGAAATAAAGAAAAACAATGCTGGAATTCAGCTCCACAATGGAATAACCCTGGATATACTGATGTATGCGGACGATGTGGCTCTTGTTTCAGATAATGCAGCTGGTTTAAAGAAACACTTAAGCACTCTATTAGAATTCTGCCTAAAATGGAAATTAGAAGTTAACACAGAAAAAACCAAAATATGCATCTTTGGAAGGAATAACTGTTCTGATATATTCAAGTTGAATAATCACACCCTGGAAAAAGTACAGTCTTATAAATACTTAGGAATGTGGTTTGCTAAGAATGGTCGGTTTCAGGTAGCCAAAAAGCATTTTGCTAATCAGGCAAAAAAGGCAATGTTTTCGTTATTGACTACTTTAAGACAATTAGACAACCCACCAATCCCAGTTATACTACAGCTTTATGAAACTATGCTGAAGCCCATTATGTGTTATGGATCTGAAGTATGGGGCTTTACTGGTGACAAAAATTTGGAAAGAGTAGAGTTATATTTCCTCAAGAGTATACTCCATCTGCCTAGCGTAGCACCTAACATGGCTGTTTTTGGAGAGTTGGGACAACTCCCCATCCATCTATGGTGGAAGGAGAGAGTTTTGAAATACTGGAACAGAATTTGCTCAGATTATGCACCCTCGCTACTCAAAGCAGCTTTTCATCTCTCATTACACAATGCTAGTTGTGGAAGAAAATGTTGGGTCAGTAATGTAGCCACTCTTCTCAATAATGCTGGTTTGGATGCTTCTTTCTCAGGACACCATGTTTTTGACCGAAATATGATAAATTCAATTATGAGCTCATACCGTGACCAATTTGTTCAAGTATGGCATGCCAACCTTATGAATAAACAAAGTTTAACTGGACATGGTGGAAATAAACTGAGATCTTACAGATTATTTAAAAAGGAGTTTGACATAGAACCATATTTATTGAATGTCAGGTCTACAACACTACGTGTGTCTATGACTCGGCTGAGAGTGGGATGCCACAGTCTTGAAATAGAGCGCGGTAGATACCACAAACCGCAGTCCATCCCTGTATGTCAACGACTCTGTGAGAAATGTAACATGATAGAAGACGAGATTCATTTCATGTGTGTGTGTTCCAAGTATAATACATTACGTGACCAACTTGAACAAACAATACAAATGGACTTTCCCGGATACAAGTGGTTATCATCAGAACAGAAATTTATTTATTTATTGGAATCATCTAACAAGGTTATTAACAATGCAGTTGCATATTTCATACACAATGCTTTTATAGCACGTACATGTACTGACTAATGCCTCCCTGGCTTCTTTTGTCATTAAAAATATATTATTATTATTATTATTATTATTAACGCATGCGCACTGGCACGACGTACGAACGTATAAGTCGCCCATTCAGACCAGCTCGCTCTCGTTCGCCAATAAAGGGTTCTAGGGTTTACATGTAAGTGAAGAGTTGCAGTTATTAACTACTGTACACATCAATCACTCATCTATAAAAGAGTTTTAGTCAGACAGAAGGAAAGGAAGCTTCATCCGTCTGGGGTACATCTGATGAAAGGTATGTGCTAAAGATGTCAATTCTGAATGGCTATTATAAATTCTTTCACATTTGTCTCTATTTATTTTCATTAGTGCAAGTCCACTGAGTCTAGAAGCTGTTTTAGTGGAACGATGTGCTGTTTTGATAAGCTTTAACTGACTGAAGCTTCGTTCACACTCACAAGAAGTGATTGGCAAGGTTAAAGCCAGCTGAAGGAGGACATAAATATTGGGAAATGTCATGGCATCGCACTCTTTGAACACATCAATTAGCTTCTTTGGAGTGCTACAGTCACACTCTTCAATATTCGCTTGGTAGCATAACTGGGTGAGGCAAATCATCAGAGTAGAAGTGTGCAGCTTGAGCAAGCTCTTCTGGAATATCTGTGTCATCTTCTCTGTTACTGCACTCCTCTGGTAACAGCTGTAGAAGACCAGTGATTTGAGAGTTAGATCCTGAGAATCTTTCTTCAAGTTCAGTAATGAAATGTGACAAAAATTCATTGAAGAGGGTGATTCTAAAGTACTGCTCTGCAGATTGTACTGAAACATTGGCACGATGAACCTGTCGAGCATTTAGCCTAGGTTGCTTCAATTCAAAGTATTCACCATGGAGATGCTTGGCTAGAGTAGTAGCTTCCTTGAAGATTCTGCTAAATGTTGCATCAGCTCTCTCCCTCATTCTTACCAAAGAAGAATGCACACTACTGACTTGTTTGTAAGCATAGAGAACATCCATTGCCTGCATTTGTAACTTAATAGTGAGACCACGTAGATGTGTAAGACATTCAAGAAGGATTTGAAAGCAAATCAGGAATGTTGGAGACTCCAACTGATGAATAAATCCAGTAGCTTGCATCACAGTTTCTCCATTCCAATCCCATTGGTTGCCAAAATTGTCAAAGCTGGCTGGACAAACCATTGCCTGCAGTGTTGCGTGAATGGCAGGAAGAAGCTCCAAGAAAACAGTGTAAGAATCTATATGCTAGATCCATCGTGTTTTGCAAGTATCTTTCAGTTTTTTTGCACGAGCAGATGAGCACACACTATCAATTGTGTGGTCAAGAAGTCACTGTCGTTTCGCTGAAAACTGAAAAAATCTTGCCATCTCTCCAATATAAGATTCAAAGGCCATTATTCGGCATGCTGAAACAATGGCAAGATTCAAACGATGCGCTGCGCAATGATGATATACAGCTAATGGTACTTTCTCTCGTATGATAGCACTGCAACCCGACCGTGCACCTGCCATATTTGAGGCTCCATCATAACATTGACCTCTCAGATATTGAGTGGTAAACCCCAGGTAGCCAGAGATCGTTCGATTGCACCTGCAATTTCTTTCCCTGTAATTCTTTCTACTTCGACAAAATCAGCAAATACCTCTTTGACTGTGCCATCCTATACATGCCGAAAGATAAGGATACTTGTTCTTTGTTTGAAATATCTGACAACTCATCGGTAATAATGGAGTAGAACTTGGCAGACAAAACTCCATTTATAATTTCAGACCAAATCTGGTTACCGACTATATTAATCATTTGATTTTGGATTGTTTTTGAAGTATATCTGGCATTCTTGGGGGCATTTTTCAAATGCTTTGCAAGCACTGGATCTGTTTCTGCTCTGAAGCGCACCAACTCGATAAAATTACCTGGATTTCCTGATTCCTGATCACTTTGCTCTACTAGCAGAATTTTATCATCCCGATGCCCACGGAATGGAAGTCCCTGCTTCCCCAATAGCATAGTAACCTTCAACAAGGACAAGATGACTATATGGTTCTCCTCAAGCTGCTTCTGAGCTTGACTATCAAGTTGAGGTGTTGATAGCCTTAGAGGGTTCTTTGTATGTAGCCAAATATTCCTGCATTTTGGTACATGCTGTTAAATGGTAAGCAAGGCTACCATGATTAGTCATTTTTTGTGACTGATTTGCCCATGATTTGAAAGGTTTGGTAACAAATTGCCCTATAACCTGACCAACTCTATCTGGTGCAAACAAAGCACATGCTCTACAGAATGCACCATCACAGAATGGACTATAGTGTAACAGCCATGAGGGTTAAAACTGACGAAAAGGACCTGAATTATATGGACAAGTGTGTGGGTAAGCTGATGAGTGAGGGTTTGGCTCTCGCTTCAAAATTCTGTACTTCTCTTCTCTATCAAGATGGTGTATATCAATCCCAAGGTGTAATAGCTTGCCAATGTCACATTCTGCTATATTTGCAGTGTTTGTACTACTAGTACTTGGCTCACAGCCTACATGTATATCTGTAGAAGCTACAGTCTGCACATCAGAAGTAGTCACAGCCACAGCAGCATCATGATCTCTTTCGTTGCATTCAAACTCAGTAGCAAAAGTAATACATTCTGTTTCAGATGGCTCTGAAATAAAATTTTGCAGGCAGTACATAACAAGGAAGCATCATAGCAAAATTGACCTAGCTATAATACTTCCATGATGGCTTCGTGTAATAGTTACCTTGAAACATTCTCTTTGAAAAGTAAGTTGTGATAGGATTTTGCTTCCTCTTCATAGTGTATCTTTAGTTAGCCACAATACACGTGTCTTTAGACAATACACGTGCCTAATTTGGCTAATTTGTGGCTAGGGAATTCCCTTGATGATCAATAATCGCTGCGTAGGCGCTAGACGTCCATAAATACACGCTAATGTACACTAGCGCGACGAACAATGAATCGTCAGTAAGTCAACTGCGTGTGTCCGTGAGATCAGATGACGTAAGTCGCAAAAAAAGGGGGTTTCAGTGGAAACCTCTGAAACCCCTAGATCCGCCACTGAACAATGGGTACCAAAGGACTGGACAGCAGATCAGGACTTGTCTAAGCAATAGAATGTGGAGTGGACAGGAACCTACTTGCATACATATGAAGAATGCATTTGTAATGTGTACACATTTATACAAGTGAAATAAAAGGACTAACAGAGAGTTGAAGTATTGGACAGAGCTCGCTAATTTTGAATCTTTCAATCAGATTGCAGAACACATGTTATTTTCCGTATTGCCACCAACCGTGGCAATATAGTTTACCATGTGAAAATGGTGCATGTATATTCTAGGGTTTTTGCACCATTAACATGCCCATGTACCTACATTACATTTTATTAGCCATTTGTGACCCTGCCTGTGAAAATGGAGGAACATGTACTGCACCAAATGCTTGTGAGTGTCTTGAAGGATATTCAGGCGACCAATGTGAAATAGGTATGGTTTTTGCACCATGAATACACCCATACACTATGTATCTATGTAGAGTGATATGTGAAAAATGTTGAAATTCCACAAATTGGACTAATATCTGCCTTAATATTTTCACAGAATGATTTCATTTAAGTGTCCATAATTCTAGACCAACAGAACTTCTTCACATACACATTTACATACATTTTAGCCAACAGTAATGGCCATGTACACTATGTTTATTTTATTAGCCGTGTGTGATCCTTCCTGTGAAAATGGAGGAACCTGTATATACTGCACCAGATACTTATGAATGTGTGGCTGGCGCTGTTCAATTAGGGCTTTATAGGCTTGTTGGCGCCATCTGACCAAACGGGCCAGATGGCTTTTTAAGGACGTCCCAACGTTTTTCACACCGTCCGGACGGTAAGCCCGACGGTTTTCAAGCCAAGTCGACAGGGTAGCATCTAAATACTGAATTGACCATGTTTAGAAATCGATTCTAACCTCGTGCTACTGGGCTGGCATTGACCTAGAAGCCGACTTACTGTTAAAAATCGCCATTCCAGCTGCCTCGCGATTCCACCCTCACGATTTCGTAGATTCGCGGGATGAAGGCAAGAACTGCGATCTACTATATAGGCTTGGGCCTCTGCCAAGCTAAAGTGAAGCGTAGCTCGCCGGCTACGGAGCAGTGGCGGGGGTGTGGCATGGTACTCATGTGGGAGTGCGATCGATGCGAGCGCGTGAACGCTAGGCGTTGTTTTTTACAAGCGGGCGTGGCCCCAGCTGGCAAAGCACAGCCCTAACCCCTAGTCCTAGCCAGTTGTTATGGGCTGCGCCCACTCATAATTACGACAGTGCCGTATGTGTGCTGCTTTTCTCTGGGCTGGGGATTCTAGCTGCCTGGGCTACTGCTTTTTACAGCTTTTAATCAGTCTGGACAGTTTTAAAGCTTTAAAACGGGCTGGACGGCTTTAAACGGTCTGCTGGTTTAAATTGATCCCCAACATATATATACAAGTGTAAAAACATTTTCACTAAAATGTTGAAGGATGTAGGGATTGAAGTGCCAAAAGGTATAGAAACAAGGTCAAAGTGCAGCATGCATGCAGACAAAGGGAGGGGATGATAGCTGCAACAATCATAACCCCTTTTAGTATTTACAGATGTAGGGATATGGGGTTACGCATGTTATGATTGTTGCATGCTATCATCCCCTCCCTTTGTCTGCATGCATGCTGCACTTTGACCTTGTTTCTATACTTTTTGGCACTTCAATCCCTACATCCTTCAACATTTTAGTGAAAATGTTTTTACACTTGTTTCACTGTTTTTTACTGTGTGTAGCAACACATATAAACCTACTGACTTTCGTGCAGAGTTCTACCTCCCTTGCATACCTATAAGCAGGATATCTAGCAATTGTCAGTGACTCCTACATCCTGTCTTGTACGAATATTGCCTACTGAGTACAACAGCGGGTCCAGTTGCCTGCAACAGTTAGTCGTTCAAAGAAACGGAGCAACGTAGCCAAAAAAGACAACACAGCACTCGAAACAGCGGCAGCTCGATGAACTGCGCACAAAACTAACTTCACGTGTTCGGCACGTGAGCAAACAAGAAAATGGCGTCTAAACTAACACTTGTAAGGTTGCAGACCTGGAGTTTGATGGCTTTGGGAGAAGGTATGAAGATTTTGTGCATCAAGGATCATGTACACTCCTGTATAAATGATTTTCGTGAAAGAATTAGAGCGATTACTAACCCCAGTTTCGCGGTAGGCCGTTTCAGTCATTCCGCCAATGGGGCCGGAAGTCAATTAACGCACATACTTATTTGCAACACTCAATACTCCCACGCATATTTTCCTCGCAGGCGCGTTGACGTTAGAGCGTCTGCTTCAAGTTACTAAAGCCGTGCACATAAAACCTACGTGTTCTGCAGAAAGTTCCATCTGTGGACTATCGGTCTTGAGAAATGTAGATAGAATGGCCTTACTGATTGCCAGAACTTACGGGTACTCGAACAGTACTGTAAATATAGTAGGTACACAAAAGGCGATCAGAATTTTTTTGTGACATTACCAGCACTGCCATATTTGACCGATGCACCAACAGTAAGTTTATTGTTCAGTCTTCAAAAAACAGTGATGTTCCAACGGGTCAAATGGCTGAACAAGCCCAACAAATGTATACATAATAGGCTTGTAAATCTGTAGTAACGCACGTTGGCGCGAACAAGAAGAACACACATGCAGCTGTCAGCGCAAGCGTCCGGTATGTAAAGGTGAGTAGTTCTGTAGTTCTGTAGTTGTCTCCCCTTATAAGGCTTTACACGCTAATATGCGGTCATTTGCAGACAAGTCCTTGCACAAAAGGTAACATAACAGAGTGTACACTGGAATTCAATTGAGGTATGAGATAAGAGAACCGTATTTTGACAAAATCAAACATATAACAGGTATATAAATGGCCAAAACACGACAAACACTCAGTAATCCTGGTGGGAAAGAAAATGAAAGGCCTGTCTGCTGTCTCTGTAAGTGTACCAATGTAAAGTTGTCAACACCGCAGTCCTGGAGGGATGAAAAGGCACAGGTACTTGCAAGATCATTGGGTATTTCTACCAACCAAGTGGTGTGTCGAGCATGCAGAGGGGACATATGCAGACTCATTAAAAACCCAAGTCTGGTTCCTAGATGGAAAAAGCAAAATAAACAGTGCTGCATTCCTGGATGCCAAAATGGTTCTTTTGCAGAGACAAATCTGCTATCTGCTGATGAGATGAGTACTGCTTTGGGGATGGCTATTTGTATGATCCCCAAGCCAAGTCCCCTCTGCAAACAGCACTACCACACAGTGTATGACACCCTAAAACCCCACACACAGACAAACTGCTCAACATGCAGTATACCATTGAAAGGGAAGGTGTCACGTACCTGTCCTGACCCTGTGCTCATCCAAAACCATCTACACACTAACACCACATTTGAAGGGGAGTTGGATAACACAAGTAAAGTGTGTTATGAATGTTATAAGTCTCAGTTACAACTCATAAAATTCACTAGAGAGTCTGAGGTGACAAGCACAGACAGTAGTTTGGCAACTCTCATCACATCACTAAAACATTCACTCTCTCCTTCTGAGCAGCCTAATACTGAAAAAGTAAAAGAGTATGCCATGGTTCGTACTACAATATATGTGGGGGAAATAATTTTGAGACAAGAAGCTGTTCTACTGCCAACAGTCCATGATGTGTTTGCACTATTTGCTTCAGAAAGCATCAATGCTGCACAGTTAGAACACAGTGATCCAGTAAAATCCCTTGTAACAGCTCGGTGGATTCTCAGTAACCTGAGTGTTTCACTGCAGCATCACCTTAGCTACATTTGTTAGGTAAAAAGATATGGTACGCTGCTGTACAGAACCAATGGGAGCCTACTGCATGCACTATCCTGTGCACTGTATCAGCACCCCTCCAAAAAAACTGCCAGTACTACCACCTATTCTATGCATGTCGATGATGATGTGAGGCAGCAGGCTTTGCTTGATATCAACTCCAGACTCCGGCAACAAGTAAGAACAAGACACTGCACTGCCTTGTCAGTTCAACAATCTACATATTGATACCATGATATCAGAAGCAGACCCTCAACTCTGGTCTGCCATCTGTACACTAACACAATCAACCTCAGAGTGCAAGGGCACATCAAAAGTTCTTGACAATGACACACAAGAACATCACATTAAAAAAATCAGGAGGTTCTTTTGCATGTGCGCCCTCATGTTCTGTATAAACAGCCAGTGCTGCATGCCCCTACATACCTTGATCACAGATGTAGTGGATGGGTTAGGTGGTTCAACACAACTAACAAGGATATTGAACCGACTTGGCATATGCTCCTCTGCTGACACCCTTGCTAGGCACATTCAGCATGTGACTAGTGTGAAAGAAAACAACACACTAGAACGCCATTTCAGCAGTGAAGCTCTAACTTTTATTTCTGCTGACAATATTGATTTTCTCCACAGTTATGCCCAAGTGTTCTGTGGAAATCAACAGAGTAGTTGGCATGGTACAACCGTCCAGGCTGTACAGACTACTCCTTCCATAATGACTGGCTCACTCCCATCCACTGCACCCGAACATGTCACACAATCCCATTCACAAGGTGAAATAACACAGGCTGTAGTAACCTGTGACACATCTCACGAAAAGAGACATACACAATGTACTATTAGCTCATCCCTCTGGTCAGTAGGTAGGAAAAGAGCAGCTGTACCAGTGTCTCCTACACCATCAGTGAGGACTTACACCTCTCCATCTTTTTGTTGGTACTCCTACAAATAAAGAAATCTCTCTGAAGTAATCTGGGGCATGTCTTGCACCTGGGTCTCCCACATGGAGTATTACCAGGGATAACAGAGGTAGGTCTAGTTAGTTCTGCCCTCACCAAGAGATCTCTGAGGTTCTTTGGGCGCCGGAAGGCCAGTATGGGTGGATCTGGTATAACCATCTTATCTGAAAGTTGTAATAGATGATGGTGCCTCTTAACAATAGATCTGATTGTAGACAAATGAGGATGATAAGTTAATACTAGGGGAATCCTGGAGTTATTTAGAGCTTTCTTTTTGGTCTTGAGGCAATCCACTCTCGGTTTACTAGCTGCTAATTGGATTGCTGGTTTTATTAAGTGGTCTCGATAACCTCGTTCAAGAAGATGGTTCTTTAATTCATGTACTCTGTTACGAAAGTCTGAATCTTCAGAACAGATACGGCGGAGTCGTAAGGCTTGACTGTAAGGAATTGAAGTTTTGTTATGTTTTTTGTGTTGTTATGTTTTTTGTTATGTTTATGTCGCCCCATTGTTGCATCAAATGGATCACCTACTGAAAATATTTCGGAGTATGTTGATTACTATCTACGTCCGTTAGTCCAAAACATCCCCTCGTATGTGCAAGATACATCTGATTTCTTACGAAAACTACAAGATTTGCCTCAACTTCCAATATCTTCCCATCTTGTTACTTTAGATGTTAACTCCCTTTACACCAACATCCCACACAGAGAAGGCATCTCAGCTTGCCGTGAGGCTCTCTCTTCAAGAGAGTCATTGTATCCTCCTACTGAGGACCTTTGTGACTTGATTGATATCATCCTGACTAAGAACAATTTTACTTTTAATGGAGTTCATTACCTTCAAATTCAAGGTACAGCCATGGGCACTCGTATGGCCCCGTCATATGCAAATATATTTATGGACAAACTGGAAAGAGAATTTTTACGAACACACTCCTTGTGCCCTTTGGTCTGGTGGAGATATATCGATGATATCTTTGCAATCTGGCCACACGGTGAATCTCAATTACTCACCTTCCTTGACCACCTCAACTCCCTTCACCCAACAATCAAATTCACCAGTGAGTGGTCTTCCTCTAGTGTGGTATTTCTTGATACAAGGGTCTATCTTAAAAATGGTATTATCTCCACTGACCTTTATTGCAAACCCACAGACACTCACCAATATTTACAATGGAAAAGTTGCCATCCTAAACATAACAAAACTTCAATTCCTTACAGTCAAGCCTTACGACTCCGCCATATCTGTTCTGAAGATTCAGACTTTCGTAACAGAGTACATGAATTAAAGAACCATCTTCTTGAACGAGGTTATCGAGACCACTTAATAAAACCAGCAATCCAATTAGCAGCTAGTAAACCGAGAGTGGATTGCCTCAAGACCAAAAAGAAAGCTCTAAATAACTCCAGGATTCCCCTAGTATTAACTTATCATCCTCATTTGTCTACAATCAGATCTATTGTTAAGAGGCACCATCATCTATTACAACTTTCAGATAAGATGGTTATACCAGATCCACCCATACTGGCCTTCCGGCGCCCAAAGAACCTCAGAGATCTCTTGGTGAGGGCAGAACTAACTAGACCTACCCCTGTTATCCCTGGTAATACTCCATGTGGGAGACCCAGGTGCAAGACATGCCCCAGATTACTTCAGAGAGATTTCTTTATTTGTAGGAGTACCAACAAAAAGATTAAGATTCACTGTGAAGCAACTTGCAAAACATCTAATCTCATCTATCTGATTGAGTGTAAAAAATGTGGTCTACAGTATGTTGGCGAGACCGAACAGGCTTTACACGAAAGGATGAATGGTCATCGAGCAGACATCCTCCATAAACGCACAGAGAGGCCTGTTGCTCTACATTTTAACTCAGCCGGTCATTCAGAAAAGGATTTGCAGGTGATGGTGATAGAACAAATGCACCGGAATGACAGTGTACTACGCAAGATACGTGAAAACATGTGGATAACCACCATTGGCTCCAGCCATCCTTCTGGCATGAACCTGAAGACAGACAGTCTATGAGTTTAACCACCTGACACCAGACTTATGACTCTGTTATTATTTTCTTGTTTTATCTGTCCCACACTTGTATATTTGTCCATTACTATATAAGCCATCTTTCTCTTTGGTCTGCATTCTCTCTCTATACCTGAGGAAGGCAATCAGCCGAAACGTTGTATATATAATATATATATTTTTTGGAGAGATTTTTCAGTGTCAAGCCAATATTTTGCTTTGTAGGAAGTACACTTGATAGGCTAAACGAACAATATATTTCAATCCCACTAGCTATAGCTACTAACGATGGAGCTCCCCGGAAAGGCCAGAAAAGCTATGCTACCAAAGCCATTAGTGCACGTTACAGAACATCAACACCACCAACAATTTTCAACAGTTTGCCTAGAGGATGGCTTCCTGAGTGCTGCTTCCTGGAGGGAATGTTCTTACTGAGTACCATACCCATAAAACATACATGGATTACTCACAATTCTTGATAAGGAGATACATAATTCCACTCTACAAACAAGGAGCAAATACAGTTCATGTAATATTTGATAATCCCGGTAGGCTTTCCCAAACTCCCAAACAATACGAGAGGGAACGACAGGACAACAGTGCTTCAATCGCTACAGGCCACACATGTGATGATATCCATGGATCACTGAGCATACCCTCTAAGTGGAGAGAGAACCTTATTAATTGCCGTACATGCAAACGTTCTCTAGTGGTATTTCTCAGCAACTTCTTCCTTAAGCACACTTCAAATGGCTACTTCAGGACCAGAAATTTGTAGTAGCAGGGGGGTTTGAAGGAGACATACAAGACACAGCTTGGTGTGTCACAACTATGGGCACCCCTCAACCAGACCCAGATTTCACAAACAATGCTGAGGAAATGGACACAAGAATATGGAGACATGTCAGGCAGACTTCCAGCATAAAATGCCTTGTTGTGTCTCCTGACACTGACGTATACTTCATTGGCCTTCCACTTCACCATGGGGACACCAAAGATATCATCGTACAGATTAGCCCCTACAACCAAAGGCAAGTACAGTATCTGCATCTGACCCATCTGGTCACTGTTTTGAAGAATGACCCTAACCTAGCCACTGTGCCTCAGCACATAATTCCCCAGGCTTTCAAGCATTGTATGTGGCTACTGGATGTGACTACATTTCTTTCTTCAGTGGGATTGGCAAAGCCACATTCATGAAGTTCTTTTACCAATATGCAGGCTTCATTACAGGTGGAACAGAGCAATACCCAGGCACTCTAGCAGACACTGGCCTAAATGCAGCTGAACTGAACCAAGGATTCCTAGCATTTTTGTGGCTGATAGGTACAGTGTATTTCAAAAAATATGGGGTTGCATTTTCAGAACCCTCTCCAGTAGCTCTCTTTAACAAACACACAGTGTCCCCACTTGCTCAACACAATGCATGGTTGGAGGATATAAGACAGAGTATGTGGGACAGAACACAATTTGAAGATGACATGATGCCTAGCACTGAAGCCTTGTATCGTCATTGGAAACGTGTGTGCTGGGTTATTGACATGTGGAGACAGGCAAATAGACCAACTCTAGAGCTACGTCCATTAACAGAATTTGGTTGGAGGACTTCCCAAGACAAACTTATCTTTGACTGGGATAGTCAGGAGAACATTGACTCAATCAATGAACGTGTCTCGGCCTTGCTAAAAGGCTGCAAATGTAGAACTGGGTGTAGTTCGACCATGTGTGGCTGCAGGAAGAAGGGGAAAAAGTGTTCAGTGGGTTGCAACTGCATGGGTTGCACGAATATTCCATTCCAATCGACAGCCACATCTGAACAAATGCAAATCTCACCTGAACTAACACAGATTTCCCTTGAAGAAGAAATCACGACAGCTGACCACTTGAATCAGGAAGTAGATGACCTCATGGAATGGGTGTTTGGCAATGAAGAGGAAACAGACTTATGCTCAGTATCTGACATGGAATATTAATCATCTAACACAATATGCACGCTAATAGTTCATGAGCACGTACACACATAGATGTACATGTACATGTATAAACATGTCCTGATCAGAAAATTTTTGTGACACCACCAGAAGTCTACAATTAACTACACAGATTTAGCAAAGATTAAAGAACAATTATATTATGTTTCACGGATGTTCCCAACTTATGTGAGCGAGCTGTGCAGCTGTATCCTCCAGACCGAAAGAACAATAAACTGGAACGCGCCCTCTCAGAGTTTCGGGTATGTCCAAATTGCCGCTATATTTTACCTGCGAGCTCCGTTATTACTTGTTAACAGAGTCACTAGCTTTTTCAGAGCACAAGGCAGACACAAGGTGAGCTGGCAACCTAAAAAGCGCTCTTCTTTTTCTGCACAACGTGCGCCACACAATTACGTAATGTTGCAAATAAAATCACGTGAATTGTCCGTTGGCGGAATGACTGGTTAGAACTGAAGAAGAAGAAGAAGAAGATGATGAACAATCCGGGTTTTTACAAATTTCCGAGATTCACTGTAGCTGTATATTTTACGTACTTTGAGAGTATTAAAGTGTATAGAAGCACTCGCAGAGCATGTAGCTTGTCTAAAAAGGCTTAAAACATCCGCGTTCGGGAGTTCTGAGCCGTTACTTTTGTTAAGGCTTAATGGGCGTGTCGGCGCCATCCCTACATATAGAGTCTACCGACTCTATGATATACCTAGTTTGACATGATTTCCTGCCTTCTCATGTGATCCATGGATCCATGCACAATAGAAAATGGGTGGGCCCTGCACATGTCAACTGCTAACGTACTAGCTGGATGCTCATAATCTGTACACTACAGAATCGTGTAGTGAGTTGTCCAATCCTGCTAATGGTGCTGTCACTTTGACTGGACTGACAACTGGTTCCTTTGCCATCTATACCTGTAACAATGGGTACCAAAGGACTGGACAGCAGATCAGGACTTGTCTAAGCAATAGAATGTGGATTGGACAGGAACCTACTTGCATACGTATGAAGAATGTATTTGTAATGTGTACACATTTATACAAGTAAAATAAAAGGACTATCAGAGAGTTGAAGTATTGGACAGAGCTCGCAAACTTTGAATCTTCCAATCAGATTGCAGAACACATGTTATTTTCCGTATTGCCACCAACCGTGGCAATATAGTTTACCATGTGAAAATGGTGCATGTATATTCTAGGGTTTTTGCACCATTAACATACCCATGTACCTACATTACATTTTATTAGCCATTTGTGACCCTGCCTGTGAAAATGGAGGAACATGTACTGCACCAAATACTTGTGAGTGTCTTGAAGGATATTCAGGCGACCAATGTGAAATAGGTACGGTTTTTGCACCATGAATACACCCATACACAATGTATCTATGTAGAGTGATATGTGAAAAATGTTGAAATTCCACAAATTGGACTAATATCTGCCTTAATTTTTTCACAGAATGATTTCATTTCAGCGTCCATAATCCTAGACCAACAGAACTTCTTCACATACACATTTATATACATTTTAGCCAACAGTAATGGCCATGTACGCTATGTTTATTTTATTAGCCGTGTGTGATCCTTCCTGGAGGAACCTGTATATACTGCACCAGATACTTGTGAATGTGTGGCTGGCGCTGTTCAATTAAGGCTTTATAGGCTTGTCGGCACCATCCCTACATAGAGAGTGTAGAGAAGAATAGAGGAGAGGGAAGTGCGGGGAGGGAAAGATGAAGACACTTCCAAAGCAAAGTTAGCAAGTACGAGTGATGGATAATGAGAAAAAATCTAACAGAACAGAGTCAATCAACACCGTAATGCAAAACGCAGTTACACTAATGCGTGCACAAAATAAAAATGGCGTACAACAGGGAGGAAGCACCATGGGCATGTGGCTCTCTGTTGTACTTGCTATAACATGATAACAATATTTTGGTGAAAGGCACTGCACTGCCCAAAAAGAAGCCGATTTGTACAGAAACGATAATAAATATTTAAGCCAATTTTGAGTTATGCCTGTCTATTGAAGAAGAAGATGGGTTTTAGCAATTTCACGTATGTCATTGTAACGATGTATTTTACCACCTTTAAGAGTGTTATCGTGTCTAGAAACACTCGTAGGCCATGTTATGTCTCTGCCACGTTTGAGAGTTCTGATCCATTACCTTTGTTAAGGCTTAATGGGCGTGTCAGCGAGTATTTGGCTAGCTCTAAAGAATTTTATTTGCTAGTGTTACTGTTATTGAAACAGACTCCATGAATGTACCCACGTACACTATGTTTCATCTTAGACATATGTGACCCTGCCTGTGAAAATGGAGGAACTTGCACTGCACCAGATACTTGTGAATGTCTGGCTGGATATTCCGGAGACCGATGTGAAAATGGTATGTTCTAGGTGGTTTGCACCGTCAAGATACCCATGTATCCTACATTCCACTTTATTAGCCATATGCGATCCTGTCTGTGAAAATGGTGGAACATGTACTTCACCAAATACTTGTGACTGCCCTGAAGGATATTCGGGCAGCCAATGTCAAACAGGTACGTTTTTAGACTTTTGTACAATGAATACACCCATACACTATGTACCTATATAGAGATATATGTGAAAAATGCTAAAATTGGACTAGTATACATTTGCCTTAATGTTTGCACAAAGTGATTCCATTGGAGCGTCTATGCTCTTAGACCAACAGACCTTCTGTTTGACATGATTTTCTGCCTTCTTATGTGATACGTGATTCAAGTACAACAGAAAATGGGTGGGCCCTGCACATGTGAACTGCTTATATTAGTTAGCAACTGATGCTGAATTTAGATTCATTTAGACTATGGTAGCTTTAAATTGACCAATCAGATTGGGAGAAATGAGGGATCTATTTTTCATAGTCACCTCGTTAGCGGGATCTATAGTTGGCCACTAGCCCCTAATAGTGGGATCTATTGGCACGCTTTTCTTGTTGCTTCTTATTCTCGTGAGCCGTGCCTTTTACTAATGGAATCTTTGTAGGACAAGTATAGCTACAATATACTACGTAGCACTTCTGTGTAGTTGAATGCCATTTCCTTGTTATTACTCACGTGCATTTTACATGACCACGAGCAGCAAAATGAATGGGGCTCGCACACACGCAAAGAGCATTGTATTTGCAAGCTAGTATACAACAAAAACCAGGGAGTAAAATATTGAAGGATGTAGGGATGACAGTGCCAAAAAGTAGAGAAACAAGTGCAATATATATGTAGCAAGACAGGGGATGAGGGCATGCAACAATACTAACATGCGTAACCCCTCCCTACATCTCTTTTATTATGGGGGTAATTTTGGCACTTTAATCTCTAATTTTGGCACTGTCATCCCTACATCCTTCAACATTTTAATGGAAATTCTTATATCATAGAGTCGGTAGACTCTATATGTAGGGATGGCGCCGACACGCCCATTAAGCCTTAACAAAAGTAACGGCTCAGAACTCCCGAACGCGAATGGTTTAAGCCTTTTTAGACAAGCTACATGCTCTGCGAGTGCTTCTATACACTTTAATACTCTCAAAGTACGTAAAATATACAGCTACAGTGAATCTCGGAAATTTTTAAAAACCCGGATTGTTCATCATCTTCTTCTTCTTCTTCTTCTTCTTCTTCTTCAGTTCAAACGGCCTACCGCGAAACTGGGGTTAGTAATCGCTCTAATTCTTTCACGAAAATCATTTATACAGGAGCGTACATGATCCTTGATGCACAAAATCTTCATACCTTCTCCCAAAGCCGTCAAACTCAAGGTCTGCAACCTTACAAGTGTTAGTTCAGACGCCATTTTCTTGTTTGCTCACGTGCCGAACACGTGAAGTTAGTTTTGTGCACAGTTCGTCCAGCTGCGCTGTTTCGAGCGCTGTGTTGTCTTTTTTGGCTACGTTGCTCCGTTTCTTTGAACAACTAACTGTTGCAGGCAACTGGACCCGCTGTTGTACTCAGTAGGCAATATTCGTACAATTAAGACAGGATGTAGGAGTCACTGACAATTGCTAGATATCCTGCTTATAGGTATCAGGCAAGGGAGGTAGAACTCTGCACGAAAGTCAGTAGGTTTATATGTGTTGCTACACACAGTAAAAACCAGTGAAACAAGTGTAAAAACACTTTCACTAAAATGTTGAAGGATGTAGGGATTGAAGTGCCAAAAAGTATAGAAACAAGGTCAAAGTGCAGCATGCATGCAGACAAAGGGAGGGGATGATAGCATGCAACAATCATAACATGCGTAACCCCATATCCCTACATCTGTAAATACTAAAAGGGGTTACGCATGTTATGATTGTTGCATGCTATCATCCCCTCCCTTTGTCTGCATGCATGCTGCTCTTTGACCTTGTTTCTATACTTTTTGGCACTTCAATCACTACATCCTTCAACATTTTAGTGAAAGTGTTTTTACACTTGTATATATATATATGTTGGGGACTGCTTATAAACCTGGACCATTTTAAAGCCGACCAGACGGCAGCCAAACGGGCCAGATGGCTTTTTAAGAACGTCCCAACGTTTTTCACGCCGTCCGGACAGTAAGTCCGACAGTTTTCAAGCCAATTCGACAGGGTAGCATCTAAATACTGAATTGACCATGTTTAGAAATCGATTCTAACCTCGTGCTACTGGGCTGGGATTGACCTAGAAGCCGACTTACTGTTAAAAATCGCCATTCCCAGCTGCCTCGCGATTTCACCCTCACGATTTCGTAGATTCGCGGGATGAAGGCAAGAACTGCAATCTACTATATAGGCTTGGGCCTCTGCCAAGCTAAAGTGAAGCATAGCTCGCCGGCTACAGAGCAGTGGCGGGGGTAGTTTACCATGTGAAAATGGTGCATGTATATTCTAGGGTTTTTGCACCATTAACATGCCATGTACCTACATTACATTTTATTAGCCATTTGTGACCCTGCCTGTGAAAATGGAGGAACATGTACTGCACCAAATACTTGTGAGTGTCTTGAAGGATATTCAGGCGACCAATGTGAAATAGGTATGGTTTTTGCACCATGAATACACCCATACACTATGTATCTATGTAAGAGTGATATGTGAAAAATGTTGAAATTCCACAAATTGGACTAATATCTGCCTTAATTTTTTCACAGAATGATTTCATTTAAGTGTCCATAATCCTAGACCAACAGAACTTCTTCACATACACATTTATATACATTTTAGCCAACAGTAATGGCCATGTACACTATGTTTATTTTATTAGCCGTGTGTGATCCTTCCTGTGAAAATGGAGGAACCTGTATATACTGCACCAGATACTTGTGAATGTGTGGCTGGCGCTGTTCAATTAAGGCTTTATAGGCTTGTCGGCGCCATCCGACCAGACGGCAGCCAAACGGCCCAGCTGCCTCGCGATTCCACCCTCACGATTTCGTAGATTCGCGGGATGAAGGCAAGAACTGCGATCTACTATATAGGCTTGGGCCTCTGCCAAGCTAAAGTGAAGCGTAGCTCGCCGGCTACGGAGCAGTGGCGGGGGTGTGGCATGGTACTCATGTGGAAGTGCGATCGATGCGAGCGCGTGAACCCTAGGCGTTGTTTTTTTACAAGCGGGCGTGGCCCCAGCTGGCAAAGCACAGCCCTAACCCCTAGCCCTAGCCAGTTGTTATGGGCTGCGCCCACTCATAATTACGACAGTGCCGTATGTGTGCTGCTTTTCTCTGGGCTGGGGATTCTAGCTGCCTGGGCTACTGCTTTTTACAGCTTTTAATCAGTCTGGACAGTTTTAAAGCTTTAAAACGGGCTGGACGGCTTTAAACGGTCTGCTGGTTTAAATTGATCCTCAACATATATATACAAGTGTAAAAACATTTTCACTAAAATGTTGAAGGAAGTAGGGATGGAAGTGCCAAAAAGTATAGAAACAAGGTCAAAGTACACCATGCATGCATTCAAAGGCAGGGGATGATAGCATGCAACAATCATAACATGCGTACCCCCTTTTAGAATTTACAGATGTAGGGATATGGGGTTACGCATGTTATGATTGTTGCATGCTATCGTCCCCTGCCTTTGAATGCATGCATGGTGTACTTTGACCTTGTTTCTATACTTTTTGGCACTTCAATCCCTACATCCCTCAACATTTTAGTGAAAATGTTTTTACACTTGTTTCACTGTTTTTTTTAGTTGTGTAGCAATACATATAAACCTACTGACTTTCGTGCAGAGTTCTACCTCCCTTCCATACCTATAAGCAGGATATCTAGCAATTGTCAGTGACTCCTACAACATGTCTTGTACGAATATTGCCTACTGAGTACAACAGCGGGTCCAGTTGCCTGCAACAGTAAAGGAACGGAGCAACGTAGCCAAAAAAGACAACACAGCGCTCGAAACAGCGGCAGCTCGACGGACACAAAGCCTGCATCACTAGTGCACAAAACTAACTTCACGTGTTCGGCACGTGAGCAAACAAAAAAATGGCGTCTAAAACTAACACTTGTAAGGTTGCAGACCTGGAGTTTGACGGCTTTGGGAAAAGGTATGTAGATTTTGTGCATCAAGGATCATGTACGCTCCAGTATAAATGATTTTCGTGAAAGAATTAGAGCGATTACTAACCCCAGTTTCGCGGTAGGCCGTTTGAACTGAATTAGAAAGAAGAAGAAGAAGAAGAAGAAGAAGAAGAAGAAGAAGATGATGAACAATCCGGGTTTTTACAAATTTCTGAGAATCACTGTAACTGTATATTTTACGTACTTTGAGAGTATTATAGTGTATAGAAGCACTCGCAGAGCATGTAGTTTGTCTGAAAAGGCTTAAAACATCCGCGTTCGGGAGTTCTGAGCCGTTACTTTTGTTAAGGCTAATGGGCGTGTCGGTGCCATCCCTACATATACATATCCCTACATGCTCTGAGAGTGCTTCTATACACTTTCCTGCCTTCTCATGTGATCCATGGATCCATGCACAATAGAAAATGGGTGGGCCCTGCACATGTCAACTGCTTACGTACTAGCTGGATGCTCATAATCTGTACACTACAGAATCGTGTAGTGAGTTGTCCAATCCTGCTAATGGTGCTGTCACTTTGACTGGACTGACAACTAGTTCCTTTGCCATCTATACCTGTAACAATGGGTACCAAAGGACTGGACAGCAGATCAGGACTTGTCTAAGCAATAGAATGTGGATTGGACAGGAACCTACTTGCATACGTATGAAAAATGCATTTGTAATGTGTACACATTTATCATAGAGTCGGTAGACTCTATATGTAGGGATGGTGCCGACACGCCCATTAGCCTTAACAAAAGTAACGGCTCAGAACTCCCGAACGCGGATGTTTTAAGCCTTTTTAGACAAACTACATGCTCTGAGAGTGCTTCTATACACTTTAATACTCTCAAAGTACTTAAAATATACAGCTACAGTGAATCTCGGAAATTTGTAAAAACCCGGATTGTTCATCATCTTCTTCTTCTTCTTTTCTTCTTCTTCTTCTTCTTCTTCTTTCTAATTCAGTTCAAACGGCCTACCGCGAAACTGGGGTTAGTAATCGCTCTAATTCTTTCACGAAAATCATTTATACTGGAGCGTACATGATCCTTGATGCACAAAATCTACATACCTTCTCCCAAAGCCGTCAAACTCCAGGTCTGCAACCTTACAAGTGTTAGTTTTAGACGCCATTTTCTTGTTTGCTCACGTGCCGAACACGTGAAGTTTGTTTTGTGCACCAGTGATGCAGACTTTGTGTCCGTCGAGCTGCCGCTGTTTCAAGCGCTGTGTTGTCTTTTTTGGCTACGTTGCTCCGTTTCTTTACTGTTGCAGGCAACTGGACCCGCTGTTGTACTCAGTAGGCAATATTCCTACAAGACATGATGTAGGAGTCACTGAAAATTGCTAGATATCCTGCTTATAGGTATGGACGGGAGGTAGAACTCTGCACGGAAGTCAGTAGGTTTATATGTGTTGCTACACAACTAAAAAAACCAGTGAAACAAGTGTAAAACATTTTCACTGAAATGTTGAAGGATGTAGGGATTGAAGTGCCAAAAAGTATAGAAACAAGGTCTAAGTACACCATGCATGCAGACAAAGGCAGGGGATGATAGCATGCAACAATCATAACATGCGTAACCCCATATCCCTACATCTGTAAATGCTAAAAGGGGTTACGCATGTTATGATTGTTGCATGCTATCATCCCCTGCCTTTGTCTGCATGCATGGTGTACTTTGACCTTGTTTCTATACTTTTTGGCACTTCAATCCCTACATCCTTCAACATTTCAGTGAAAATGTTTTTACACTTGTACAAGTAAAATAAAAGGACTATCAGAGAGTTGAAGTATTGGACAGAGCTCGCTAAATTTGAATCCTCCAATCAGATTGCAGAACACATGGATCCTTATTTTCCGTATTGCCATCAACCGTGGCAATACAGTTTACCATGTGAAAATGGTGCATGTATATTCTAGGGTTTTTGCACCATTAACATGCCCATGTACCTACATTACATTTTATTAGCCATTTGTGACCCTGCCTGTGAAAATGGAGGAACATGTACTGCACCAAATACTTGTGAGTGTCTTGAAGGATATTCAGGCAACCAATGTGAAATAGGTACGGTTTTTGCACCATGAATACACCCATACACTATGTATCTATGTAGAGTGATATGTGAAAAATGTTGAAATTCCACAAATTGGACTAATATCTTTTTCACAGAATGATTTCATTTAAGTGTCCATAATCCTAGACCAACAGAACTTCTTCACATACACATTTATATACATTTTAGCCAACAGTAATGGCCATGTACACTATGTTTATTTTATTAGCCGTGTGTGATCCTTCCTGTAAAAATGGAGCAGAGGCAGAGACAGCATGTCAAAAGTGGGGGGGCTCGGCGTTCATAAAATGGGAGGTTATTCACATTCATTCTGAATAGGCTATTAGTATTTAATATGTTCTTTGTAACAACCTCCAATTTTGGGGGGGCTCAGCCCCCCCTTATCAAAAAGTGGGGGGGCTCAAGCCCCCCCTGCCCCCCCAGGTTCTCTGCCTCTGTGGAGGAACCTGTATATACTGCACCAGATACTTGTGAATGTGTGGCTGGCGCTGTTCAATTAAGGTTTTATAGGCTTGTCGGCACCATCCCTACATAGAGAGTGTAGAGAAGAATAGAGAGGGAAGTGGGGGGAGGGAAGGATGAAGACACTTCCAAAGCAAAGGTAGCAAGTACGAGTGATGGATAATGAGAAAAACCTAACAGAACAGAGTCAATCAACACCGTAATGCAAAACGCAGTTACACTAATGCGTGCACAAAATAAAAATGGCGTACAACAGGGAGGAAGCACCATGGGCATGCGGCTCTCTGTTGTACTTGCTATAACATGATAACAATATTTTGGTGAAAGGCACTGCACTGCCCAAAAAGAAGCCGATTTGTACAGAAACGATAATAAATATTTAAGCCAATTTTGAGTTATGCCTGTCTACTGAAGATTTAGCAATTTCACGTATGTCATTGTAACGGTGTATTTTACCACCTTTAAGAGTGTTATCGTGTCTAGAAACACTCGTAGACCATGTTATGTTTTTGCCACGTTTGAGAGTTCTGATCCATTACCTTTGTTAAGGCTTAATGGGCGTGTCAGCGAGTATTTGCTAGCTCTAAAGAATTTTATTTGCTAGTGTTACTGTTATTGAAACAGACTCCATGAATGTACCCACGTACACTATGTTTCATCTTAGACATATGTGACCCTGCCTGTGAAAATGGAGGAACTTGCACTGCACCAGATACTTGTGAATGTCTGGCTGGATATTCCGGAGACCGATGTGAAAATGGTATGTTCTAGGTGGTTTGCACCGTCAAGATACCCATGTATCCTACATTCCACTTTATTAGCCATATGTGATCCTGTCTGTGAAAATGGTGGAACATGTACTTCACCAAATACTTGTGACTGCCCTGAAGGATATTCAGGCAGCCAATGTCAAACAGGTACATTTTAGACTTTTGTACAATGAATACACCCATACACTATGTACCTATATAGAGATAAAGGGAGTAAAAACATTTCCATTAAATGTTGAAGGATGTAGGGATGGCAGTACCAAAAAGTAGGAAAACAAGTGCAGTATATATGCAGCAAGACAGGGGATGAGGGCAATATATATGCAGCAAGACAGGGGATGAGGGCATGCAACAATAGTAACATGCGTAACCCCATAATAAAGATGTAGGGGGGTTACGCATGTTAGTATTGTTGCATGCCCTCATCCCCTGTCTTGCTGCATATATATTGCCCTCATCCCCTGTCTTGCTGCATATATACTGCACTTGTTTTCCTACTTTTTGGTACTGCCATCCCTACATCCTTCAACATTTAATGGAAATGTTTTTACTCCCTTGTCTCACTGCTTTTTCGTTGTAGACTCGCTTGCAAATACCATGTGCGTGCGAGCCCCACCCATTTTGCTAATCGTAGTCATGTGAAACGCACGTGAGTAATAACGAGGAAATGGCGTTCAACTACACGGAAGTGCTAGTATATCGTAGCTTTACTCGTCGAAGAGGGATCCTACAAAGATTCCGTTGGTAAAGGGCACTGCCCACGGGAATAAGAAGCCTTTTGGTACAAAAATCAAGGTAAATACGTGTACATATTTTGTGCTAGGCCGTTTGAAGAAGAAGAAGAAGAAGAAGAAGAAGAAGAAGAAGATGGAGAAATCGGGGTTTTAGCAATTTCACGTATACCATTGTAGCAGTGTATTTTACCACCTTTGAGGGTCTTATCGTGTATAGAAACACTCGTAGTCCATGTTATGTGTCTAAAAGGGCTCATAGCTGCCGCGTTCAACCGTTCTGAGCCGTTACTTTTGTTAAGGCTTAATGGGCGTGTCGGCGCCATCCCTACATATAGAGTCTACCGACTCTATGATATGTGAAAAATGCTAAAATTGGACTAATATACATTTGCCTTAATGTATGCACAAAGTGATTCCATTGGAGTGTCTATGCTCCTAGACCAACAGACCTTCTGTTTGACATGATTTCCTGCCTTCTTATGTGATACATGATTCAAGTACAATAGAAAATGGGTGGGCCCTGCACATGTGAACTGCTTATATTAGTTAGCAACTGATGCTCAATTTAGATACTTTTAAATTGACCAATCAGATTGGGAGAAATGAGGGATCTATTTTTCATAGTTACCTCGTTAGCGGGATCTATAGTTGGCCACTAGCCCCTAATAGTGGGATCTATTGGCACGCTTTTCTTGTTGCTTCTTATTCTCGTGAGCAGTGCCTTTTACTAACGGAATCTTTGTAGGACAAGTAAAGCTACGATATACTACGTAGCACTTCTGTGTAGTTGAATGCCATTTCCTCGTTATTACTCACGTGCGTTTTACATGACCACGAGCAGCAAAATGGGTGGGGCTTGCACACACGCTATGTTTGTTATTGAAGCAGACTCCATGAATGTACCCACGTACACTATGTTTAATCTTAGACATATGTGACCCTGCCTGTGAAAATGGAGGAACTTGCACTGCACCAGATACTTGTGAATGTCTGGCTGGATATTCCGGAGACCGATGTGAAAATGGTATGTTCTAGGTGGTTTGCACCATCAAGATACCCATGTATCCTACATTACACTTTATTAGCCATATGTGACCCTGTCTGTGAAAATGGAGGAACATGTACTGCACCAAATACTTGTGACTGTCCTGAAGGATATTCAGGTGGTCAATGTCAAACAGGTTCGTTTTAGACTTTTGTACAATGAATATGCCCATATGTACCTACATGAGTGATATGTGAAAAATGCTAAAATACCTGAACTAAGATTTGCTTTAATTTTTGCACAAAGTGATTCTGTTGAAGCATCCATGATCAGTGGCGGATCTAGGATTTTGCAAAGGGGGTAGCATGTCACGGGTTTTGAAGCCCCACCCACTTAATTATGCACGTGCACGAATGACGACCTGCGTGCGTACTCGTAACCATAGAATTAGTAGTGACGTAAGCGTCTAGTAAATACCTATAGTGTGCTAGCGCTAACGCACGCTCGCGCGAAGAATGCAAACTAGCATGAAATCGACAGTAAGTCAGCTCAGCGCGTTTGTTGTGTGAGCAGTCGCAGCAAAAGGGGGTTTCAGTGGAAACCTCTGAAACCCCCCTAGATCCGCCACTGATGATCTTAGACCTTCATTTGACATGATTTCCTGCCTTCCTATGTGATCCATGATCCATATACAATAGAAAATGGATGGGCCCTGCACATCTGAACTGAACTGCTTATATTATACATCTTTTTGTTAGCGACTGATGCTCTATTTGGATTCATATATACCCTACAGCATCATGTAGTGAGTTGCCCAATCCTGCTAATGGTGCTGTCATATGGACTGGACTGATAACTGGTTCCTTTGCCGTCTATACCTGTAACAATGGGTACCAAATGACTGGACAGCAGATCAGGATGTGTATGAGCAATAGAATGTGGAGTGGACAAGAACCTTCTTGCATACGTATGAAGAATTGTGTACACATTTTGTACAAGTAACATAAAAATGACTGTCAGAGAGTTGTAAGTTTTGGTGTGTAAAGAATTATTTGCTAGTGTTACTGTTATTGGAACAGGCTACATGACTGTACCCATGTACACTATGTTTAATCTTAGCCATATGTGACCCTGTCTGTGAGAGTGGAGGAATCTGTACTGCACCAGATACTTGTGTATGTCTGGCTGGATATTCCGGAGACCGATGTGAAAATGGTATGTTCTAGGTGGTTTGCACCATCAAGATACCCATGTATCCTACATTACACTTTATTAGCCATATGTGATCCTGTCTGTGAAAATGGTGGAACATGTACTTCACCAAATACCTGTGACTGTCCTGAAGGATATTCAGGCAGCCAATGTCAAACAGGTACGTTTTAGACTTTTGTACAATGAATACACCCATACACTATGTACCTATATAGAGAAAGTGTAAAAACATTTTCACTAAAATGTTGAAGGATGTAGGGATTGAAGTGCCCAAAAGTATAGAAACAAGGTCAAAGTACACCATGCATGCAGACAAAGGCAGGGGATGATAGCATGCAACAATCATGATATCATGATGATAGCATGCAACAATCATGTACGCTCCAGTATAAATGATTTTCGTGAAAGAATTAGAGCGATTACTAACCCCAATTTCACGGTAGGCCGTTTGAACTGAATTAAAAAGAAGAAGAAGAAGAAGAAGAAGAAGATGATGAACAATCCGGGTTTTTACAAATTTCCGAGATTCACTGTAGCTGTATATTTTACGTATTTTAAGAGTATTAAAGTGTATAGAAGCACTCTCAGAGCATGTAGTTTGTCTGAAAAGGCTTAAAACATCCGCGTTCGGGAGTTCTGAGCCGCTACTTTTGTTAAGGCTAATGGGCGTGTCGGCGCCATCCCTACATATAGAGTCTACCGACTCTATGATACATATATATACCTGGTTTGACATGATTTCCTGCCTTCTCATGTGATCCGTGGATCCATGCACAATAGAAAATGGGTGGGCCCTGCACATGTCAACTGCTTACGTACTAGCTGGATGCTCATAATCTGTACACTACAGAATCGTGTAGTGAGTTGTCCAATCCTGCTAATGGTGCTGTCACTTTGACTGGACTGACAACTGGTTCCTTTGCCATCTATACCTGTAACAATGGCTACCAACTGATAGGAGAAAGGATCAGGACTTGTCTAAGCAATAGAATGTGGAGTGGACAGGAACCTACTTGCATACGTATGAAGAATGCATTTGTAATGTGTACACATTTATACAAGTAAAATAAAAGGACTATCAGAGAGTTGAAGTATTGGACAGAGCTCGCTAACTTTGAATCCTCCAATCAGATTGCAGAACACATGGATCCTTATTTTCCGTATTGCCACCAACCGTGGCAATATATGTAGTTTACCATGTGAAAATGGTGCATGTACATGTATATTCTAGGGTTTTTGCACCATTAACATGCCATGTACCTACATTACATTTTATTAGGCATTTGTGACCCTGCCTGTGAAAATGGAGGAACATGTACTGCACCAAATGCTTGTGAGTGTCTTGAAGGATATTCAGGCGACCAATGTGAAATAGGTATGGTTTTTGCACCATGAATACACCCATACACTATGTATCTATGTAGAGTAATATGTGAAAAATGTTGAAATTCCACAAATTGGACTAATATCTGCCTTAATTTGTTCACAGAATGATTTCATTTAAGTGTCCATATTCCTAGACCAACAGAACTTCTTCACATACACATTTACATACATTTTAGCCAACAGTAATGGCCATGTACACTATGTTTATTTTATTAGCCGTGTGTGAAAATGGAGGAACCTGTATATACTGCACCAGATACTTGTGAATGTGTGGCTGGCGCTGTTCAATTAAGGCTTTATAGGCTTGTCGGCGCCATCCGACCAGACAGCAGCCAAACGAGCCAGATGGCTTTTTAAGAACGTCCCAACATTTTTCATGCCGTCCAGACGGTAAGCCCAACGGTTTTCAAGCCAACTCGACAGGGTAGCATCTAAATACTGAATTGACCATGTTTAGAAATCGATTCTAACCTCGTGCTACTGGGCTGGCATTGACCTAGAAGCTGACTTACTATTAAAAATCGCCATTCCCAGCTGCCTCACGATTCCACCCTCACGATTTCGTAGATTCGCAGGACGAAGGCAAGAACTGTGATCTACTATTATAGGCTTGGGCCTCTGCCAAGCTAAAGTGAAGCGTAGCTCGCCGGCTACGGAGCAGTGGCGGGGGTGTGGCATGGTACTCAGCGATCGATGCGAGCGCGTGAACCCTAGGCGTTGTTTTTTACAAGCGGGTGTGGCCCCAGCTAGCAAAGCACACCCCTAACCCCTAGCCCTAACCAGTCGTTATGGGCTGCGCCCACTCATAATTACGACAGTGCTGTATGTGTGCTGCTTTTCTCTGGGCTGGATTCTAGCTGCCTGGGCTACTGCTCTTTACAGCTTTTAATCCGTCTGGACAGTTTTAAAGCTTTAAAACAGGCTGGACGGCTTTAAACGGTCTGCTGGTTTAAATTGATCCTTAACATATAACACATGGATCCTTATTTTCCGTATTGCCACCAACCGTGGCAATATACGTAGTTTACCATGTGAAAATGGTGCATGAAAACTCATATTGCACGCACTACATTCCAATAGGGCTACACATAGATAACTGACAATGCACAAACAACCCTGAGTGGGGACCTCGACAGCTCCCACGAGTGCAGACATACTCGGGGCCGGAGATGCTCCGGCAACGACCAACACTCAGCTACACACAAACACAAAGACAAATAAGATATATACCATACATGTAAAACATAGACAAATACATATATACCACATAATGCACAAACAAGCCTAAGTGGGGACCTCGACAGCTCCCACGGGTGCAGACATACTCGGGGCTGGAGATGCTCCGGCAACAACCAACACTCAGCTACACACAAACACAAATAAGATATATACATACATGAAAACTCATATTGCATGCACTACATTCCAATAGGGCTACATATAGATAATAACATACACCTACATGTACCACCTAGAAAAATGGGGGAGTAAAAAAATACTAAAGATAAAAAAATAAAAATGAAAAAAAGGGGGGCATGTAAATAAAAACAGATAGAAAAAGGGGGGCTAACAGTATATTTGTAAGAAATGGGGATGTCACTGAACTCAGATGCTCAGCCTTGAGAGCTGAGAATGGTGGTTTAAGATCTTTTACGACCGGTCAACTCTCCCAACCCATCCGAGTTCAAGTGACCTAAACGACACACTCAGTAAAAACCATACAGAAAACAACATATCTTATAAAGGGTAGCGGCAGGGGTAGCAACAACACTGACATAGAAAGTAAAGAGAGTAGACTTTCACCAGAGGTAGCAAAGACAGGAATATGACACTAGCCAATGCAATAACGTATATATATATATATATATATATATATATATATATGATAGCTAAAAGAAATCGGTATAGTGTAAAGGAATTTAAATTAATGTTCATTTGTTCTCACATGCCTAGATGTAACATGGGCAGTCAAGTGAGACAATGCACCAACTGGCAAGCAGACTCCGTCCCATATATGGTTCTTTACACTATGCTTAAATTTACTAAACACATTACAATGTCGTCTAGCAAACTTCTTAAAAGTACGGCAAATGATGGAATATTGGAAACCTTGCCGAATTAGTTTGGATGTAATCATATAATTCCTACTACAAAAATCATTATAACTATCACAAATTCTACCGATCCTAACTAGCTGAGATATATACACGCCATATGCAGGCTGTACCGGTATATTCTCACATAAAAAGGGGAAATTAACGATGTTAAACCCAAAACTATCTCTTTTGTCAAATACTTTAGTAGTAAACTTGTGATCTATAATTCGTATGCATATATCCAAATAGGAAAGCTCACATAATGATTCAGTTGTTCTTTTAAGGACTAGTTCTACAGGATATATATTAGGTATCTCCTCCTGGAATCTAGTATTATTCAGAGTAAGTAGGTCATCAATGTATCTTACTGTGGTACTGAATCTCTTAGCCAAGTTAATATTAGTCTTAATGAGACCCTTCATAAAATTGTATTCGTAATAAAACAAAAACAAGTTAGCTATTAAAGGAGCACAGTCAGTCCCCATCGGGATACCAATACATTGTCTGAAGACTCTGTTCCCTACTTCTATAAATATGTTGTCCACCAGATATTCTAACATATTCACCAATTCATTCAATAATATGCTCCTTTCACCAGACTGAGACTGTGACCAGTATGCTATCCCCTGTCTGTTTATTTTTAGGTATTTAGCTCCTCTTATTGTATATGCCTCTTTAACTAAAGTATTTAGATTATTTTTAAAGAAGAATGAGGAATACTAGTGTAGAGAGTAGAAAAGTCGAAACTATCAAAGTGGTATGCTTTAGAGGTATCATTAATCTTCTGTAAATTATGAAGGACCTGCTGCGAGTTCTTAATGATCCAGAAACAGTTCACTCCCGTATTCTTAAAAATGCCTTCACAGTATTCCTAAAAGTGAACTGTAACTGTAGTTAGACATGATGTTAAAGTGCTAGATAACGATTTTGTAGTGCATTTGTTGGACGCTGCAATGAACCTACTACCATAGGGAGTTTTATGCAATTTCGGTAACCAATAAAAAGATGGTAACTATTCCATATTTTCCTTAACCGAAATCCTCATCTTCCCTACGATATCCTCCAGATGTTTGTTGACTATTTGTACATTTCTAGTGTTCTCCATTACATATGTCGCAGGCAAGTCAGGGTTACTAGTTAACTCCTTTAGGATGACGTCTAAATAATACTTCTTACAAACTACTATTACATTACTACCAGCCTTGTCTGCAGGAACCAACACAAAATGTTCGTGAAAGGTTTTCAGGTAGCACAGATGTTTTGGGTTCTTCAAAACTTGTTTCTTACGTTTATTAATGTACTTCTTTTTTTTAACATACCTATTCTATTTTTAATACAGTCCAAAACGGCATTTTTCCATTCACTTAGTACCCTTTTATCTACCTTACTACTTTTGGCCCATTTATTCCTATACTTAACCACAGCCTCCTTGCACATTTTAAAGTTTAGGTTCCAATTAATATTATTCTGTTCCCTATAGGATGGTCATGTATATTCTAGGGTTTTTGCACCATTAACATGCCCATGTACATACCTACATTACATTTTATTAGCCATTTGTGACCCTGCCTGTGAAAATGGAGGAACATGTATTGCACCAAACACTTGTGAGTGTCTTGAAGGATATTCAGGCGACCAATGTGAAATAGGTACAGTTGTTGCACCATGAATACACCCATACACTATGTATCTATGTAGAGTGATATGTGAAAAATATTGAAATTCCACAAATTGGACTAATATCTACCTTAATTCTTTCACAGAATGATTTCATTTAAGTGTCCATAATCCTAGACCAACAGAACTTCTTCACATACACATTTATATACATTTTAGCCAACAGTAATGGCCATGTACACTATGTTTATTTTATTAGCCGTGTGTGAAAATGGAGGAACCTGTATATACTGCACCAGATACTTGTGAATGTGTGGCTGGCGCTGTTCAATTAAGGCTTTATAGGCTTGTTGGCGCCATCCGACCAGACGGCAGCCAAACGGGCCAGATGGCTTTTTATGAACGTCCCAACATTTTTCACGCCGTCCGGACGGTAAGCCCAACGGTTTTCAAGCCAACTCGACAGGGTAAGCATCTAAATACTGAATTGACCATGTTTAGAAATCGATTCTAACCTCGTGCTACTGGGCTGGCATTGATCTAGATGCCGACTTACTGTTAAAAATCGCCATTCCCAGCTGCCTCGCGATTCCACCCTCACGATTTCGTAGATTCGCGGGATGAAGGCAAGAACTGCGATCTACTATATAGGCTTGGGCCTCTGCCAAGCTAAAGTGAAGCATAGCTCGCCGGCTACGGAGCAGTGGCGGGGGTAGTTTACCATGTGAAAATGGTGCATGTATATTCTAGGGTTTTTGCACCATTAACATGCCATGTACCTACATTACATTTTATTAGGCATTTGTGACCCTGCCTGTGAAAATGGAGGAACATGTACTGCACCAAATGCTTGTGAGTGTCTTGAAGGATATTCAGGCGACCAATGTGAAATAGGTATGGTTTTTGTACCATGAATACACCCATACACTATGTATCTATGTAGAGTAATATGTGAAAAATGTTGAATTCCACAAATTGGACTAATATCTGCCTTAATTTTTTCACAGAATGATTTCATTTAAGTGTCCATAATCCTAGACCAACAGAACTTCTTCACATACACATTTATATACATTTTAGCCAACAGTAATGGCCATGTACACTATGTTTATTTTATTAGCCGTGTGTGAAAATGGAGGAACCTGTATATACTGCACCAGATACTTGTGAATGTGTGGCTGGCGCTGTTCAATTAAGGCTTTATAGGCTTGTCGGCGCCATCCGACCAGACAGCAGCCAAACGAGCCAGATGGCTTTTTAAGAACGTCCCAACATTTTTCATGCCGTCCGGACGGTAAGCCCAACGGTTTTCAAGCCAACTCGACAGGGTAGCATCTAAATACTGAATTGACCATGTTTAGAAATCGATTCTAACCTCGTGCTACTGAAGCTGACTTACTATTAAAAATCGCCATTCCCAGCTGCCTCGCGATTCCACCCTCACGATTTCGTAGATTCGCAGGACGAAGGCAAGAACTGTGATCTACTATTATAGGCTTGGGCCTCTGCCAAGCTAAAGTGAAGCGTAGCTCGCCGGCTACGGAGCAGTGGCGGGGGTGTGGCATGGTACTCAGCGATCGATGCGAGCGCGTGAACGCTAGGCGTTGTTTTTTACAAGCGGGTGTGGCCCCAGCTAGCAAAGTACACCCCTAACCCCTAGCCCTAACCAGTCGTTATGGGCTGCGCCCACTCATAATTACGACAGTGCTGTATGTGTGCTGCTTTTCTCTGGGCTGGATTCTAGCTGCCTGGGCTACTGCTTTTTACAGCTTTTAATCCGTCTGGACAGTTTTAAAGCTTTAAAACAGGCTGGACGGCTTTAAACGGTCTGCTGGTTTAAATTGATCCTCAACATATAACACATGGATCCTTATTTTCCGTATTGCCACCAACCGTGGCAATATACGTAGTTTACCATGTGAAAATGGTGCATGTATATTCTAGGGTTTTTGCACCATTAACATGCCCATGTACGTACCTACATTACATTTTATTAGCCATTTGTGACCCTGCCTGTGAAAATGGAGGAACATGTACTGCACCAAATACTTGTGAGTGTCTTGAAGGATATTCAGGCGACCAATGTGAAATAGGTACAGTTTTTGCACCATGAATACACGCATACACTATGTATCTATGACAAGAGTGTATCTATGTCAACAATAATAACATGCGTAACCCCTCCCTACATCTTTCATTATGGGGTTACGCATGTTATTATTGTTGCATGCCCTCATCCCCTGTCTTGGTGCATATAATATACTGCCTTCATCCTCTGTCTTGCTGCATATAAATATAGTCTCTCATTCCCTGTATTGCTGCATATATATAAACTACACTTGTTTCTCTACTTTTTGGCACTGTCATCCCTACATCCTTTAAAAAATTTTAATGGAAATGTTTTTACTCCCTTGTTTCACTGTTTTTTTGTTGTATAGAAACAGTCGTATGCCATATTATGTGTCTATAAAGCCTTATAACAGCACCGTTCAGGAGTTCTGCGCTGTTCAATTAAGGCTTTATGGGCGTGTCGGCACCCAGACACTTCCAAAGCCAGTACGCGCGATGGAGAGCGGGGATACTGAGAAAAAACAGCAGATTCTGAGAACAGAGTCGATCAACACCTGTAACGCAAACCGAAGTTACACTAACCGATTTGCTGCACACCTATGCTGTAGCTCTTTCTTCGAGAGCCTGGGTACGACTACTATTCGAATACGTGCACAAAATAAAAATGGCGTACAACAGAGAGGAAGTCTGTGGGCGTGGCTCTGAGTTGTACTTTACATAACCATTTTTTGGTGAAAGGCACTGTGCCGGCCGGAAAGAAACCGATTTGTGCAAAAATGAAGATAAATACTTGTGCCGATTTTGAGTTATGCCTGTTTACTGAAGAAGAAGAAGAAGAAGAAGAAGAAGATGTTGAAGAAATCGGGTTTTAGCAAAATCACGCATATCATTGTAGCGATGTATTTTACCACCTTTGAGGGTCTTATTGTGTATAGAAACACTCGTAGGCCATGTTATGTTTCTAAAAGGGCTTATAGCTGCCGCGTTGGAGAGTTCTGAGCCGTTACATTTCTTAAGGCTTTGCAACTTAGAGCTAGCTTATTTAAATGTCAAAGGTTGTTGTAAAGACTGGTTTTTGTCAAAGGTTGTTGTAAAGACTGGTTTTTCTTTGCACAAGCCTGCTATGCCAATGAAAGCAATTTCAGTTCGTCAAAGAACAAAAACCAACCTAGCGAGCTTACATGGGAAGGTCATGGGATTATTGCTACACATCATCTCTTGCATGCACCTTATTTCATTACCTTGTAAGCTGGTATGTACGTATGTGTTTCTAGTGTTTCACAGATGAGACAAAAGATTTGAATTCTATACACTACAGCATCATGTAGTGAGTTGTCCGATCCTGCTAATGGTATTGTCAGATGGACTGGACTGACAACTGGTTCCTTAGCTGCCTATGCCTGTAACGATGGGTACCAGCTTACTGGAGAACGGATCAGGACTTGTATGAGCAATAGAATGTGGAGTGGACAGGAACCTACTTGCATATGTATGAAAAATGCATTTGTAATGTGTACACATTTATACAGAAAAAGGACTGTCAGAGAGTCGAGTATTTGGCTCTAAATAATATTTTTTCAAGTGTAACTGTTAGCTCCATGAATGTACCCATTTACACTTTTAGCTGTATGTGACCCTGCCTGTGAGAATGGAGGAATCTGTACTGCACCAGATACTTGTGTATGTCTGGCTGGATATTCTGGAGACCGATGTGAAAATGGTATGTTCTAAGTTTTGCACCATCAACATGCCCATGTATCCTACATTGCATTTTTAAAGTGTAAAAACATTTTCACTTAAAACCTTTTCACTTAAAACCTTTAAACCTACTGACTTTCGTGCAGAGTTCTACCTCCCTTGCATACCTATAAGCAGGAAATCTAGCAATTGTCAGTGACTCCTACATCCTGTCTTGTACGAATATTGCCTACTAAGTACAACAGCGGGCCCAGTTGCCTGCAACAATTAGTCGTTCAAAGAAACATGTTGCTACACACAGTAAAAACCAGTGAAACAAGTGTAAAAACATTTTCACTAAAATGTTGAAGGATGTAGGGATGGAAGTGCTAACAAAGTAAAGAAACAAGGTCAAAGTTCAGCATGCATGCAGACAAATGATAGCATGCAACACTCATAACATGCGTAACCCCATATCCCTACATCTGTAAATACTATATGGGGTTACACATGTTATGATTGTTGCATGCTATGATTTGTCTGCATGCATGCTGAACTTTGACCTTGTTTCTTTACTTTGTTAGCACTTCCATCCCTACATCCTTCAACATTTTAGTGAAAATGTTTTTACACTTGTATATATACGAGGTAGACTCGTATATATATATATATATATATGTATTAGTTATTACACCCCTAAGAGGTATGTTGCTGGTTTATAGGCCCGAGGGGAGAGGGCCTATAAACCGCAATATACCGATTAGGGGTGTGATAATTGATTTATAGCCAGCTGCTAGGTGGTTCAACAATTGGTAATTACCAATCAGATATAATCACCCTGATATAGGCACTCTTGACACTAGATATAGTCACTCTTCACACCTTGTAGTGTTGTGGCAGATTTATAGTGCCACTATAAACATAGCAACCACCTAGCAACGGGCTATAAATATATATATGGGCCCTACACATGTGAACTGCTTACGTAAATATCTTTTAGTTAGCAACTGGATGCTAATAATCTGTACACTACAGAATCGTGCAGTGAGTTGTCCGATCCTGCTAATGGTGCTGTTACTTTGATTAGACTGACAACTGGTTCTATTGCCATCTACACCTGTAACAATGGCTACCAACTGATAGGAGAACGGATCAGGACTTGTCTAAGCAATAGAATGTGGAGTGGACAGGAACCTACTTGCATACTAGGTATAAAGAATGCATTTGTAATCTGTACACACTTATACAGAAAAATGGGTGTCAGAGAGTATTTGGCTAGCTCTAAAGAATTTTATTTGCTATTGTTTATTTGACTTCACCTGAGCCCTCGGATTTGGCAATAACTCTCTTATTTTTCACCCAATTTCAAAATAAAAAGTACCATTGGATATTCCTCGCGTTTTGCCGCGTCTAGTGATAGGTCTCACTAAATCTGAATCCCTACCACTCCAAAGATAGCTATATGTCCCATAAGGAAAGTATGGAGGTACCATTGACCGCGAGGAATGTAGTGCGCGTGACCTCAACTATACGCGCCGTTTACGCACGAAGGCTTCTTACGTGCTCGAAGCGTTTGCTGGTGTGAAAATCAGCAAGAAAGAGGGGCTACCCGGACGACACAAGGATTCTCAGGTTAGTAATGCTAGCTAGGCTCCTCCAGTTACTTGCGCATACCACTACCCGCAAACATGCAGGAAGTTGTCAAAATGACGCACGGTTGCGTAGCACGTAAAACCTCAGCAACTTCCGGGGCTCAGGTGAATGCAAATAGTGTTACTGTTATTGAAACAGACTCCATGAATGTACCCACGTACACTATATGTTTAATCTTAGACATATGTGACCCTGCCTGTGAAAATGGAGGAACTTGCACTGCACCAGATACTTGTGAATGTCTGGCTGGATATTCCGGAGACCGATGTGAAAATGGTATGTTCTAGGTGGTTTGCACCATCAAGATACCCATGTATCCTACATTACACTTTATTAGCCATATGTGATCCTGTCTGTGAAAATGGAGGAACATGTACTTCACCAAATACTTGTGACTGCCCTGAAGGATATTCAGGCAGCCAATGTCAAACAGGTACATTTTAGACTTTTGTACAATGAATACACCCATACACTATGTACCTATATAGAGATATATGTGAAAAATGCTAAAATTGGACTAGTATACATTTGCCTTAATGTTTGCACAAAGTGATTCCATTGGGAGCGTCTATGCTCCTAGACCAACAGACCTTCTGTTTGACATGATTTCCTGCCTTCTTATGTGATACGTGATTCAAGTGCAATAGAAAATGGGTGGGCCCTGCACATATGAAGTGCTTATATTAGTTAGCAACTGATGCTGAATTTAGATTCATTTAGACTATGGTAACTTTAAATTGACCAATCAGATTGGGAGAAATGAGGGATCTATTTTTCATAGTCACCTCGTTAGCAGTATCTATAGTTGGCCACTAGCCCCTAATAGTGGGATCTATTGGCACGCTTTTCTTGTTGCTTCTTATTCTCGTGATCAGTGCCTTTTACTAACGGAATTTTTGTAGGACAAGTAAAGCTACGATATACTATGTAGCACTTCTGTGTAGTTGAATGCCATTTCCTTGTTATTACTCACGTGTGTTTTACATGACCACGAGCAGCGAAATGGGTGGGGCTCGCACACACGCAAAGAGCATTGTATTCGCAAGCGAGTATACAACAAAAACCAGGGAGTAAAACATTAAAATATTGAAGGATGTAGGGATGACAGTGCCAAAACGTAGAGAAACAAGTGCAGTATATATGCAGCAAGACAGGGGATGAGGGCATGCAACAATACTAACATGCGTAACCCCTCCCTACATCTCATTATGGGAGTAATTTTGGCACTAATCTTGTCTCCTTTCCTTTTTATGCAATCTCTATATTTCCTTTCAAATTTCCTAAATTTTTTATTTACTTGTCTCCTGTCATTTTTTTTCTGGACCCAGGTACATACATTTCACTATTTTTCAGTTTACTTGGTTACAAACGTATTAGCTAATGCGTTGTACATCAGTCAAACTCAATTAGCAGTACAGATAATAGTGTGTGTAGGAAGAGTTATAGGCTCTGTGTAACTGCCAGTACTTAGGTTTACCATTATACAAATATTCACATTTAGTGAAGCTTTTGTTAGTGAGATACGGTAACACTTGCCTGAGGCTATTTGTTGTTATATTACGAGACTTACATTGTTTACAGATATCTTATCATAACGTTGATCATTAATTGGTGCATTACACTTTACCAGCGTACCAATTTCCACATTTAGTGGAGCTTTTGTTAGTGAGATATGATATTGCCTGCCTGAGGCTATTTGTTGTTATATTACAAGATTTACATTGTTTACATAGATTTTATCACAACATTGATCATTGCGGTATTAAGCTTTACCATCACAACAATTTCCAAATATAGCAGAGCTTTTGTTAGTGAGATACAGTAATGCTTGCCTGAAGCTATATTGTACAAGATTTACATGGTTTTCAGAGATTTTATCACAATGTTGATCATTGGGGTATTAAGCTTTACCATCACACCAATTTTCACATTTAGGAGCTTTTGTTAGTGAGCTACAGTAATGCTTGCCTGAGGCTATTTTGTACAAGATTTACATGGTTTACGTAGATTTTATCACATTGGGGTATTAAGCTTTACCATCACACCAATTTCCATATATAGCAGAGCTTTTGTTAGTAAGATACAGTAATGCTTGCCTGAGGCTATTTTGTACAAGATTTACATGGTTTACAGAGATTTTATCACAATGTTGATCATTGGGGTATTACACTTTACCATCACACCAATCCACATTTAGTGGAGCTTTTGTTAGTGAGATACAGTAATACTTGCCTTAGGCTATTTTGTACAAGATTTACATGGTTTACATAGATTTTATCACAATGTTGATCATTCAGGTATTAAGCTTTCCGAAATCAGAAATCCAGTAATCAGCAAACTGAAAGTGAAAGTGATGAAAAACCTTATATATAGTTTTAATGAGGATAGACCATAGCAATCCCTATATACACAGTACTACTGTGTGACATGTACATGTATTACATTGAGAGGAGTGTCAACATCAGTATTACAAGAATCACAAGGGTTAACAACAAATACTTTTGTTATGTTGCTATTAGCGATGGTATCTCTACACATGCTGACTTTCAGGTTGATGGTTACCATGGTTGCTGAGTTTTGCTCATTAGTTATCCTCATTCATAATACATTGCTGGGGGAGATAACGATCAGTAGTACATGAACTACAAGGAAAATTATACCTCTATTCCCCAGTACGTAACGATATATTTCCACATGCAAAGATTCAATTTCATTGATTTTATGGTTATCGAGTTTTACGCTTCTTCAAGAAGAAGAAGAAGAAGAAGAATAAGAAGATGAAGAACATGGGCAAAAATGTGAAATGCACTTTTGTGATATTACGCATATCTTACATCACAGATCAACCAATTTTTGTTTCATGGTTATTTTTCACGCATTCTTCACCTTGATATCATTAAAAGTGAAATCAACTTTAAAAGTGAAAATGAAGAATATCCTTATATATGGTTTTCAATGGGGATAGACCATAGCAATCCCTATATACACAGTACTACCGTACTGTGTGATATATGTTGGGGACTGCTTATAAACCTGGACCATTATAAAGCCAACCAGACGGCAGCCAAACGGGCCAGATGGCTTTGAAGAACGTCTCAACATTTTTCACGCCGTCCGGATGGTAAGCCCGACGGTTTTCAAGCCAACTCGACAGGGTACTCAGGGGCATTAAGGCACGTACCAGCACTGAAAACACCCCACTGCTGTACCTCTAAAACTAAAGGGGCTATATGCATCAAGCTTTAACAAATGTTTGTAAACAACAATATGCATTGACCCCACCCATAAACAAGGTCACGTGATCTAAAGTGGGTGTATACCATTAATATTGAACGTTATTCATTTAGGCCAGCAACGGTAAGGATCGAGCCAACAGAAAACACTGCACTTATGTCAAACTGTAGAGGAAGTAACGAAGTCATAACATCTCGAATGGGAACTTACACAACCTTCACTTGGCCGAGTTATGATCATGGACATGTTACCGACTATGTTTATGGAGTTGAAAATAGACCCATATGTCTGCTAAACGTCAGAGTCGACTGTTCCCATTCAAGTTAGGTGAAAGAGCTATCCATCAGCATCCTTACTAAGGTGAAGCTATAGCTCCTTTGCTGCTCCCCACTTACTGTTGCCGCTTTTTAGTGTACCGTACACCGCAACGGCTACGTATCTACACATTATAGTGGTCAATTTGCGCATGCGCCAACCGACGATGCCCGCGTGTGGGACAAATATTTGGCGGGAAAGTGAGGGCAAATTAAGGCTGCTTCATCTACGTTCATACTAAGAGGTATATAACACCAGACAAAACATAGGCATAGTTAAAAATAAACGTATGTATGCAGATCCATGATGGAATTACAGGATATGTGGATTTGCTCGTGTGGTGATCCGTAAGTTCTCCACCCTGCACAAAAGACAGAAGCTCAGTCATGTTGATAGAAAAGAGCGTGCAAACAGATTAGTTAATTTAGTTGCATAGATGAGTATGGAATTGAGGACTCCTTATTTGAGTCAGTGAGTGGAAGGGAGAGTAGGTTTGTAAGAGGGTAATTTTATGTAAGAGGGTGAATGTCTTATTCAACAAATGGAGCAATAGAGCCCAACGATTAGCATATTTAGCCACATTTTCTCCTGATGTGTGGGATAGGCTCCCAAACATGGAAAAGAAAAGGCATACCCTTGCAAAATGTAAGGAGTGTGCACTAACTTACTAACATGCTCAACAAACTTTCCCTAGGGTCAAATTTAGACCAAGTAAATCTTTAGCTGAATATGCTAGTGTTCTTGTGGAACAGAACAAAGCCAGCAATGAGCCAGAACAAACATCAACCAAAGAGATCTTGTCGGAACTTGACACACTGTACCAATCAGCATATGGGCACCCTTTTACCCAGTCTCTGGTGGAATGCAAAGCTGCAGGCATTCAAAAAAAACCTACAGCAGGTGAAAAGAAAGCAGCAAAACGTAGACTGCAATGCGAGTGCAGAGATTACATCACTAAACAGCTTCATACGTCAGATGCAATTACTGTTTTAGCAGAAGGCCAGTCACTGGCTTCGTATCAGCGGCAACACATTGCCCAATCTTTTGAAAGCCCACAAAGCACTCGGGAGAGGCATAGAAATACAGGAAAAAAACATTCACCTACATTTCAAAATGTGCAGTGGGATAAAGAAAATTTGCTAACAAAGCTAAACAATTGGCCACAAGGGGAGATTATCAATTGGTCTGCTGTAGCTAGACAATACAATGTACCTGGCAAGAATAAAGGTCAGGTAGTTAAAGAGTTTGCGAAGGAGAATGGAGTTGATGTGTTTAAACTTGATAACCGCCCATCCAACACCCGTACGAGAGCACGCAAACTCAGAATGCCTGCATGGTGGTCAAATATCTGTGCCTGTACACAAAACTGTGAAAGGGGTAAAAGAGGATTGGAAGGAAATGATTAAATTAGGTATGTTGACACTAGGTAAGCCATGCTACCCACACACACTATGCAAGTACACAATACAGAATGGGGAACTGAAGATGAGTAAAATTGTGGTGTATGGCAGGAAAATCAGCCTACTAGAAATAAGAGAGAAGCTGCTACACAGGCATGAAAGCATAATGCACTTGCAAACAGAAGAGGAGATAGCATGTCTCTCAAAGGAGTGCCTGTTGGAGCTATACAAGCAACGTAACATAACCCTTCCCGATGATCTCTCAGATGAGAATCTATGCAATACACTAAAGCAATATGAAAGAACGCGATATATTGCCATATGGCATGATCATTCAACCATACTTGGAAGGGGTTATATATTACTCACAGCTAAATCCTCTATGATTCTGCAGTATTTAAAAGCAGTATGGCCAATGCTCAGTCTATACAGGCCTATGTCGAAGAGCAGAGCCAGAAATTAGCATTATTGCTATGTCATCATCTTCAATCCATGATCAAGCCGCACTAATATCTGACCGTGTGAGCTGCATCCATGATATGAGGGAAATACTAAACACAAGCAAAGGGATCCCTATATATGATCGATTAGCATTCTTCTATGGAGATAAGCCAGCTGCACAGTTTGAGAGAGGAACACAGGTAGGAGAACACTACCCATGTGGAGCATGTGGTGCACACATAGAATGATATGATGACTTTGCTCATCTGTCCAACATAAGCTGTTTGCAGGAACTGCAGGCTCTGGTAACTAAAGGTATGTACTGTAGCATACATAATTACCTAGCCAATTCCAACAACCACAACAATATCACACCAAAAGATGTTTGGCATATATCTACATGCACTAATTATTCATGCCCCTCCACAGTATGAGATTATGAGCCTAAATCTGCAAATTCTGAGCACGAAGAGAGGCTCTTTGGACAGGCAAAAAATATGGTTCATTCAGCAACTAATCGACAGCCAACAAATGTGATCCCAAATGTCTTACTCAGGCTTCAGGCTCGCAAAAAGAACGGAGACATACACAAAGCATCCAACACAATTTCAAGCCGAATATCTAAAGAATTCCATGAAATTGGTACTACATCAAATAATACAACAATGTCTCACACTTTCATCTCAAACCGTATGAGCAGTTGGCAGTCTCATCTAGTTCATATTTCCCCTTTTCTTCTGCCAGGCAGGAATGTATGGTGGCAGGAAACCAAAGATGGGTATGAATTCCTAGATGGAACATATGAACCAGAATCACATGCCATGGGCCCTCATCTTTTCCACTTTTGCAGTAAAACACTGGAGATGGTGTATAAGGAAAAGAAGCTTGTGTTTCAACAACTAATACATCAACAGGTAGATCTACCCACACCATACATAAAGTTGTATAGCCATGATGGAAAATACATTGGAATAAGAAAATTCAATGAACAGGGAACAGTGGAGATAGCAAATGGAGAGATGGAAGACGAGGTAGAGAGAGACAAGATGGCAGAAGTAGTGAATGGAGATGAAAATGAGCAGGTTGAAGATGAAGCAGAGACAGATCACAATATCCAGATAATGGTGGAGGAAGAATACAGAGACAAAACTGGGCAGATGGAAGATGAGAGAGATAAGACGGTGGAGGTGGTGAATGGAGATGAAAACGAGCAGATTGAAGACGAAGAAGAGAGGGATCATAATACGCAGATAATTATGGAGGAAGAATATGGAGACGAAAATGGGCAGATGGAAGATGAGAGAGATGAGATGGTGGAGGTGGTGAATGGAGATGAAAATGAGCAGATTGAAGATGAAGCAGAGAGAGATCACAATATGCAGATAATGATGGAGGAAGACTATGGAGATGGAAATTGGCAGATGGAAGAGAGACTTGAGATGGTGAAGGTAGTGAATGGAGACGAAATTGAGCAAGTCAAAGATGAAGGAGGAAGAGATCAGAATAGGCATACAATGGTGAACGTCGCAAATACAGATGCAAATGATCAGCAGGTGGAGGATGAGACAGAGAGAGATCAGAATAGACAGTTAAAAACAAAGCTCTGTGTAGCTATTTTAAAAGCTCTTGGAAAGGATAGACTAGACCTCATACTTACACTTGATGGAATTCGACACAAACTAAAGCATGAAAATTCAACAGAGGAAACTCTCTCAACATAGGCACTACCTCTGCAAAATAAAGAAAGATCTGAAAAAAAAAAGAATCCGCTTTGAAGCTTCAAATAAAAAGCTTTGAAAATTCATTTTATCTAAAACATAGCCGGTTGCCAGATAAAAACATGGAAGACTACCGCTCACTGTTAAAGTTCAAGTGCTACATAGCAAAACTCCTAAATTCTCCTGAATTTTAGTGTATGAGACATACATGTTACATGTATTGTATAATTGTGCTGCACAAACATATAACTGGTTTCTGACTTACCAAGCGCTTCTGTAACCCATTTTCCACAGTTACTGGTTACTGCTACCCTTATCAGTAGGCCGTTGGTTCGGGTTTCATCGTCTCTGCTCCTCCGCCACAAACATATACGCCACAGGTTTAAATTTTCCGCACGCAAATTAAGATATTTACAGTATACGTAACATTTTACGTCAAGTGCGCGTAAATAATTTACGGTTTACGTAAAGTGCACGTAAATAATTTTTGGGACACTCCTTAACGTCCCTGAGTAGCATCTAAATACTGAATTGACCATGTTTAGAAATCGATTCTAACCTCGTGCTACTGGGCTGGCATTGACCTAGAAGCCGACTTACTGTTAAAAATCGCCTTACACTTTATTAGCCATATGTGACCCTGTCTATGAAAATGGAGGAACATGTACTGCACCAAATACTTGTGACTGTCCTGGAGGACATTCACGCGGCCAATGTCAAACAGTTATGTACTTTTGTACAATGAATATGCCCATATACTACGTACTCTTGTAGGAAAAATGCTAAAATCTTACAAGATACTAACTTAAGTTTTGCACAGAATGATTTCGTTGGAGTGTGCAAACCTTCATATATCTAGTTTGTTCCTACCTTCTTATGTGGTCCATGATCCATGCAAAATAGAAAATGGGTGGGCCCTGCACATGTAAATTGCTTACGTACAACTTTTAGTTAATAGCTGGATGCTCTCATAATTTGAATTCATATATATATATATATATACACTATAGTATCATGTAGTGAGTTGTCCAATCCTGCTAATGGTAATGTCATGGAGACTGGACTAACAGAGGGTTCCCGTGCTGTCTATACCTGTGACAGTGGCTACCAACTGAGTGGAAATCAGACCAGGACCTGTATGAGCAATGGAATGTGGAGTGGAGAGGAACCTACTTGCTTACGTATGAAGAATGCATTTGTAATGTGTACACAAGTAAAACAAGAGCCACTCATATAGCTCTTTATATGTGAATTGCCACTGAAAAAAACTGTCTGACAGTTGAAACGTTTGGCTCTAAATGAGTATGTATGTATAGAGAATCACAACACTGTTGAGACCATGAATGTATGAATCTGAAATTATGAGGCTATAGTCCAAGCTACTGAGGGTCTGAGGGTCATAAAACTTGCCATGCTCTCAATGCATAACATATTTAGAGGTCATTCATTGGTTGAACAGGCTATGGCATTGCATTCTGGTCAGCTCTAACATAGCACAACGGGCTAGCAACCTCTAAAATATCTTTGGAGGTGTAGTCAATAATGAAATCACATCTGCTGCTGTCGTAGCATTGTGAGCTACTGATCTATGTGTCAAATTCTCATTGCTACAGAGTGTATATGCACATTTAGTTAGACACCTTGTCCAATGAAATGCTCAGCTAAAGGAAAACTATATTGCAACAATACAAGTATGGATCCACACATTCTGTAATCTAATATTAAAATTAGCAAGCTCTAGACAAAATCTGGATTTTGATACTTTTTATATCTGCAGGATTGTGTAGTCCATTACCTGATCTTAGTAATGGGAGGGTCATCTTCACTGGACTAGTAGATGGTTATAACGCCCTCTATATCTGTGACAATGAAAACCACACGGTGATTGGAGACCGGGTCAGGACTTGTATGAGCAATGGAATGTGGAGTGGACAGGAACCTACTTGTGAAGGTATGAAGAGTGTATTTGTAATGACGTACATAATTATATGGAATATTCATGCCCATTGAGAAGAACAATATAAACCTCTTGACTCATATATTTGCAGGAGTGTGTTATGAATTACAGGATCCTGTGAATGGTATCGTCACAGTGACAAAACCATTAGCAAGTGAAGCTATTGCCATCTATACTTGTGACAGTGGCTATGAACTGAGTGGAGATCAGACCAGAACTTGTATGAGCAATGGAATGTGGAGTGGAGAGGAACCTACTTGCATACGTACGTATGAAGAATACATTTGTAGTGTGAACACATCTATACAAGTAGGGTACAAATAGGTTCACTACATATATACTTAACTGGATACGCACTATAGCCCTGTCTATGAAAATGAAGGAACTTATGTGACTGTTCTGAAGGGATATCTTAATTTAATGTGTACACAAAAACTGTGGTGAATACTTCATCATAATCACACAGTATGGTAGTACTGTGTATATAGGGATTGCTATGGTCTATCCCCATTGAAAACCATATATAAGGATTTTGTTCATTTTCACTTTCAATTTGAAGTTCATTTCACTTTTAATGATATCAAGGTGAAGAATGTGTGAAAAATAACCATGAAACAAAAATTCTATGATGTAAGATATACGTAATATCTCAAAAAGTGCTTTTCACATTTTTGCCATGTTCTTCATCTTATTATTATTATTATTATTATTATTATTATTATTATTATTATTATTATTATTATTATTATTATTATTATTCTTGAAGAAGCGTAACTCAATAACCATAAAATCAATTGAAATTGAATCTTTGCATGTGGAAATGTATCAATACGTACTAGGGAATAGAGGTATAATTTTTTCGTTAACCCTTGTAGTTCATGTACTACTGATCGTTATCTCTCCCAGCAATGTATTATGAATGAGGATAACTAATGAGCAAAACTCAGCAACCATGATAACCATCAACCTGAAAGTCAGCATGTGTAGAGATACCATCGCTAATAGCAACATAACAAAAGTATTTGTTGTTAACCCTTGTGATTCTTGTAATACTGATGTTGACACTCCTCTCAATGTAATACATGTACATGTCACACAGTAGTACTACGGTACTGTGTGATAAGGTTTTTCATCACTTTCACTTTCAGTTTGTTGCTTACTGGATTTCTGTTAACATAAATATGTAGAAACTAAATGTGATTATAAAATGGTAGATAAAGGGGTTAAATTAACGAAAGTCTCTTTTGTAAATTGTTCACCTTCCGACACTACTTCTTCCACTTGAAAAAGCGTAACTCACTAATGGTAACACATTTAAACATGAAATTTGGCACAGTGATATAGTTCCACTGTAGCCTCGTCCCCAGGCTCTCCGCGCACATATGACCTTTGCACCTGAACAAAACTTAAGAAGGGGGAGAGCCTGGTACGCGAAATCGCATGATCCCAAATTACGCAATTTCCTTACATAGCTACCTGGCTGCCAGAGCTTCCCTGTACTGTTTATCTGTACGTGTATAGCCGATTTGCCGTCTTATTGGGATGTATATCACTCTCATCATGCATTGGCTAGGCAATAGTTCGACATCAAGCGTGCATGCATGCATGTAACGCTAGTCCACTACGTGCTCTAAAGCCGTGGAGTCTACGGGTGAGAAGCTTGCAGTATGATGAGAGGCGCCTTACTTTCATTCCACTTGGCACGCATAATGTTACGTTGATATATCATAACATGTCTGTGTCCCAATCTCGTCTCCTTTCCTTTTTATGCAATCCCTATATTTCCTTTCAAATTTCCTAAATTTTTTATTTACTTGTTATACAGAGGCAGAGAACCTGGGGGGGGGGGGGCAGGGGGGGGCAGGGGGGGCTTCAGCCCCCCACTTTTCGATAAGGGGGGGGCTGAGCCCCCCAAAATTGGAGGTTGTCATGAAGAACATATTAAATACTAATAGCCTATTCAGAATGAATGTAAATAGCTACTTTATGAATGCCGAGCCCCCCCACTTTTGACATGCTGTCTCTGCCTCTGTTATATATAGGATTATGTCCACGTAATAAATTATCCAATCCTGCTAATGGTACTGTCATGGTGACTGGACTAACAGAGGGTTCTAATGCTGTCTATACCTGTGAGAGTGACTACCAATTGAGTGGAGAACAGATCAGGACTTGTTTGAGCAATGGAACATGGAGGGGAGAGGAACCTACTTGCTTACGTACGATGGATGTATTTATATTGTGTTAGAGAGTTTTATCATGAATAGGAACACATGTAGTCAAGTTATGTGTACAGCATTTGGGAGTGGTTAATGGGCAAGATGATACCATCCCTACATAGGAAGTCTACCGACCCTCTGATATCTGCAGGATCGTGTGAAAAATTACCCGATATTGATAATGGTACTATCATGATGCCTGGACAATTAACAGAGGGTTCTGATGCCAACTATACCTGTGATGATGACTACCAACTGACTGGTGGAAATTCGACCAGGACCTGTATGAGCAATGGAATGTGGAGTGGGCAAGCACCTAATTGCTCACGTACGATGGATGCATTCATATTGTGTTAGAGAGTTTTATCATGTATAGGTTGTATACATTTACAAGTAAAATACGTCCCTAGAGAGTTTTATCATGTATAAAACACATGTAGCCAAGTTATGCTTGCAGCATTTGGAATTCTGAGCCACTTTATTTGTTATGGTTAATGGGCAAGATGGTACCATCCAGTCTACTGACTCTCTGATATCTGCAGGATTGTGTGCTAACTTAACCAATCCTGGTAATGGTACTATCATGGTGACTGAACAAACAGAGGGTTCTGATGCCACCTATACCTGTAATAAGGGCTACCAACTGACTGATGGAAATCGGACCAGGACCTGTATGGACACTGGAATGTGGAGTGGACAGAAACCTACTTGCTTACGTATGAAGAATGCATTTTTAATGTGTACACATTTACAGGACCCACTTACATAACAATTTGAATACTTCATCATATATGCATTGAGAAACAACATAAATAATAATAAACATCTGGATTGTGATACTATGCATGTATGGAGGATTGTGTATAGTGGAACCCCTCTAATCACAACACCCTGAAATAAGGATACCTCAATAAACAGGACACTGTGTGTGTTCCCAAATACCATATTTGTGTATAATTCAACCCCTGAAATCAGGACACCTCACTAATCGGGACACTTCCTTATGCCCTAAAGGGTCTGGATTAGAGAGGTTCCACTGTAGTGCATTACTCAGTCTTGATAATGGTATTGTCAAGGTGACTGGGCTAACAGATGGTTGTTGAAACAACATACCAAATACCTACCTCTGGACTGTTATACATGCAGGATTATGTGATGAATTACCCGACCCTGGTAATGGTACTGTCATGGAGACTGGACTAACAGAGCGTTCTAATGCCATCTATACCTGTAACAGTGGCTACCAACCGAGTGGAGAACGAATCAGGACTTGTTTGAGCAATGGAACGTGGAGTGGACAGGAACCTACTTGCTTACGTATGAATATTACATTTGCAATGTGTACATACGTATATTTATACAAGTAAAAAAAGTCACTTATTAATACAAGATGTGGCACTTGTAATTGGCAACAGCATTACAATTGCATGCAGAGGAGGTTGGACACGCGTAATACATGACGTAACCGTATTGCAATTTTTGCTGATGCAGCATCTACTGCGCCATTGAAAATGCATGGCAAACTTGTATGCCTGTTGGAAGCGAAGCTGAGGAAGGATCGAATAAAGTTAGTTAGCTAGCTATATTTACCTTAGGCTAGTTAATCAGAAAAATAGGGTGTACCCCATTGTACCCCTCGTTTTAGGGAGTTACAGTGTAGTGTATTAGAAGCGCTCTAGACCACTGTACGTACCAGTTTTTACTTGGCTGTGTCCGTCATGCTAATCTTTGACATGTGTTCTAGCTACCTGCAAAGTTCTGAAGTACTCTCAATTCACAGCTGAGTAGAACTAGGCAATGACCAGAGGAGGTCAACGCTCCTGCGTGCAATCCTCTACGCGATAATTGCATTCTTGCACGATTCACGTGACCGTGTCCAACCTCCTCTGAATTGCATGCAAGAAGTGTCAATAATAAGTTATTATTCCTGTCTTGCTGCATATACGTATATACTGCACTTGTTTCTCTAATTTTGGCACTGTCATCCCTACATCTTTTAGTATTTTAATGAAAATGCTACAGTAAACCCTCTTTTAACGGACACTCCGAATAGCGGACTTCTACCAAATAACGGACGACCCTTCATGTCCCGGCCAAATTCCCATTAGACACATACATTAAAAACACCCGAATAGCGGACATCTCTTATTTCCGGACAACGGACATGGAGAACTGCACCGACTCCATAGAAAACCTCTCCCGAATAACGGATGGTGGGCGTGGGGCTAGCCCTAACCACACCCAACAACTGCCGCCACAATCTAATTGTGCGCAAGCGCGGCAACATTAGGGCGTTAAATAGAATCCTGTCTTGCTCCGCTGACGCAACATTCAGCTATTAAAATATGAGTTCTCTGTCCACTAAAGATTGAATGTACTCTCATAGCCTTGAGATATATTCACGTGGCCCATGTAGCCTATATTTGCAAGGAGCTTGGAACAAGGAACATGAAATAAAGGACACCACCCGAATAACGGACAGTAGACCTTGCACCAAAATCTCCGTTATTCGGAGAGTTCACTGTATTACTCTTGTTTCACTGCATATTCCCTATACTTGCAAATACACTTGTGTTAGCACAAGCCCCACCATTTTGTTCCTCAGTTACATGAACCACATGTGTAATAACAAGGAAATGGCGTTCAACTACACACAACTACTAGTATAGTAGCTTTACTTGTTTAGGAAATGCCCTACAAGATTCTGATGGCAAAAGGCATTGTGTGTGGGATTATGAAACTGTATAGTACAAGTGTGCTAGGTCGGAATTAGATATCCAGGGTTTAGCAATTTCACATATACGATTATAACAGTCTATTTTACCTACTTTGGGAGTCTCGTCTAAAAAGGCTTATACATAACTTCAGCATCCAGGAGTTCTGAACTGTTTTGTTTGTTAAGAGCTAATGGGCGTGTCAGTGCCTAGAGTATCTACCGATCCTCTGATATGTATTGAGGACACCATATGTATTAAATATAAACCTTTATATCTACAGGATTGTGCAATGAATTAGAATATCCCGATAATGGTAGTGTCACCTGGACTGGACTAACGGAGGGTTCTAATGCCACCTATACTTGTGACAGTGGCTACCTGCTGCATGGAGAACAGAACACGATTTGTACAAGCAATGGAACGTGGAGTGAAGAGGCACCTATTTGCTTACGTATGTATGGCTACTATCTAATTTATTACATGTATTGAGAAGAACAACAAAAATACCAAGTATATACCTCTGGGCTGTGATACTATCTGCAGGATCGTGTGATGAATTATCCAACCCGGAAAATGGTGATGTCAATGTAACTAGAGCACAAACAGAAGGTTCTATTGCTGCCTATACTTGTAACATGGGCTACCAGCTGAGTGTTGAAGATCAGACCAGGACTTGTATGAGCAATGGAACGTGGAGTGGAGAGGAACCTACTTGCATACGTATGAAGAATGCATTCCCAATATATATATGCACACATAACAAGAGCCACTTATGAACTGATTTTATGTACCAATTTAAATGCTGATACTTATACGTATATGCAACAGCATACAAAATATAAACTTCATACTTTTTGTATCTGCAGGAATGTGTAATGAATTAAGCCATCCTGATAATGGTACTGTCATTTTGACTGGATTAATACGTGGTTCTTTTGCTATCTATACCTGTAACATTGGCTTCATGATAACTGGAGAACGGCTTAGGATATGTATGGCCAATGGAATGTGGAGTGGACAGGAACCTAAATGCACAGTTTCAGGTACATATATATATATATATACCTCAAACACGAGCTTGAGGTTTGAATATTCATATTCCCCAATCCAGTCTGTCCAGACCTGAACATTACCGATGGAACTGTGAATTTCAATGCCACAACTGGAACTGCTATGTACTCGTGTAATACTGGATATAGACTGATTGGGAACAGTTCCAGAACCTGCCAAAATGGAGAATGGAGTGGGGAAGAGCCTATCTGCATCCTAAGTATGTTAAGGACATGCATGTTTAATCCTTATAGTAACAGCTACATGAAGGCCTCAAATGATTAGGTGCACAAGTCCTACATTCTATTGTGTACATTGATTTACTACAATCCCCGGCCCTCATTCTACATGTTTATGGATTTACATCCTCTCTCAGTTACAGTACGGCTAGAAGGAAGTGACAGACGTTGTGAAGGAAGAGTGGAAGTGTATCATGATGGTCAGTGGGGCACTGTTTGTGATGACCGCTGGAGCTTAACCAATGCACAGGTATACATACATACACAAGATAGTAAAAACATTTCCATTAAAATGTTGAAGGATGTAGGGATGACAGTGCCAAAGAGTAGAGAAACAAGTGCAGTATATATGCAGCAAGACAAGGGATGAGGGCATGCAACAATAATAACATGAGTAACCCCATAATAAAAGAGATGTAGGGAGGGGTTACGCATGTTATTATTGTTGCATGCCCTCATCCCCTGTCTTGCTGCATATATACTGCACTTGTTTCTCTACTTTTTGGCACTGTCATCCCTACATCCTTCAACATTTTGATGGAAATGTTTTTACTATCTTGTTTCACTGGTTTTCATTACAAACAGTCGTATGCCATATTACACGTACATGTACGTTGCTTAAATGTAATGTCAGCTGGTCTTACTGGTATTTTGGCTGCTTTTATATTTTCTAAGCTGTATGGTGAGTTGTGTACATATCTATTGTACCCTATTTTTCTAAGTCTTGGACTGTTACATATTTGTAGATTTTATATGAATATTTTTCTAAGCCTTTTTGGCTGCTTTGTGTCATGTTTGTCCAATTGGGGGTGCTGGGATGTGTGGGGAGAGTTGGCTAGCCGTAAAAGACTCTTTAACCCACCATCCTTGTTCTCAAGGCTGGGCATCCTGGTACCCCTTGATTATTTAGCCTATAATTACATGTACTTCTGTGTGTTGCTTGTTTCATTTGATTGTGAGTTTTTTTATGGTGGGTGAAATCTATGTCTTGTTTGTCTGGTCTGTGTACTGTGTGTCTTGTTTGTGTGGTCTAGGGGTTATACGTCTTGTTTGTCTGGGTTGCCTTTCTTTTCTTCCTACTTCTAACATAGCTAGTGTGCTATGCACATGTATTTCCATGTATTTCTCTTTCAGATTGTGTGCTCTCAAATGTCCTGTGGTAGGGCAACAGCAGCTCCAACAAACGCACATTTTGGTCAAGGAACTGGACCGATCTTGCTGGATGATGTCCGTTGCAGAGGAAATGAAACTGATTTGTTCGAGTGTACTCATGCTGGTGTTGGAAACCATAACTGTGAACATTCTGAAGACGCCAGTGTGATAGTATGTAGGGGGTCTATATACATTGTTTAACAGATTGAGCTTGTATGTGTGATGCAGCCCAGCTAACTGAGCTGCCTCAGTATTGCTCAGTTGGTAAGAGCATTACCTAGAACGTGAAGGTCGTGGGTTGGAGTCCCAGCCCAGGGCAGCTCTTAAAATAACTACCTTTTGTAGGTTTGTTTCTGTTGTGTTGTCCAGGCATCTGACTGTCTGTTAATGATCACGGTGCACATATTGGGCATAGCTTTTGTTATGGTTGCAGTTATCAGTCAGTGGCGGGGTTCTAAAGGTGCTCGAGCACCCCCTTTGTGCTTCATGAAACAATGATGTAATTACTAAATGTAGGCTTTAAGCAAATGCTCATCTCTTGTACTAATTTCAACCTTTGTTCATGAGTTTTGATAATAAAACTCACTGGACAGTCTTGATTTGTGAGAGGTTGACAGCTCTCACGCTCCTGCATGTCCATGGAGACATACACGTTGAACTTATCGAGGAGTTTGCCAGAAGACATCCAAGATGAATGAAACTAGCTGATCTACTTCAACACTAGCCCCAATCTTGCTAATCTTTTGTGTACAATCGTAAACGTTAATAATGTAGACATGTGATTTAATTAATGGGCATGGCTTCCAGTAAAATATTTTCCGGCACTTTGCGCCCAATCAAGCACCCCTACTCTGAATCCTAGCTATGCCACTGTCAGTGATTTCACTGTCAGAGAAGCAAACTTTGCAAGCAATTCCTATTTTGATGTGTATATCTAAAACGGAATATCTCCCTTCCTAACCTCTTCATTGATGTGATTAGTGTATGCATATTGGAGAGTTTACTCATCACTACCTTTCACAAGAAAACACCCGCATGGATACGGCATTGTGACGTCCATGTTTACACAGTCAATAGTCCGTGCTCACACCACAGAAGTCTGTCTGGGACCAATTGAAAACGGAAAGTCTGTTTTTTTACTATTGGTCCCATATGGACTTCTACGGTGTAAGTACGGACTTGCACGGTGTGTAATGCAGTGTAAACACGGACGTCTCAATCTCACTGTTTGCCATATCCATGCAGGCCCTTTCCTGTGTTTTACTCCACCTTTTTATGATTTTGGCATTGCTTTGTACCTCTTCTTAACTTGTGCATAGTCAAATCCGCAGACTTTGAATCTGATGCATATTCACATTTGCAAAGTGGAGATGCCATTTTATGTATATATATATATATATATATATATCTATCTGTTCCACAGTGTGAGGAAAAATAAGAGAACTTTAATTTAGTATACAGAACAAAATTACTTAGTTTTTCTTCTGATATTGTTACCAGACATTTTTGTAACAATGACATAGTATAGTGCTGCATGAATGATGTATATACAACTAGACACCTCCATAGGTACATAGGCCTCATTGAAGTTCTCCCTAAGTAATACATGACTGTATGTGGAGATAAGTATAAAATATAATGGATCATATTCCTAGATATCTGCACATTTGTTTAATATAATACACGTATGCATTCTTCCATCGCAGCCACACCATCTGTACACAATACATAATAGTATTGCTTACATGCATTATGAATTCCATGTAAGCCACCTGCCATATAAGTTTGACCGAGAAACTATATTGAGAAACTGCATGTTAAATTTTGCAAGATTTTCCCAGATAAATTTCGGCTTTCAGGTAAAGGACATGTGGACCCCAGGAAAGGGTTTGTCAAATAGCAAAAGTCAATCAATTCCCTTCTTGTTTATGGTTCAACATATATGACTTTTCTGCAGTCTGGATGTGTGGCGGAGTATCGAGGCTTGATAAGCATCAATACATATGTCTAAGAAACGTGTACAGGTTTACAATAACAAAACTGCAGTCATTTTCAATTCACGACATTAACATTATCACTCCAAAGTGTTAGATAACTGGTACTCATTGAGTGATGTTGACATTTGCATTTCCTTCTGTCCCTTCTAGTTTAGAAGTAAAAATAATTTATGCTGTTTTAGATGTATAATCATGCTGAAATTACATTTAAAAGATGTAGTTATATATATATATATATATATATATATATATATATATATATATATATAGCTCTATAAATTGTTACATAGCTGTGTCAGGAGGGAGGTAAGAGATGTCATCCCAGGGATGGCGATAGAGGCCTTGCTTCAGGCGCTTCTGGTCTAAATAGTGTCCTACAACAGAGAGAGGAGGAATAGATATTATAGTTCTGCAGGAAGGATGTATTGTGATGTAGTAAAGTTACTCCTAATGTTTAGATTATAATTTAAGTGAAATGAAAATTTTGAGAGCCTCATAGCTGTGTAATCTCTAGGTTAATGCAAGCATACAAAAGTGCTATATATACAACTCACCTATAAACCCCATACTCCTTCCCAATACAAATAGTCCATTCAATGCCCCTATTTCTACATACTCTTCAGCTTCTTCACTGCCAAGAAAGAGAGACAGGCCAAAGCTACATAATTTCCAGTTACAATGTGTGATCAATTCCTTACGCTGAGAACGCTCCACTGTGTCTCAGGAGGTCAACAAAGGACACAGCAATCACTCCATCCACATTCAAAATGAGATTAGGTTTCTGAAAATGTAATGTATGTGAAATTTAAAGCCAACATGCCCAAGGGAGGGAGACTGGGCCGGTTAGGTGGGATTTGAACCTAGTGCACTTAAGCTTACTTTCGATGTGGTGATCTTTTCAACTTTCATTGCATAGTTGAGAAGAGGAGTAGCTGGGAAATTGGACTGCACAAAGTCCTTGATGATCACCACTCTCATGTCAGGGTTATTAAGCTGGTGACATGTGACACAAGCCATTAATTACATGACAGTCTGAGATTTGCAACAATAACTACTTTGTTGGAAGGCCATAGTGGATGAGCATAGTTCTAAATTTTGGGTGATGATAAAATCAGTGAGCATGTATGGATGTACAGTAACCTCCAACAAATATACAAAACATGGACACCACAAGCTGAAAATCATTTTAGATTTTTACCACCTATCTTAACTTGCCCTCAACTTGCTCCTACCCCTCTAATTTGTGCACACATCGAATACAGACAAAGCCATGCATAACATACCAACTTGATTCTATGGCCAATGCCAAGAATGAGTTTATGTTGTTTCCTCATGTTATTGACAAACTCCATTGGAATGAGACCTGAGTCATAGGCACCGGAAAACTGCCGAGCTGCACCATCCAGTGCTCCTCCAAACCTGTCTCCCTGTGCAAGTCAAGCAATGCAAGCTAAACTTTGTATGTGCAATGGTATATATCACATCCATCTCAAGATGCTGCCAAACAATCGGAAACAGCTCTTCAGATTTTTGCACTTTTATCCAGTATGTATACGTACTTAATGTCATGGGACATAGTATATGTGTACATGTGCTGTATATCAGTTGTGGTATGTAAATGGATGTCCTTACAATGGTGAGCAGTCCAGACGTAAGGCAGGACACGAGATCCTTCCCTGCTCTTGCAGTGACGATAGTGGTGTGAGCTCCAGAGACAGCTGGGCCGTGGTCAGCAGTCACCATCAGACACATTTCCAGAAACTTGCATGCATAGTCAGGTAGTCTGTGATTGTGTACATCCATACACTGGATTATTGTACAAAGTTGATGGATTATGGATATTAGAATTACTTTGGTGGCAACTATACCTAAACATTAGCATGTATATGTTGTGGTACATATATACTTCCTTTGTAAAACTCACCTTCTCTGGAACCATAAGAGACTCAACACACCTCCAATTCATATGTTCTCCTGCAGAAAGAGTGAGAGAGAAAAAAAACAGAAGAGTCAATCATGTACATCATTGAAGGGTATGCAATAGAGAAGCTGTTCCTGATCTCTATAAGTTTAGCAGTCCTCAAAAGGACTCGTGAGACTACAGCTCATGTAAGAATGGGTGCATACACTTTACTTTAAACACATCGGAGATGGGCATTCCAGTGTAAAGTAATTCTTCTCTCTCATAACATATGCTGGTCATGAAGGAAGAAGGCTTGCGGATGAGTCCAAGCTCTTGGGCCCACTTGTAGTCCGTTGGAACCATGGGTGGAGCCTTCTCTGGCTGTGGCACAATCACCCCAGCAGACACTAGCTGTTCATACACCTCACTGTGAGGGATCATGAAATGCATGTACCAAAAGAAGTGTTGTTAGGTCTGTGTGTGCGTGTGTGTGTGTTCCTATTGAGCTCAGCCTTATCAAAAGTTATTCTTGTTAAATGCTGACCATATCACAAGTCCAAATGTGTCAAAACTCTCTGGAACATAAGCACCAGCTTCAGTGAGAGCCTGCATGGACATCGATGTCACAACCCCAAGTCCCATGGCTTAGTTGCATGCTTGCCTTGTTCTTAGAATCAGCCGTCTCCCTCTCGGCATTATTCTCTGTTTTGCTTCTTGTAAATTGGATGTAAAAATGTAGGTTCACTATGTAGCTTGTTAAAAATGTAGGTTCACTATGTGTTCACTATGTGGGACTATGGTTCATGCTAGACAAACTGTGCGTATTCCCTGCTGATGAGATCAAATAAGCTGGAAACAGCACTGTCCAGGGATTGCTTATATAGCTTGTCTGGCCCAACCAGATATGTTTTTCATGTATGTTACTTGTACATTCACATTGTTTATAGCTGGAAGTGATAGAGGAACCACGGCCCACACAAGTCACAGTGAAGCTGTCTGGTGATGGCGCCAACATTGCCACATCATCAACAATGGTCTTCTTGACCTTCTCATTCCCTGGACTTGCAGAGAATGTCCTGTCTGCTGCAGGTAGAGACATATAATCCCAGTTCGAGTTACATGTACCCTGTGTATATGTGGAGGTCAGGAAGTACAACCTCAACATTGTGTTTGGCTCTGACTATAAGGTTTGCTTTTAATACTGTAATCTCAAGCTTGTTTATATTCCAACAACATTAATTGGCAGTTAATGGCAATCATGACTAGCCTGAACAAAGCCAATTCCCACTATGCCTATATCTGGTGTACAGTTCATAAAGATAACAGGTAAATGCCATGTAAACACAATACATGTTTGTGTATATGAATGCTTTCTACCTTCACAGGTGGGATATGAGTGTAAGTGAAGGAATGTACACCACTCCACTTCCAACAGGGAAGGCACGCACTCTGGCATCATTCCACGCAAACTGCACCCACTCCAGACCTAACAAACATCTTGGGAGCAAATACCCCCCTCTCCTGGAGATAGAGCCATCCCAATATGTTCTTGATGAACTCCACCTCCTGCTCCGAGTGGCAGATGTCCTGCTGTGTAACTTAATACATCTTGCAGACCAGCTAGATCAAACTCAGCAGCTGAGAGGAGGCAGGAGTGGGATCCACATCCCAACACTAGAGTCCATGGTGAAGTCCTGTGGTGTGCCATTTCACATATCCAAAGTAAGTAACCAACATACATGTAATATCACACAAGTGTATTAACGGGACATAATATACCTGCAGGTGCAAAATGAGAATGGAACAATTGTGACAGGGATGTATGAGTGGACATCACTGAATCGGGCCCAGAATCTTCTTGTCCTGCAGAACCTTCCTAACAAACTGAGCGACTTGTTCCCTGAACCACAGGCTTCCCAGATTGGTGCTCTGTGGAAGGTACACGACCAAGTGCTTTACACATGACGACAATACTACATGTATATGTATATGTACATACTGTAGGACTTTCTGGTGCTCTATGGCCTCATCTGTTCCACTTCACCTTCTACAGATGACATTCACACAAAGGTACTAAATAAAACATGTACACTCAGGTTGTTTGTGCATTGTCAGTTATTTATGTGTAGCCCTATTGGAATGTAGTGCGTGCAATATGAGTTTTCATGCATACCCTCAGTTTTCAGTTCTGTGCATGGTGGTTTGAATATCCCGGCAGACTGAGTCAAATTGAGGTTTGAGTTAGGCATATTTTCATGCCTGTACCACTACCTTTTCCTCTTTACTTTTCTTTCTGTCTTTCACTACTTTCCTCTTTAGTGAAAATTTCTCTCTTTCTTTAACTCTATTTCTGGTATTGAATTAATCATGGCGCGTCTACGTAGGGGGCAGCCACCAGCCCGGCAAACCAAGGTGGTGCACCATGAACCTGGGTGCTTAAAGGCAGGTTCTTCATGTGGTGGGTTAGATTGTAGGAATGATGTTACATCCTCAAAGCCTACTTCGGTAGGAAGGGATGTGGCAGAGGCTCTACAATCTAGGGTAAGTAAGTGCGGTAGTACTAGGTGTAAAACATGTGATTATATTGGTGTTACTAATAGCTTCAAGAGCAACATTACGAATCGTGAGTATCATGTAAGTAGTCCTAGTGAATGCATGAATTGTAGTACTAAGAACGTTATTTACTTAATTTCTTGTAAAAAATGTGGGGTACAATACGTAGGAAAGACAAGTCAAACACTAAGAAGTCGTTTTAACAACCATCGTGCACGGCTTAAACAGATGTGTGATATATTTTTATATAACCACTTCAACTCAGATAACCATAGTATTGAGGATATTAATATAATGCCCATAGAGGAAGTTACTGTTGAGCCTGAGGATCAGATGACTTTAGCTGATAAGTTAAGTGCTAGAGAGGAATTTTGGTACAGAGAACTAGCTCAGTATACCCATATGGACTCAATGATAATGTTTATAAAGTAGGTAACATCTCTCGTTTGTGGGGACATGGTATAATTGTGTACTCTTTGTTCAATAAACACCCCCGCAAATATCATGTTAGGAATGGTAAGCGTTCAAGACGTAGGATACCATTTGAAGATGTTCAGAGCAGATTAGAAGATTTGTTGGTAGACTACAGGTCAACAAGTTTTAATTATAAATTACGTACATTTATTCTAAGCTTACCTAAGAAGTGTTTATTGGGTGTACTGCATGTGGTAGAAACTGTACAATTACAAAACAACATTCCTAGTAGAGTGGCTCTAATGATTAGGGATCTGATTACACATAGGAGAAGTGGGCAAGCTACAGTAGACAACTCGGTGCGGGCTTATGATAATTGCAATAGGGGTGTTTTGAATATTTATTTCCATAACAAGGGTTTGGAAATATTAAATTTACCTGGGATTTTGAGCAGGAAAAAGATAACAAAGACAGTTCCTACCTTCCTACAACCATATGTTCCACCAATGGTGTGTTATACTTACACTAAAAGTATCTCAGGTACCATCTTTAACTATAAGGAGGCAGTTAGGGAGTTAGACTTCAATGTTGGTGAGGTAAATATGACTTGTTCTTGTAGTAGTTCTCCATATATATATGCTCCAGCTGGTCATGTGGTTACAGGTAACCTTAAAATTATTACAGACTATGCTTTAAGGAAACTTATAATGAAAGGACCATCATATAGGGAACAGAATAATATTAATTAGAACCTAAACTTTAAAATGTGCAAGGAGGCTGTGGTTAGGTATAGGAATAAATGGGCCAAAAGTAGTAAGGTAGATAAAAGGGTACTGAGTGAATGGAAAAATGCCGTTTTGGACTGTATTAAAAATAGAATAGGTATGTTAAAAAAGAAGTACATTAATAAACGTAAGAAACAAGTTTTGAAGAACCCAAAACATCTGTGCTACCTGAAAACCTTTCACGAACATTTTGTGTTGGTTCCTGCAGACAAGGCTGGTAGTAATGTAATAGTAGTTTGTAAGAAGTATTATTTAGACGTCATCCTAAAGGAGTTAACTAGTAACCCTGACTTGCCTGCGACATATGTAGTGGAGAACACTAGAAATGTACAAATAGTCAACAAACATCTGGAGGATATTGTAGGGAAGATGAGGATTTCGGTTAAGGAAAATATGGAACAGTTACCATCTTTTTATTGGTTACCGAAATTGCATAAAACTCCCTATGGTAGTAGGTTCATTGCTGCGTCCAACAAATGCACTACAAAATCGTTATCTAGCACTTTAACATCGTGTCTAACTACAGTTACAGTTCACTTTCAGGAATACTGTGAAGGCATTTTTAAGAATACGGGAGTGAACTGTTTCTGGATCATTAAGAACTCGCAGCAGGTCCTTCATAATTTACAAAAGATTAATGATACCTCTAAAGCATACCACTTTGATAGTTTCGACTTTTCTACTCTCTACACTAGTATTCCTCATTCTTCTCTAAAAAATAATCTAAATACTTTAGTTAAAGAGGCATATACAATAAGAGGAGCTAAATACCTAAACATAAACAGACAGGGGATAGCATACTGGTCACAGTCTCAGTCTGGTGAACGGAGCATATTATTGAATGAATTGGTGAATATGTTAGAATATCTGGTGGACAACATATTTATAGAAGTAGGGAACAGAGTCTTCAGACAATGTATTGGTATCCCGATGGGGACTGACTGTGCTCCTTTAATAGCTAACCTGTTTTTGTTTTATTACGAATACAATTTTATGAAGGGTCTCATTAAGACTAATATTAACTTGGCTAAGAGATTCAGTACCACAGTAAGATACATTGATGACCTACTTACTCTGAATAATACTAGATTCCAGGAGGAGATACCTAATATATATCCTGTAGAACTAGTCCTTAAAAGAACAACTGAATCATTATGTGAGCTTTCCTATTTGGATATATGCATACGAATTATAGATCACAAGTTTACTACTAAAGTATTTGACAAAAGAGATAGTTTTGGGTTTAACATCGTTAATTTCCCCTTTTTATGTGGGAATATACCGATACAGCCTGCATATGGCGTGTATATATCTCAGCTAGTTAGGATTGGTAGAATTTGTGATAGTTATAATGATTTTTGTAGTAGGAATTATATGATTACATCCAAACTAATTCGGCAAGGTTTCCGATATTCCGTCATTTGCCGTACTTTTAAGAAGTTTGCTAGACGACATTGTAATGTGTTTAGTAAATTTAAGCATAGTGTAAAGAACCATATATGGGACGGAGTCTGCTTGCCAGTTGGTGCATTGTCTCACTTGACTGCCCATGTTACATCTAGGCATGTGAGAACAAATGAACATTAATTTAAATTCCTTTACACTATACCGATTTCTTTTAGCTATCACATATATATATATATATATATATATATATATATATATACCTTATTGCATTGGCTAGTGTCATATTACTGTCTTTGCTACCTCTGGTGAAAGTCTACTCTCTCTACTCTCTATCTCAGTGTTGTTGCTACCCCTGCCGCTACCCTTTATAAGATATGTTGTTTTCTGTATGGTTTTTACTGAGTGTGTTGTTTAGGTCACTTGAACTCGGATGGGTTGGGAGAGTTGACCGGTCGTAAAAGATCTTAAACCACCATTCTCAGCTCTCAAGGCTGAGCATCTGAGTTCAATGACATCCCCATTTCTTACAAATATACTGTTAGCCCCCCTTTTTCTATCTGTTTTTACCTTTTTATTTACATGCCCCCCCTTTTTTTCATTTTTATTTTTTATCTTTAGTATTTTTTTACTCCCCCATTTTTCTAGGTGTGTTGTGGTACATGTAGGTGTATGTTATTATCTCTGTGTAGCCCTATTGGAATGTAGTGCATGCAATATGAGTTTTCATGTATGTATATATCTTATTTGTGTTTGTGTGTAGCTGAGTGTTGGTCGTTGCCGGAGCATCTCCAGCCCCGAGTATGTCTGCACCCATGGGAGCTGTCGAGGTCCCCACTTAAGCTTGTTTGTGCATTATGTGGTATATATGTGTTTGTCTATGTTTTACATGTATGTATATATCTTATCTGTCTTTGTGTTTGTGTGTAGCTGAGTGTTGGTCGTTGCCGGAGCATCTCCGGCCCCGAGTATGTCTGCACTCGTGGGAGCTGTCGAGGTCCCCACTCAGGGTTGTTTGTGCATTGTCAGTTATTTATGTGTAGCCCTATTGGAATGTAGTGCGTGCAATATGAGTTTTCATGTAAGTGCATTGGTATGCCTTGTATATTATACACAAAACCTGAACCTGACTGACCCCCCTTTTCACATGCATACACATATATGTACATGTACATGTTAGTTGTGTATGCATTCGCGATTCGTATTTCGCGTTTGTCACTAGAAAAGTGGCGCATTTCGCGTTTGTCACCAGAAAAGTGGCGCATTTCGCGTTTGTCACCAGTTGTGTATGCATTTCTCATTGTTCATTGTACATGGATGCTTACATTCATAGGAGAAGCAGTGGGTGAAGAATTTTGTGACTCTGGGGAATGATGGATGACTGGAGGGATTTCAGAAGAAGTTCATGACACCATACATGTACTGCATGGTGTACGACATCCCCCAACAGATTCGTCAGTATGGCAATCTTTTGCAGTTTTCCGGCCAAGGTATGTATAGTCACCGTAGTATGGAAGCCACAAGCACACCTTTGGAATTCAATCAGTATATGCATTACATGCTCTCCCATCCACTTTATACGCTTGGGTATGCTCCTGCTTGTACATTACCTGATTTTGTACACCCTATCCTAGAGAAATAGCTAACTGTACTTTCAATAGTCTACTTACCTCAACCTTTGGTGTAGAAAAGAACGACAACGCAAAGCACAACTTCTACTCCAGCAACCGTCACGACCCCTGTGGTGAAGTTTTGCAAACAGAGAAGAGGCTGGAACAGTTGCACAGATCCTGTAGGAGGGAAAAGAGGCCATACCGCAAGCACGATGAGCAGTACTGGAGTGGTGGTATTTCGGTGCAGAGAGCAGCAAAGCGGTCCAGAAGATACTAATCCCCTTTTTCTTTTTTTTTAAACGGCTTTTCTCAAAGCCACCACTCTACAAGGGATAAACCTCCTGTGCATATACATAGAGAGAGCTACAATAAGTAAGGACATAACTACATAGTACAATAACCACCCCACCCAACGTTACCTTGCACTGCGTGGTATAGATCACCGCATTTCATGGTTCAAAGTACAATTCATGGCTACAGGTGCATGCAGGACTAAGGAGAAGGTGACTAACACTTGCATATTATGTTTGTAAGGATATAATTATTATATATATTTTATATGCAGGTATACACTGTTCGCCTGTGTACATATACAAGAAAGAAAATCAACAGCGCTGCTTAGCTACCCATACCATGCAAACTTCATCAAAATATTTCTTCTTAGGAACGGCACTCCCTCCGTGAGCAGCGTACACACTGACAGTCGGTGACCACTTCACTTTGCTAAACAAGCGCATAGGGAAATCTATTTTGCAACCATCTCCGAGTCTGTCGTGCACTTTGTCAGTTGGAAAGTACGTTGTGTTGAAGTCATCGAGTTCGTAAAGGCGCGTCCTTTACCATGTGGATACTCACTACTCTTGTCTTTAAATAAAAACCTAAAACGTCAGAACGAAAGTTGACTGTAAGCCTGCACTCTTTGTTTACCCCCATCTTCAAACTCCTATTGATCGCATTGCGTATAATATATCACGGATTGAGGGGTTGGGCTCAGCAAAGTACCTGCATTGAGAAATTCCATTATATATGAATTACGTTTTGCAAATATTTATCTAGCGCTGGGCGAGTAATTGACTTTGCATCCATCCACATAGCCTCCTCCTTCCGGTAACCTGCCCACGGCACCAAGTACTCAACCCCACCCTGTAATTAAGTAAACAGAAGCTGTCAATTTACAGTAAACTTCCGACTGATGTCTTCACCTTTTTGTTTAAAAACAAGGGTAGTCCACCTGAACGTGGTCGAGGACATCAATATCAATATTCACTTGATTGGACTGTGAACGGTGCACAGTAAAAGCTAATAAATTTAGGAGTGGATTCAGCGGCGCGCGCCCTGAGAAAATTTGTATGCGCATATGCAGTCCAAAGTTCAAAGTTCAAGTTCAAAGTCATTGCATTAAGCCAAAATGACATGCAAAAAAATAAACAATACTATTAACTTAATTAACTTAATTAGAGAGGAGTATGAAACTAGGTAATATGTGAGGAGCAAAACTGAAACTTCCTAGCCTGTATAAAAATATCTCTTCCTGTACCAGTCTTTAATACTTGCTCAATATCATGTTTGCTCTTACGGAGATGGTGAGTGATGTAGTGTAAGAAAACAGATTGTGTGTCAGTCGATTCCTTGCATGCTGGACAAGTAGAAAGTGCTTCCACATGAGGCCACGTTGCAATTCGATACAATGCCTGCAGTGCTGCTGTTCCTTCACTTCCTTGTTCTAACATTGTATCCCATAGATGTAGCCAGCTTAATTCAGAAGCAATATGTGCAACAAATTCTGTGCTTTTCCGTTGTTTTGCACTCTCTATTATCAGCTTCCATTCATCATTCAGAATTGAGTCTCGGAGATATTTCTTACTTCCATCATATTCACCATTTAGTACTTTATCAGTGTAGCCATGAAGACTCAGGTGATCCTCCAAAAAATGACATTCCCTTATAATCGACAGATGCAATGGGTTTGAGGTTTGAAAGAGCACTGAGGCAATGTTGTCAAGTAATCTCAGCCTTAGTACATAACACAGCTTTCTGATGAGGATTCGGGCTGCAACAGATGGCCATCGAAGAGCAATTCTACACGAGAGGGTTGAATGATTTGCTGATAACTTCAGAATCCTCCTTCCAATTTCTCCCTGAAATTGCTCTAGATGTGAAAGGAGTGAGGTTGTAAGCACCCAATTTTCACAGCCATACAGCAAAATAGGAGTAATACAGGCCTCAAATAAGGCTCTTCCTGACAAAGGATTAAGTTTCCCTTGAAACACTTGTGATTTGTGCATAAAAAATACCCTCCTTGACTTTTGGATTGATTCTTCCACAGCTGCTCTTGCTGAAAGGTCCCATGACCACCAGAACCCAAGACTCTTTACTGAAGATCTTGCTATCAGCTCATCTGGTCCAATCAAACACACTACCTTTCCTGCATTGCATGTAGATGCAGCAACCATCACCTCACATTTTTGGATATTCAGTTTCAATCCATTCTGAGTTGCAAAGCTCTGCACAAAGTCAACCTGTTGTCTTAGACACTGTAAAGAGCTGGTAACTGTTCTGATGTCATCTGCATGTGCAGAAGCTCCTAGATACAGACCAGCGAATGATGGTCCAAGGTCCATACTCTCCATCCCTTTTAGCAATGGGTCCATTACAAGCAGAAACAGAATGGGTGATAGGACTGAGCCCTGCCGGACTCCTCTTTGTAAGGAAAATTGATCTGATAGTATTCCATTAAGTTGAACTTGACATTTTGGGGCTGTATACCAAGCTCGCACTAGTCTCCATAACTTGGAATTAATCCCCATGTCATAGAGGCGGCAGAGCAAAATCCCATACTCAACTGAGTCGAATGCTTTCTGAAGGTCATAACAGCATAGATAGATGTTCTCACGTTGCTCAAGGTAGTGTGACATAAGCTCTGCAGTGCTAAAAATAGCATCAGCACAGGATATATGCCTACGGTATCCAGTCTGGTTAGAATGTGGAATGCCTAGCTCTTGTAAGTGTGGTTCTAGCCTCAATAGAATCAAAGTTTCTAATAACTTAGATATTACTGGGGTAACAGAAATACCTCTATAACTTCCTCTTTCCAGCGGATCTTTGCCTGCGCCTTTATAGACAGGAGATAGAATTGCTAGATTTAGGTGTTCTGGAATTGACTCTAGGTTAACTATTGCATTCATAATTTGCTGTAACCACAACTTCAGATGGTGTCCACCATACTTAAGATGTTCAGAGGTAATACCACTATGATCGGCAGCTTTCTTTAACTTGAGTTTATTTAGTGCATGTTCGATCTCCTCAAACTGGAAAGGCATATCTAAAACCTCCTCAGTGTTGTTGTAACTCAAAGGCAACAATGCGTTTGTCCTGCCGTCAGCAACTTCAATTACTTTTTCTGTATGCCTTCTAGTCTGCCCAAGATTTTCAAAATGCTCCTTCCAGGCTTGGACAACATCAGATGGATTAGTAACAACATCACCATCCACTTTGATCTTATTTCCACTTCTGCGAATTGATGAATTTTGGAATCTTGCTTTATGTCTTGTCTTGAATCTGTGATCTATTTGTTGTATTTTCTTACGCTCTTCATTAGCTGCACAGATTCGAATTCTTTTCCTCACTTCACTCAGTCTAGTCGAGCGCGCTAGCGCTAGTCGAGTCGAATGGACTTCCGGCGCCGGCACGCTGGCTTGACGACTGGACAGTTACGTAACATTACCATACTCCAAATCAAATTGTAGTTTCTCATAACGTACAGGAGCGGTGGGTAATGCGGGCGGGCGGCACCGGAAGTACAACATTTGTGCCGCGAGGCAAGAAAACAGCGTGCGAAAAGTGCAGAGTACTCGTGCGTGTACTTTAAAACTAGTATTTAGAAAGCCACACTAGGCTCACCTCTTGCTTCTTAAAAGTTCAATCAAAAATCTGCTCTCGCATGTGCTTGTTTCTTTAACTGCACATGCTCAGTATGAGAAATTCAGGAAGTCAACGAGCATGCGGGCGGGAATTGAATGTAATGAGAAACTATTAATTGATTGGAGTGGCCTTACGGAACCGTGAGGTTATAGTATCTATGACATTACAGTCAATTCCAACCTCTGCAACCGGTTGAGCGCAAAATAGGGTCGAAGATGCTCGCATTGTATGTGTTCCTGCAGTTATTCTGGATACACCCTGTTGTGAGCGAGTTCCTCCAATCAAGCAAGCACCTTACAATAAGACACGCTGGTATGTATGTATGTGTTTGTAGTACTTGTCCCGTGTGTACGTTGCCTGCAAGTACAGTCTCATGAGCCTCAGAGATACGACGTAATTGGCGACGAGGACGGGATCGATGCCAGGTAGGCCTGCAGCGATTATGCCGGCATAATAATAGGCGGGTAAAGGATTCAGAATAGTGCTGGAATAATCGGATAAATTATGCAGAAATGTCACGTGCGCGCGCGGTTGATCATATGACAGTATAGTAAATGTACATGCAGAGCAGTTATGCATACATGCAGTTGATGATTCTCTACACACTATTTGACTATGTATTCCACTGGTTCCAACTCATGATCCTCTACTTCTGGTGCGTCTACATTGCAGGACTACATTGTTGGTCCTCAATTATGTTACAATATAACAAGCGTCATTGATTTCTCTTGTCATGTGTCCTTTTTATTATTATTTTTGGAGAATAACTACAGAATAATGGGCAGAATGTAGGAGAATAAATGGGTAGAATCAAAAGAAGTGCGGAATAGAATAATAGGGGGAAAAATTAGCATAATAGCCTCAGACCTAATGGCAGTCACAATGATAGACAAAATCGAGGAGTTCAACAGAACTAAAGAGAACTGGCAACAGTATGTTGAGAGACTTGGATTTTTCTTCGTAGCCAATGGTATTGATACTGCTGAAAAGAAGCAATCCGTATTTCTCTTTGTAAGATCCTTTGCAACTTAGTAGCTCCTGAGAATCCGGAAGAGAAAGAGTACGATGTGTTAGTTGACTTACTCTCAAAGCATTTCAAGCTGACGCCATCGGAGATTGTAGGCGATGTAAATTTCACAGCCATTTCCGTAAGTCGGGAAAGTCTGTAGCGACATTTGTTGCGGAACTTCGCAGCCTGTCAGAATTTTGCAATTTCGGCGATACTCTCGAAGTCATGATCTGAGATCGCCTTGTGTGTGGCATCAATGACGATGCCATTCAGAAGCGGTTACTCTCCGAACCCAACTTGACATATGCGAGGTCAGTTGACATTGCTCAAAAACTTGGAAATTGCAGCGCAGAACGTGAAGGAACTTAAGACTAAACCCGAGCATCCTAACACTTTACAGTCGCACTCTGTTCCTGATGTGAACAAGGTTGTAGACTCGCCACGAACAACAAAGAAGAAAGTCGCACTTACCTGTTATCGCTGTGGAAAGACAGGCCACACAGCGCCTAGTTGCAGTCAGTCGTTTAATTGTATTCCATCAGTGCGGAAAGCATGGACATTTACAGAGGGCATGCAAGAGTCAGCCCAAGAATCCTGGGGCAGTCAAGACTAGGGGATACAGACAAGTGCACAGAGTGCAGGATGAAGAGGATGAAGAGGAGCCTATGCATCATGTGAGACTGCATGGTAGTATAAAGTCACCCCTTATTCTAGTAGGGCTCACAGTGGACGATTGTTTGTTTAAGATGGAATTAGATACAGGGCCTCTATGTCAATCATGTCTGAAGCAACCTTTCAAGAGTTGTGGCCTAGGAGGAACCTAGATAATACTCCTATCCTACTCAAAGGAGCAGTTGTGGGATGTTGCTATGTCAACTTATAGTATAAGTGGCCCTTCTAGGCCGTGACTGGCTCACTAGAATCCAGCTAGACTGGAAGCAGATCAACCACGTGCAAGTTGCAGGTCTGCAAGAGGTGTTGGATAAACATTCCGACGTCTTCCAAGAAGAGCTAGGTACTATGAAGGGTTTCACTGCGAAAATCTCAATGCACCCCCAAGTTTCAACCCTGCTCAATCTGTCCCATATGCATTGTGAGACAAAATTGAACAGAAACTCACTCAGTTAACAGAAGGAGGAGTAATAGAACCAGTAGAATGGCATCAAACACGTCATCTCTGCATCCTATCATCCTGCGTCAAATGGGTTAGCAGAACGCGCCATACAGATCGTGAAACGTATCCTAAAGAAAGTGACAGCTGGCAGTATCAATATTCGACTATCGAAGCTCCTATTGACATATCGTATGACACCACAGAGTACCACAGGGATTTCCCCTGCTGAACTGTTACTGGGTCGAAGGCTTAGGACACATATGGATTTGCTACTGGATACTGTCCAGGCACTCTTACTACTGAGCTACTTGATGTCTGTGGCAGAAGAGTACAGGAATTGATATTTTGACTCTACAGATGGTGGGGCCTAAGTTTTATACCATAGAGTCGGTAGACTCTATATCTAGGGATGGCACCGACACGCCCATTAGCCTTAACAAATTAAAGTTTTATACCATAGAGTCGGTAGACTCTATATCTAGGGATGGCACCGACACGCCCATTAGCCTTAACAAATTAAACGGCTCAGATCTCTTGAACGAGACAGTTATAAGCCTTTTCAGACACATAATATGGCCTACGAGTGTTAAAACTCTCAAAGTAGGTAAAATACACCGCTACAATGACATACAGAAAATTGCTAAACCGCCGATTTCTCCATCTTCTTCTCTTCTTCTTCTTTATCAAACGGCCTACCACAAAATTGGCAAACGTATACACCTTAGTTTTGGCAAAAAATGGCTTCTTTCTCTCCCGTGCATGATCCTTGGCCATCAGAATCTTCCTAGGATCCTTCTCGAATGAGAACAGCAAGAATCTACTAGCACTTCCGTGTAGTTGAACGCCATTTCCTCGTTATTCACGTGCGTTTCATATGACCACGAGCAGCAAAAGGGGTAGGGCTTGCACTCACGCAAAGAGTATTGCATTTGCAAGCAAGTATACAACAAAAAATCAGTGAATCAAGTGTATAAAAACATTTCCATTAAAAAAATGTTGAAGGATGTAGGGATGACAGTGCCAAAAAGTAGAGAAACGAGTAGTATATATGCAGCAACACAGGGATTGAGGGTATGCAACAATCTTAACCCGAAACTAAATATATATGCAGCAAAACAGGGGATGAGGGCATGCAACAATAATAACATGCGTAAACCCTCCCTACATCCTTTAACTTCGGGTTAAAGAATTTATTTGCTAGTGTTACTGTTAGCTCCATGAATGTACCCATTTACACTTTTAGCTGTATGTGACCCTTCCTATGAGAATGGAGGAATCTGTACTGCACCAGATACTTGTGTATGTCTGGGTGGATATTCTATAGATCAATGTGAAAATGATATGTTCTAGGGTTTTGCAACATACCCATGTATCCTACATATGTGACCCTGCCTGTGAAAATGGTGGAACATGTACTGCACCAAATACTTGACTGTCCTGAAGGATATTCAGGAGGCCAATGTCATCAAACAGATACGTTTTAGACTTTTATACGTTTTTACTTTTATAGACTTTTGTACAATGAATACACCTATACACTATGTACCTACATAGAGATATACCTGAAAAATGCTAAAATTGGACTAGCATTCCCCTTAATTTTTGCACAAAGTGATTCCATTGAAGCATCTATGATCCTAGACCAACAGACTTTCTTCAGTTTGACATGATTTCCTGCCTTCTTATGTGATACGTGATTCATGTAGAATAGAAAATGGGTGGGCCCTGCACATGTGAACAGCTTATATTAGTTAGCAACTGATGCTCAATTTGGATTTATATATACACTACAGCATCATGTAGTGAGTTGTCCGATCCTGCTAATGGTATTGTCAGATGGACTGGACTGACAACTGATTCCTTAGCTGCCTATGGCTGTAACAATGGGTACCAGTTGAATGTAGTGCAGATCAGGACTTGTACGAGCAATGGAGCATGGAGTGGACAGGAACCTACTTGCATACGTAAGAAGAATGCATTTGTAATGTGTACACATTAATACAGAAAAAGGAGTGTCAGAGAGTCGAGTATTAGGCTCTAAACAATTTATTTGCTAGTGTCATGTAGGCTCCATGAATGTATCCATTTATACTATGTTTAATCTTAGCTGTATGTGACCCTTCCTGTGAGAATGGAGGAATCTGTACTGCACCAGATACTTGTGTATGTCTGGCTGGATATTCTGGAGACCAATGTGAAAATGGTATGTTCTAAGGTTTTGCACCATCAACATGCCCATGTATCCTATATTACATTTTTAAAGTGTAAAAACATTTTCACTAAAATGATGAAGGATGTAGGGATTGAAGTGCCAAAAAGTATAGAAACAAGGTCAAAGTGCAGCATGCATACAGACATAGGCAGGGGATGATAGCATGCATAACATGCATAACCCCTTTAATATTTACCGATGTAGGGATATGGGGTTACGCATGTTATGATTGTTGCATGCTATCATCCCCTACCTTTGTCTGCATGCATGCTGCACTTCGACCTTGTTTCTATACTTTTTGGCACTTCAATCCCTACTTCCTTCAACATTTTAGTGAAAATGTTTTACACTTGTTTCACTGGTTTTTACTGTGTGTAGCAACACATATAAACCTATTGACTTTCGTGCAGAGTTCTACCTCCCTTGCATACCTATAAGCAGGATATCTAGCAATTGTCAGTGACTATAAAAGTGATGTGTGAAAAATGTTAAAATTACACAATATTTGCCTTAATTTCTTCACAAATTGGATTTTAGACCTTCTTTATCAGAGAGTCGGTAGACTCTCTATGTAGAGATGGCACCGACACGCCCATTAAGCCCTAACAAACGCAACAGCTCAAAACTCTCGAACGCAGCAGCTATGAGCTCTTTTAGACACATAACATGGCCTACAAGTGTTTCTATACACTCAAAGGTGGTAAAATACATCGCTACAATGAGATACGTGAAATTGCAAAAACCCGATTTCTCCATCTTCTTCTTCTTCAAACGGCCTAGCACAAAATTGGTACAAGTATTTACCTTGATTTTTGTACCAAAAGGCTTCTTATTCTCGTGAGCAGTGCCTTTTACTAACGGAATCTTTGTAGGACAAGTAAAGCTACGATATACTAGCACTTCTGTGTAGTTGAATGCCATTTCCTTGTTATTAGTCACGTGCGTTTTACATGACCACAAGGATGGGGCTGGCACACACGCAAAGAGCATTGTATTTGTAAGCGAGTATACAACAAAAACCAGGGAATAAAAACATTAAAATATTGAAGGATGTAGGGATGACAGTGCCAAAAAGTAGAGAAATAAGTGCAGTATATATGCAGCAAGACAGGGGATGAGGGCATGCAACAATACTAACATGCGTAACCCCTCCCTACATCTCTCTTTTATTATGGGGTTAATTTTGGCACTTTTAATCTCTAATTTTGGCACTGTCATCCCTACATCCTTCAACATTTTAATGGAAATTCTTATATATATATATATGTTGGGGACTGCTTATAAACCTGGACCATTTTAAAGCCGACCAGATGGCAGCCAAATGGGCCAAATGGCTTTTTAAGAACGTCCCAACATTTTCCACGCTGTCCGGTGTCATAAAATTTTGGGGACCCCATGAGAATGGGGCCCCCCCGTCCCCATAATCCCGGTAAAATGGGGACCCTCTCATGAGAATGGGGACTGACTGCGCGGTACAAAAGTTCTGTGACGGGTGAATTCTGACGTTAAGACTCGGTTGAGAGAAGGCAGGGTTGCTAAAGAAGTTGAAATATGGCCTGTAAGAAGTGCAGACGCGGTATTTAGGCTATAGGTCTACTAGCATACTTCGAATTCGACCGGCGGATGTTGACATATATGGCTATGTTGCTAAAGAACTTGCAAAAATGGCTATAAAAAGTCAACTGCTTTCGAAACTCCGCAGTATCTATTTTAACAGAACAACCAAAGATGAGAGATTTACAAGGACAACAATTTACGAAATGACGAAAGATATGACGGGAGAAGACAACAATGGAGGGAGGTATACGACGGAGAAGACAATGGAGGACGCTAGGACAGAGAGCACGAGGAAAACACTGCAGAAAAAAGGTGTGACAGATGCCTAGAATGGTATCATTCCACGTGTACTACTGCACCTTCATCACAGTAATGCTCGGTTTTATACAATGCATGTGTTTAGTTGTATTACAGTGGAACCTCTCTTAACGGACACCTCTGAAGAGCGGACACCTCCCTTATAACGGACACTTACTCAAGTCCGGATTGTAGCTCCATAGACTCCAATAGTAAAGCAACCCCCGAACAACGGACACCTCGCTATTCCGTATAACGGACACGTTTTTTGTTCCGTAATCGCCAACAGCAATACAAATAGACCTCTCTATAACGGACACTTGGCCACACCTACAATAACCACACCCACAATCCAATATTCAGCTGGCTGTAAACAGACAGCAAATTCAATTACGACCAGGCGCACAGCCGGGCGTGTCGAACTATAAACCTCTAGTACTGTATCGCTCCCTAGCTCTTGTACCGGTACCGCGTACTATGCGGGTAATTGGCTTACGGCGATGTCGATGCGCGCGCTTGTGTAAAACGTGATGGCGACGAATTCGTAGTTGCTGAATACCCTAGCCTAAGGAGGGCTCCTTTGCAGCCCTGGATACCCCCCTAGATCCGCCACTAAGCCACCAAAGTAGATTCTCTGATGGATACCGTGGTGTCCTTACTGTATGAAAGTCTAGCCTCAGCTAGAGAGGCTACAATGGATGAATTATGATTACTACATGTATATGTATTATAGTAATAGCTATTATGGTCATTAAAATATCGAACCTCTCTACTAAGGACACCTCTCTATAACGGACAAACTGGCTTTCCCCAATGGTGTTCCGTTATAGAGAGGTTCCACTGTAATAGACTACTATTATGTTGTATTTTATATGTACTATTAGAATTGTTTGCTTTAGAATAATTACAGAAGCAAGATCGGGGTTTCTATTCTCACGGAGCTAGGGGGGTTCCTATCATAGAGTCGGTAGACTCTATATGTAGGGATGGCGCCGACACGCCCATTAAGCCTTAACAAAAGTAACGGCTCAGAGCTCCCGAACGCGGATGTTTTAAGCCTTTTCAGACAAACTACATGCTCTGCGAGTGCTTCTATACACTATAATACTCTCAAAGTACGTAAAATATACAGCTACAGTGAATCTCGGAAATTTGTAAAAACCCGGATTGTTCATCATCTTCTTCTTCTTTCTAATTCAGTTCAAACGGCCTACCGCGAAACTGGGGTTAGTAATCGCTCTAAATCTTTCGCGAAAATCATTTATCAATCATTTTACTCTCGAATGGATGTTTTAAGCCTTTTCAGACAAACTACATGCTCTGAGAGTGCTTCTATACACTTTAATACTCTCAAAATACGTAAAATATACAGCTACAGTGAATCTCGGAAATTTGTAAAAACCCGGATTGTTCATCCTCTTCTTCTTCTTCTTCTTCTTCTTCTTCTTTTTAATTCAGTTCAAACAGCCTACCGCAAAACTGGGGTTAGTAATCGCTCTAATTCTTTCACGAAAATCATTTATACTGGAGTGTACATGATCCTTGATGCACAAAATCTTCATACCTTCTCCCAAAGCCGTCAAACTCCAGCTCTGCAACCTTACAAGTGTTAGTTTTAGACGCCATTTTCTTGTTTGCTCACGTGCCGAACATGTGAAGTTAGTTTTGTGCACTAATCGTATGCCGACTTTCAGTGTAAGCTGCCGCTGTTTCGAGCGCTGTGTTCTCTTTTTTGGCTACGTTGCTCCGTTTCTTTGAACGACTAACTGTTGCAGGCAACTGGACCTGCTGTTGTACTCAGTACGTACAAGACAGGATGTAGGAGTCACTGACAATTGCTAGATATCCTGCTTATAGGTATGCAAGAGAGGTAGAACTCTGCACGAAAGTCAGTAGGTTTGTGTGTGTTGCTACACACAGTAAAAACCAGTGAAACAAGTGTAAAAACATTTTCACTAAAATGTTGAAGGATGTAGGGATTGAAGTGCCAAAAAGTATAGAAACAAGGTCAAAGTGCAGCATGCATGCAGACAAAAGGAGGGGATGATAGCATGCAACAATCATACATGCGTAACCCCATATCCCTACATTTGTAAATACTAAAAGGGGTTACGCATGTTATGATTGTTGCCGGTTACTCGCAGGACCAGTTATTAACGGGTGCTTTCACGCCTGAGCATGAGCAGGTGATCAATAACGGAGCGCTGGCCTGGGAGTGCAGCAATCAGGTGAACAATCAACAGCTGCAGCCACGAGACAGTCTCACACGCGCTAGTGTTAATCGCTGCGGGAAGTGTGGTTTAGAGACGGGGCTTAGACCACGCCCATCAACCGGACCACTTCAAAAGTGCTTGCTACGGCCCTGCAACATATATATATATACCTCGTTTGACATGATTTCCTGCCTTCTCATGTGATCCGTGAATCCATGCACAATAGAAAATGGGTGGGCCCTGCACATGTCAACTAGCTGGATGCTCATAATCTGTACACTACAGAATCGTGTGGTGAGTTGTCTGATCCTGCTAATGGTGCTGTCAGGTGGACTGGACTGACAACTGGTTCTAATGCCATCTACACCTGTAACAATGGCTACCAACTGATAGGAGAACGGATCAGGACTTGTCTAAGCAATAGAATGTGGAGTGGACAGGAACCTACTTGCATACTAGGTATAAAGAATGCACTTGTAATCTTCACACACTTATACAGAAAAAGGGGTGTCAGAGAGTATTTGGCTAGCTCTAAAGCTAGTGTTACTGTTATTGAAACACTCCATGAATGTACCCACGTATACTATGTTTAATCTTAGACATATGTGACCCTGCCTGTGAAAATGGAGGAACTTGCACTGCACCAGATACTTGTGAATGTATGGCTGGATATTCCGGAGACCGATGTGAAAATGGTATGTTCTAGGGTGTTTGCACCATCAAGATACCCGTGTATCCTACATTACACTTTATTAGCCATATGTGACCCTGTCTGTGAAAATGGAGGAACATGTACTGCACCAAACACTTGTGACTGTCCTGAAGGATATTCAGGTGGCCAATGTCAAACAGGTTCGTTTTAGACTTTTGTACAATGAATATGCCCATATGTACCTACATGAGTGATATGTGAAAAATGCTAAAATACCTGAACTAAGATTTACTTTAATTTTTGCACAAAGTGATTCTGTTGAAGCATCCATGATCTTAGACCATTTGACATGATTTCCTGCCTTCCTATGTGATCCATGATCCATATACCATAGAAAATGGATGGGCCCTGCACATGTGAACTGCTTATTAACCCTCGGCGCGCATGCGCAGCGAGGGTTACGGTATTTGGTCATGTGTGTGTGTGTGTGTGTGTGTGTGTGTGTGTGTGTGTGTGTGTGTCTGTCTGTCTGTCTGTCTGTTAAGTCACATCTCACTTCTGGAGTGTCTGTTCGTCCTGAAAATACTGTCGTGTACTCAGCTGGCAACGGAGGTCAAAAAATTTGTGGGGTTTTCTTTGAAACCGCTCCGTTCAATAGTTACGGCGTGAAACGCAAGCTAAAGAGCCAATATGCTAATTAGACCTAGCCTACTCTGGCTTACCCGTGGTCAGGTGTTCCTGTTCGATGTACAGCGAAGCACCAGCGGTTACTGCATGAGGGAGTATAAGCATGGGTACTGCTCCGTTCAAAGCTATAGCGCTTCCAGCAGTGTACAGAGCCAACCTTGAGTTTCAATCGCACGTGCCTTTCCAGCATTTGCGCACGCGTTCCAGGATTCGCGCACGCGCGGACGCCGAGGGTTCTGCACTTTAGTGCATTCATATTATACATCTTTTTGTTAGCAACTAATGCTCTATTTGGATCCATATATACCCTACAGCATCATGTAGTGAGTTGTCCGATACACTTATACAGATTACAAATGCAAGGGGTGTCAGAAAGTACATTTGCCTTAATGTTTGCACAAAGTGATTCCATTGGAGCGTCTATGCTCCTAGACCAACAGACCTTCTGTTTGACATGATTTCCTGCCTTCTTATGTGATACGTGATTCAAGTACAATAGAAAATGGGTGGGCCCTGCACATGTGAACTGCTTATATTAGTTAGCAACTGATGCTGAATTTAGACTATGGTAACTTTAAATTGACCAATCAGATTGGGAGAAATGAGGGATCTATTTTTCATAGTCACCTCGTTAGCGGGATCTATAGTTGGCCACTAGCCCCTAATAGTGGGATCTATTGGCACGCTTTTCTTGTTGCTTCTTATTCTCGTGAGCAGTGCTTTTTACTAACGGAATCTTTGTAGGACAAGTAAAGCTACGATATACTAGCACTTCTGTGTAGTTGAATGCCATTTCCTTGTTATTAGTCACGTGCGTTTTACATGACCAAGAGCAGCAAAATGGGTGGGGCTCGCACACACGCAAAGAGCATTGTATTTGTAAGCAAGTATACAACAAAAACCAGGGAGTAAAAACATTAAAATATTGAAGGATGTAGGGATGACAGTGCCAAAAAGTAGAGAAACAAGTGCAGTATATATGCAGCAAGACAGGGGATGAGGGCATGCAACAATACTAACATGCATAACCTTTCCCTACATCTACATTTTATTTTGGGGGTAATTTTGGCACTTTTAATCTCTAATTTTGGCGGGTAAATGAATTCGCTGGACTGGAGCAGGTGGACTGGGGCACTGGACTGGACTGGATCACTGGACTGGACTACTGGACTAGACTGGAGCACTAGTAGTGTAGCAGATGCACATGTACCACATACCTGTACAATTTGGCTAGCTAGTGAACGCGAGACTGTTTATAGAACCCGGCAAAAGCAGATTTTGGGCGTGGCTTATCAATCTGTGCATGCTCAATCTGCAAACAACAGCACGGAGTATTATATCACTTTCATGACTTGAAGCCTATGTTAGTAGCTAGGAACTCAAATGTGCACAGGCAGTAACTGCACTGCAATTCTTGGTGGTATCTTCAGCATGTCTGCTTGAAAGTATGGGCACTTTGCTCGTATACACGGAATATTGCAATGGTAGTAGCAATTGCCATATCTTGATTGAGGTGCAGCAGATCCAGGGGGGAAGTATTCTCTCCACTCTTTGTGTTTGACACACAAGTCATTTGGAGGACAAGACGGCTTTGCATACTTCTGACGGCATCCATAGCAGACACTAATATTTCCACCAATAAAACCCAACTTGAATTGTTCTGTGGGGAGTGGTGACATGTTCTGAGGGCTTACACGAACCAGAGGAGGAGGGCAGGAAGGCAAAGAGAAGCAAGGAGTATCATTGTCTCCACCTGGTAGTAGTGATGTAACTGGGGTCCTTGATATAGTCTGGGGTACTTTCTTGTGTGAAGCAGACCTACCTCCTTTCTTGCCCCTGCCATCTGGCATATTTGTTACCACAAGCTTGGTTAGTGAGGGTCGTCTCTTGGCCTTGATTAACCAGGTTACAAACTGTGAAAGCTCACAATTCAATTCGGCAACTGCCACTGTATGAGAACATATGCGCAGTGAGTTCCAGTTTGCACAGCTTTTATCACATACATACTGCCCATTCTTCTTCAGTGTTACCATATGAGGGAGGTTCCCAGACTAAGTGAGCCTTTTTGTCCGAACCAGGAGCCTTAGTAATTGCATTGGTGCTTATCAGGAGGTTAGTTGCTTTCTTCCACACTCCATCCAATACAGCTTCAGGAATACTCATTTGATCTCTGAAGTCTGTGAGCCCAACCGACAGTTGCTTAGGAGTCAACAGCGGATGTTTCACAAGTTCGGTGGATGGAGAATCTTCAAAGTAATACCTAGAGCAGCCGAGGTACCAGTTATATCATTGGCTGCAGGCATCTGCGGAAACATGGGACTAGCAGGACTGTGGACAAACAGTTGACGCCTCAAACGTTTGGTTGATGGAGGATCTTCATGAGAAAAGCTGCTCGCATAGGAGGTACCAGGGATATCATTGGACACAGACCTCTGTGGAGACATGGGGCTAGAATGACTTTCAAGATTCTGATTGGACTCCATATCATCTCCTTGAAAGTCAATTGACATTGAGGGGCACTCTTCCTTCTGTTCACCACATAGCACATGTACACTGGTTAGCTTGCAAGATGCAAACCGTTGGAGATGATGAACTCGATCAGTTTTGTTCATTTTCAGAAACCACTCATCTTCGGACTTCTTGAATTTCTTGTACTCTGACTGAAGTGCATATTTGCCTCGATTTACTATTGCCTTCTGAATTTCATGGTCTTGCTCATCAATCAGTGCCTTGAGGGGGTCTAAAAAATGAGGAATCACACTCTCACTGGCATTTGTTGTGAATGCAACAGGAGGTGACCCTAATCCACATCTTTGGCGCACAGGTTTCAGCATGCTGCTCTTGAGAACAGGAGACTTGTATGTCATGAACCATTGAACAAACCTTTCCAGTGAAGAAGTCGAGACGTCAAGCTTCTTCCAGTTCTCAACTAGGGTGTCAAAGATGGTGTCGTACATGCCATTACTTGTACTATCAACCAGCCCTTCGGTGTAGTGAGAACTCTCCCTCTTGCCAAAAAGATGATATTCTTGGGACGATCGACAATTCTTAGCTCTTGTAGCTTAGCCTTTGTGTTTCTCCGCACATGTATGCTGCAAGTGAGGTGGATACTATTTGGAAATTCATGTTGGAAGGCATCCACTAAGGGTTGTTCCCCATCTGTACCAAAACACTTGACACTAGCCAGTCCTCTGCGAAGACCATGCAGGGATAAAGCAAAAAAGGTAGGTAGAGAAGGTCTTCTTGTAGTGGATCATTACTGGCCCAATGATTGCTGGATGCTGATTTCCTTGCTTAGATGTTAGCATTTGATGGCGATAAGTTATCAAGGTTACGTCAAAGTCTCCAAGACAAAAGGTAGGGTCGATAGTTAGAATGCTGAAGTTCCCAGGAACAGTACAGAAGCGAACTAAATCATTCAGCTGCCTTTCAGTGGCAACAATAACAGCTGGTTCACGCAAACACTTCACATCCTGAATGAACTGTTCAGACTTGTTCTCCATAAGTGCCCTGTGCATCACAATTGCTAGTTCATCACTGGGGTCGTAACATTTTAACATCATCAAACTGGTCGAAGGAGCAGTGAAAGACTTCAGGATGTGAGCCGCTGTAGTCCCAACGCCCATACATATCTTTCTTTACATCATCAGGGTGTTTCAATGATGTTAAATCTACAACAAAGGTTGAGCTCTTCTCAACTTGAAGGGGTCGACCGTGAGCGACGAGTACAGCGCAGAATGTTAAAGTCTATGTATGCAGAAAGTTTTCAAGATGACGTGAACTTGCGCAAGCAGGAATTCAACAGTGCTTCTGGGGCTGAGGTGAACGCGAACGGACTTGAGTATAGACATAAGTTACCATTCAATTTTCTCTTGCTTAACATCTCATCACTAGACTCAGGCTCATCTTCATCACTAGACTCAATTTTCTCTTGCTTAAAATCTCCATCATGAGACTCAGGCTCATTTTCACCACTAGAATCAATTTCCTCTGGCTCATCTTCATCACTCGACAAATAAGACTTCTCTTGACTTTCTAGTATCACAACAGCTCACTGGCACATCATTGCATCTAAATAGAGAACTCACCACTTTCACAAATATCCGTAATGTTTACACTGTCACTGTCTTCGCTACAAAGTGACTCAACGAGGCTTCTGGAGGGAAGTCACGTGGTTGATATTCATAACCAACTTCATAAAATCACAGTCGAACCGCACTTGAGAATAATTGGCAAAATTTATTTGCAGCGGAAGTAGGCGTGACTACGTATGGCGGCAGATCATGTACGTTGGTGACTGGTGGAAAAGAAAGGGCCTAGGCCAGTCGTTTCAATACTCATAGCATCGTTCATTGGGGCTATGCAATGCTGTAATGAAGTATAGTTATCAGTGGAATGAAAAATAAGGTGAAATACGGCTTGTTAGCGCTGTTTTAGGATCAGATATCAGTGAAGTCACTGTTGCTGTGGGAGGAAGTACTGAGTTCAGGCCATCCTAGCATCCAATAAAGGTAGCGGACAATACTTTTTTTGTAATTTTATGATTCTATAACTACTTTTCAATCTCGTGTTTGTGTTTTAGCCGTGTAGCTATCGTGTTATGAGTTTGTTCCAAGTTACAAATATCCAGGTGTGTATCGCGTCTGGTTTCCATGCATGTATGTACATAGATGTACACATTTAAACGTTACAGCAGAGCATTTCATCGAAATCAGTAACTATTTCTGTCTGTATCTGAGCCTCTACTGATTCATCACCACTGCTAAAGTTGTCCTCAGACTCAGGCAGAGTCTGTCTCTATCTCAGACTGTGAAATGTGTGATGCATACTCTACCAGCCTTAGTACACCCTTGACAGTGATATCACCCTGCCACATTTTAGCAACCCAACAATAACGCATCCAATGTCTTCACGTGACAGTTGTACTGGGCATATGCTCCTTTTCATTCGATATTCTGTCACTAACAATACCCCTTATTGCATTATACCTAAGTTTCATGTTGTTTTTTCTCTGTGTGTGAGAGAAAGTGTTGCCGTGGTGTCTCATTTAGGAATGTATTGTGGGTTGTCCCACATTCGTTTTGCCTCTGTGTGATGTGCCTTGCAAATGCAATTATCAGGAGCTAGTTCTGAGGTCCTTCCCCAAGTGCCGTAATGACTCACATAAGCACTTGATTTATTGCAGAGTAAGCATGGAGTGCAAAGCCTGTCTGGACATTGCTTGGAGAAGTGTACCTTATTTGATTGTCTGTGAGTATCCTGGCCCCTTGTATTTGTAGATGCGTAGAAATACAAGGAACTAGAAGTCTATACTCCTTTCATACTATAGACTATCAAGGTAGCCAAAGTGAGCAAGGTAGTGGAAAGCATTCTACCGACCTTTGTTAAACTTACCATGCTCTACATGCCACTAATTGTATACACTTTTCTTTGGCTCCAGGAAAGAGATCCGCACTTTGGACACAACACTTTGGGATGAATAATGAAGCACTGATTATATAGGAAGGCATTCATAAACTTTTTATGACATGTTTACCTGTGTTATGGATTTGTTCCAAGTTTTATCAATAGCTGTGCCTCTAAATAAACTTTGGCATAACTAAAATTCTAGACGCTTGTTAGCCACGTGGCTTGGTCAAGTGCGAGTGCTATTATTAGGCTTCAATACTTCCAAGTTTGGAAGTTATTGGGTTACGCAATCCATACTTATAAAAAGAAACGTCGTTTCCTCATTATCGCTAACGTCAACTTATGAATTTATTCATCACACAGTACGGTAGTACTGTGTATATAGGGATTGCTATGGTCTATCCCCATTGAAAACCATATATAAGGATATTCTTCATTTTCACTTTCAATTTGAAGTTGATTCCACTTTTAATGGTATCAAGGTGAAGAATGCGTGAAAAATAACCATGAAACAAAAATTGGTTGATCTGTGATGTAAGATATGCGTAATATCACAAAAGTGCATTACACATTTTTGCCCATGTTCTTCATCTTCTTATTATTATTCTTATTATTCTTCTTCTTCTTGAAGAAGCGTAACTCAATAACCATACAATCAATGAAATTGAATCTTTGCATGTGAAAATGTATCAATACGTACTGGGGAATAGAGGTATAATTTTAACCCTTGTAGTTCATGTACTACTGATCGTTATCTCTCCCAGCAATGTATTATGAATGAGGATAACTAATGATCAAAACTCAGCAACCATGGTAACTATCAACCTGAAAGTTAGCATGTGTAGAGATATCATCGCTAATAGCAACATGACAAAAGCATATTTTATTAACCCTTGTGATTCTTGTAATAATGATGTTAACACTCCTCTCAATGCAATACATGTACATATATATAGCGATTACGTAATTCATTTTGAATGTACGTGCATAGTACCCGTATATAGTAAGCTTGCGTCATACAAGAAAACAATTACGTCATGAGACAAGATTCGCTAATGACGTCATTTACACCAGCCGCGCATGCGCAAAAGCGTAGCAACCGGCGCGTAACAACTATATAGGCATGCAGTGAACAGGCTGATAGAGAACGTGTTGACGATTTGTAAAGCAACTAGCACTTAGTACTACATAAGCAAAACAGAGATGTGTTGACGATTCTTGTGCTACTCTCACTGTCAGAATACTGCACACGCATACAGTGCTCTGCCTCTACGTAGCTATGTACCTCGGTAAGCTCATAGGCGTCGGAACCGGGGGGGCCAAGGGGGCCCTGGCCCCCCCACTTTTTGGGGAGTTAATATACGCATATACGGCGAAAAGCCATGATGCGGAGATAATCCGTGATGTATTCTGCGCGATCGGTGCCGCGCGCGTCATAATTTAGACTACGTAGACTAGTACATGCAAGTTAATGACAGATGGTGCTGACACACCATTTGCATATATCAGCATTTTTTAATTGTATATTACTAGAAAATATTTGTTCATAGCATATGTATTATATTATTAACAATTTCACCACACCATTGGGCCCCCCCCTAACAACTTTGTTCCTACGCCTATGAAGCTTATATCATAGATACCATATAGTATATACATGTATGCTTATATGCCGTCTGCTGGAGAAACGGCACGCTATTCTACCACGATACTATATACCACCAAGCCAAAGCGCTGGTGACTGATAGTACGTTGCTAGCAGGTTTGCTTATAGACCAAAGTGTACGCAGCTGTTGCTTGCAGCCAAACCACGCCCTCAGTACTAATCACACATTTATACAGTAGCTCAATACTTGGTCAGATGTTTATGGATATGGAGAGGACATGCTAGGGAGAATTATTGCTTACAATAGTAAAAAATGACAAGAGACAAGTAAATAAAAATTTAGGAAATTTGAAGTGTAATATAGGAATTACATTAAAAATAAACAGAGACAAGATTGGGACACAGACATGCTATATACATCAATGTACTACAAGGTATGTTGATGTACATAGCATGTCTGTGTCCCAATCTTGTCTCTGTTTATTTTTATGCAATTCCTGTATTACACTTCAAATTTCCTAAATTTTTTATTTACTTGTATGATTAATATCTCGGTATAGAAACGTTTCCGCGTACGCGTGCGGTTCGACTGATCACAAGCGTGCTACCAGGGGTATAATTAGTTCACCTGTACTTGCTTCCCTCTAAAATCTTGACAGGACTTGCTACAGCACAGTCTTCAATTACAATCGGATAAGTTCGAGATCCTTCTGCCATGATTCGCAAGGATACAACGCAAGTCTGCTTCACCCAGAGGAGGTTGGAACCCATCACGTGAGAGGTCACGCGCCGTAGACGGTCTATGGGAGTTTTGTATGGAAATGTTTTCTCCGTCTACAAGGTAGCTAGTGTAAATGTAAGCATATCACCTGAAAGTACTAGGTGAGTATACTCGAAATATGGCCAGTACCCCAAGCGTACCCTTCGGGTTTGGTTGTTACAAGCCTTAGAGCGTTTTTACTCGGTCTTCCTATAGGAAGCTGAACTGTTAGTCCGTTTACCCTTGCCTAGCTCTACCAAACCTTGGTGTAACTGTTGAGATCGCTGAGCCTTCTTCGCCAAACTCCTGTGCTAAAATACTGATCGGAATCTCCTACCAGTAAATCAATGCGCGTACATTCTTTACAGCTTACGCGGGCGCGATCATCTAATAGCGCGTGCGTAAATCACATGACAGTTACGTAACATTACATTCGGTTCCAACCTCCTCTGTGCTTCACCAGCCTGCTTCTCGGTACTGTATCAAGATTGAGCATGCGCAGATTGATAAACCACGCCCAAAATAATAACTGCTTTTGCGGTGTGCTAACGGTCTCGCGTTCACTAACTAGTACATGAATGTAGCGCATAGTCTGCAGCTACACTCCAGTAGTCCACTCCAGTAGTTCACTCTAGTGGTCCAGTCCACCCGCTCCAGTCCAGCGAATTCACTTACCCAATTTTGGCACTGTCATCCCTACATCCTTCAACATTGGAAATTCTTATACGTATATATATATATGTTGGGGACTGCTTATAAACCTGGACCATTTTAAAGCCGACCAGACGGCAGCCAAACGGGCCTGATGGCTTTTTAAGAACGTCCCAACGTTTTTCAGATACAATGACAGATTTGAGAACAATGGTATCTCTGTACATTTTTTGAGAAGCTTTTGCGTTCTCAGGCCAATACATAGCCATCACTATACAGTCTTTACACAAGTACCAGTGCATAGCAAAATCGGTTCCCTTCACACACACACCACTACCTTAGTACCTATCTAGCAGATGATATATCTGAAATTAAACCTTCTATCTTCAGATAACCTTCACAAGGACTCAAAAGTTTAACACACACCAACTATTCACTAGCTTTCTCACTGTTAAAATCGTTACTATCCTAGTACTCAAACCTTTCACAAAGATCCAATCTTCACTCTCTGCTAGAAAACCTTCACGCGGTCACATTTGCGTTCGCGCGCAGGCCTGTGTAAGAAAAACTTTCACAAAAAATATACGGTGACGTTTGCGTTCGCGAATCCGTCAGCATATGGTTTTTCACGCCGTCCGGACGGTAAGCCCGACGGTTTTCAAGTCAACTCGACAGGGTAGCATCTAAATACTGAATTGACCATGTTTAGAAATCGATTCTAACCTCGTGCTACTGGGCTGGCATTGACCTAGAAGCCGACTTACAGTTAAAAATCGCCATTCCCAGCTGCCTCGCGATTCCACCCTCACGATTTCGTAGATTCGCGGGATGAAGGCAAGAACTGCGATCTACTATATACAGTGGCGTAGACAGGGGGGGTGCTTTGGGTGCTCGAGCACCCCCTTTATGCCTGAGGCTATAGGCCTAGGCTACTGTACTGTACATCAAGTTTACATCTTACCTGAATATTCAGCGGACTCGGAGCACCCTGTTTATCAGATGTGTTTTTGGCGAGCGTGAGCGAGCTAACCAAGTGGTCCGAAAAGGCGTTTTTTCGTACGTCGTGCTAGTGAGCATTAGTCGATATTACGCGCTTCGCGCGATATAAGCATAACAGAAAGGGAGAGACAACGTCGTGCCCGTGAAACTGCTGCGAAGAGGCTCGTCTGAACGGCTAGTTGAAGTTTTACCTTTATCACGTAGCGTAGACGACTGTGCTCTTTGTTTCATAGTCGCGCGCACGAACCACAGGAAGTTACATAATAAAGGGGTGTGGCTTTAGGCTGAAATTTTAGAAGCGCAAGCGCTCGGCACCCCCTTCCTCTAAATCCTGTCTACGCCACTGATATAGGCTTGGGCCTCTGCCAAGCTAAAGTGAAGCGTAGCTCGCCGGCTACAGAGCAGTGGCGGGGGTATGGCATAGTATTCATGTGGGAGCGCGATCGATGCGAGCAGGTGAACCGGCTAGCCAGCCCTAACCCCTAGCCCTAGTCAGTCGTTATGGGCTGCGCCCACTCGTAATTACGACAGTGCCGTATGTGTGCTGCTTTTCTCTGGGCTGGATTCTAGCTGCCTGGGTTACTGCTTTTTACGGCTTTTAATCAGTCTGGACGGTTTTAAAGCTTTAAAACGGGCGGACAGCTTTAAACGGTCTGCTGGTTTTAGATTGATCCTCAACATATATATACCTAGTTTGACATGATTTCCTGCCTTCTCATGTGATCCATGGATCCATGCACAATAGAAAATGGGTGGGCCCTGCACATGTCAACTGCTTACGTACTAGCTGGATGCTCATAATCTGTACACTACAGAATCGTGTAGTGAGTTGTCTGATCCTGCTAATGGTGCTGTCAGGTGGACTGGACTGACAACTGGTTCTAATGCCATCTACACCTGTAACAATGGCTACCAACTGATAGGAGAACGGATCAGGACTTGTCTAAGCAATAGAATGTGGAGTGGACAGGAACCTACTTGCATACTAGGTATAAAGAATGCATTTGTAATCTCTACACACTTATACAGAAAAAGGGGTGTCAGAGAGTATTTGGCTAGCTGTAAAGCTAGCGTTACTGTTATTGAAACACTCCATGAATGTACCCACGTATACTATGTTTAATCTTAGACATATGTGACCCTGCCTGTGAAAATGGAGGAACTTGCACTGCACCAGATACTTGTGAATGTATGGCTGGATATTCCGGAGACCGATGTGAAAATGGTATGTTCTAGGGTGTTTGCACCATCAAGATACCCGTGTATCCTACATTACACTATTAGCCATATGTGACCCTGTCTGTGAAAATGGAGGAACATGTACTGCACCAAATACTTGTGACTGTCCTGAAGGATATTCAGGTGGCCAATGTCAAACAGGTTCGTTTTAGACTTTTGTACAATGAATATGCCCATATGTACCTTACATGAGTGATATGTGAAAAATGCTAAAATACCTGAACTAAGATTTGCTTTAATTTTTGCACAAAGTGATTCTGTTGAAGCATCCATGATCTTAGACCTTCATTTGACATGATTTCCTGCCTTCCTATGTGATCCATGATCCATGTACAATAGAAAATTGAATGGGCCCTGCACATGTAAACTGCTTATATTATACAAGTGTAAAAACATTTTCACTAAAATGTTGAGGGATGTAGGGATGGAAGTGCCAAAAAGTATAGAAACAAGGTCAAAGTACACCATGCATGCATTCAAAGGCAGGGGACGATAGCATGCAACAATCATAACATGCGTAACCCCTTTTAGAATTTACAGATGTAGGGATATGGGGTTACGCATGTTATGATTGTTGCATGCTATCGTCCCCTGCCTTTGAATGCATGCATGGTGTACTTTGACCTTGTTTCTATACTTTTTGGCACTTCCATCCCTACATCCCTCAACATTTTAGTGAAAATGTTTTTACACTTGTTTCACTGGTTTTTTTAGTTGTGTAGCAATACATATAAACCTACTGACTTTCGTGCAGAGTTCTACCTCCCTTGCATACCTATAAGCAGGATATCTAGCAATTGTCAGTGACTCCTACAACATGTCTTGTACGAATATTGCCTATTGAGTACAACAGCGGGTCCAGTTGCCTGCAACAGCAAAGGAACGGAGCAACGTAGCCAAAAAAGACAACACAGCGCTCGAAACAGCGGCAGCTCGACGGACACAAAGCCTGCATCACTAGTGCACAAAACTACCTTCACGTGTTCGGCACGTGAGCAAACAAGAAAATGGCGTCTAAAACTAACACTTGTAAGGTTGCAGACCTGGAGTTTGACGGCTTTGGGAGAAGGTATGTAGATTTTGTACATCAAGGATCATGTACGCTCCAGTATAAATGATTTTCGTGAAAGAATTAGAGCGATTACTAACCCCAGTTTCGCGGTAGGCCGTTTGAACTGAATTAGAAAGAAGAAGAAGAAGAAGAAGATGATGAACAATCCGGGTTTTTACAAATTTCTGAGAATCACTGTAACTGTATATTTTACGTACTTTGAGAGTATTATAGTGTATAGAAGCACTCGCAGAGCATGTAGTTTGTCTGAAAAGGCTTAAAACATCCGCGTTCGGGAGTTCTGAGCCATTACTTTTGTTAAGGCTAATGGGCGTGTCGGCGCCATCCCTACATATAGAGTCTACCGACTCTAGCCTCGGTTCCCAGGCCTTCCCCTTTGCGCACATTTTAAAATCGGGGAAGGCCTGGGATGAAACATCACGTGAGGGATGACGCGTAGCGCGCGCCCCGTTGTCCTCGAAGTCGCTACCTAAGCTTCTCGCTCGAGAATAGAGCTAGACTTACGCCAGTGTAAAGCATAGCGTATATATACTACATACTCACCAGCCACGTACGTCGAACGTCTCAGCTCTCGCAAGTATATACAATTTGTGATTGAGGCTAACGGCGGCGCGCGCTAGCGCGTCTACCCAACGTCTACCCTCACGTGATGTTTCATCCCAGGCCTTCCCCAATTTCAAATGTTTCCGTCCCCCGCACAATCAAAACGCGCACTGCAAAGGGGAAGGCCTGGGAACCGAGGCTATACCGACTCTATGATATAGCTACATCTTTTTGTTAGCAACTAATGCTCTATTTGGATCCATATATACCCTACAGCATCATGTAGTGAGTTGTCTAATCCTGCTAATGGTGCTGTCAGGTGGACTGGACTGACAACTGGTTCTAATGCCATCTACACCTGTAACAATGGCTACCAACTGATAGGAGAACGGATCAGGACTTGTCTAAGCAATAGAATGTGGAGTGGACAGGAACCTACTTGCATACTAGGTATAAAGAATGCATTTGTAATCTCTACACACTTATACAGAAAAAGGGGTGTCAGAGAGTATTTGGCTAGCTCTAAAGAATTTTATTTGCTAGTGTTAATGTTATTGAAACAGACTCCATGAATGTACCCACGTATACTATGTTTAATCTTAGACATATGTGACCCTGCCTGTGAAAATGGTGGAACTTGCACTGCACCAGATACTTGTGAATGTCTGGCTGGATATTCCGGAGACCGATGTGAAAATGGTATGTTCTAGGGTGTTTGCACCATCAAGATACCCATGTATCCTACATTACACTTTATTAGCCATATGTGACCCTGTCTGTGAAAATGGAGGAACATGTACTGCACCAAATACTTGTGACTGTCCTGAAGGATATTCAGGTGGTCAATGTCAAACAGGTTCGTTTTAGATTTTTGTACAATAAATATGCCCATATGTACCTACATGAGTGATATGTGAAAAATGCTAAAATACCTGAACTAAGATTTGTTTTTAATTTTACACAAAGTGATTCTGTTGAAGCATCCATGATCTTAGACCTTCATTTGACATGATTTCCTGCCTTCCTATGTGATCCATGATCCATGTACTATAGAAAATGGATGGGCCCTGCACATGTGAACTGCTTATATTATACATCTTTTTGTTAGCAACTAATGCTCTATTTGGATTCATATATACCCTACAGCATCATGTAGTGAGTTGTCTAATCCTGCTAATGGTGCTGTCAGATGGACTGGACTGACAATTGGTTCCTTTGCCGTCTATACCTGTAACAATGGGTACCAAATGACTGGACAGCAGATCAGGATGTGTATGAGCAATAGAATGTGGAGTGGACAGGATCCTTTTTGTATACGTATGAAGAATTGTGTACACATTTTGTACAAGTAACATGAAAATGACTGTCAGAGAGTTTAAGTTTTGGTGTGTAAAGAATTATTTGCTAGCGTTACTGTTCATGACTGTACCCATGTACACTATGTTTAATCTTAGCCATATGTGACCCTGTCTGTGAGAGTGGAGGAATCTGTACTGCACCAGATACTTGTGTATGTCTGGCTGGATATTCTGGAGACCAATGTGAAAATGGTATGTTCTAGGGTTTTGCACCATCAACATGTTCATGTATCCTACATTACACTTTATTAGCCATATGTGATCCTGTCTGTGAAAATGGTGGAACATGTACTTCACCAAATACTTGTGACTGTCCTGAAGGATATTCAGGCAGCAAATGTCAAACAGGTACCTTTTAGACTTTTGTACAATGAATACACCCATACACTATGTACCTATATAGAGATATATGTGAAAAATGCTAAAATTGGACTAGTATACATTTGCCTTAATGTTTGCACAAAGTGATTCCATTGGAGCGTCTATGCTCCTAGACCAACAGACCTTCTGTTTGACATGATTTCCTGCCTTCTTATGTGATACGTGATTCAAGTACAATAGAAAATGGGTGGGCCCTGCACATGTGAACTGCTTATATTAGTTAGCAACTGATGCTGAATTTAGATTCATTTAGACTATGGTAACTTTAAATTGACCAATCATATTGGGAGAAATGAGGGATCTATTTTTCATAGTCACCTCGTTAGCGGGATCTATAGTTGGCCACTAGCCCCTAATAGTGGGATCTATTGGCACGCTTTTCTTGTTGCTTCTTATTCTCGTGAGCAGTGCCTTTTACTAACGGAATCCTTGTAGGACAAGTAAAGCTACGATATACTAGCACTTCTGTGTAGTTGAATGCCATTTCCTTGTTATTAGTCACGTGCGTTTTACATGACCACGAGCAGCAAAATGGGTGGGGCTCGCACACACGCAAAGAGCATTGTATTTGTAAGCGAGTATACAACAAAAACCAGGGAGTAAAAACATTAAAATATAGGGATGACAGTGCCAAAAAGTAGAGAAATAAGTCCAGTATATATGCAGCAAGACAGGGGATGAGGGCATGCAACAATACTAACATGCGTAACCCCTCCCTACATCTCTTTTATTTTGGGGGTAATTTTGGCACTTTTAATCTCTAATTTTGGCACTGTCATCCCTACATTCTTCAACATTTTAATGGAAATTCTTATACGTATATATATATATAACACACGCCCATTAGCCTTAACAAAAGTAGCTAATGGCTCAGAACTCCCGAACGCGGATGTTTTAAGCCTTTTCAGACAAACTACATGCTCTGAGAGTGCTTCTATACACTTTAATACTCTCAAAGTACGTAAAATATACAGCTACAGTGAATCTCGGAAATTTGTAAAAACCCGGATTGTTCATATCTTCTTCTTCTTTCTAATTCAGTTCAAACGGCCTACCGCGAAACTGGGGTTAGTAATCGCTCTAATTCTTTCACGAAAATCATATATACTGGAGCGTACATGATCCTTGATGCACAAAATCTACATACCTTCTCCCAAAGCCGTCAAACTCCAGGGGTGCAACCTTACAAGTGTTAGTTTTAGACGCCATTTTCTTGTTTGCTCACGTGCCGAACACGTGAAGTTAGTTTTGTGCACTAGTGATGCAGACTTTGTGTCCGTCGAGCTGCCGCTGTTTCGAGCGCTGTATTGTCTTTTTTTGGCTACGTTGCTCCGTTTCTTTACTGTTGCAGGCAACTGGGCCCGCTGTTGTACTCAGTAGGCAATATTCGTACAAGACATGATGTAGAAGTCACTGAAAATTGCTAGATATCCTGCTTATAGGTATGGACGAGAGGTAGAACTCTGCACGAATGTCAGTAGGTTTATATGTGTTGCTACACAACTAAAAAAACCAGTGAAACAAGTGTAAAAACATTTTCACTAAAATGTTGAAGGATGTAGGGATTGAAGTGCCAAAAGGTATAGAAACAAGGTCAAAGTACACCATGCATGCAGACAAAGGCAGGGGATGATAGCATGCAATAATCATAACATGCGTAACCCCATATCCCTACATCTGTAAGTGCTAAAAGGGGTTACGCATGTTATGATTTTTGCATGCAATCATTGTATCCTTCACGCCGTCCAGACGGTAAGCCCGACAGTTTTCAAGTCAACTCGACAGGGTAGCATCTAAATACTGAATTGACCATGTTTAGAAATCGATTCTAACCTCGTGCTACTGGGCTGGCATTGACCTAGAAGCCGACTTACAGTTAAAAATCGCCATTCCCAGCTGCCTCGCGATTCCACCCTCACGATTTCGTAGATTCGCGGGATGAAGGCAAGAACTGCGATCTACTATATAGGCTTGGGCCTCTGCCAAGCTAAAGTGAAGCGTAGCTCGCCGGCTACGGAGCAGTGGCGGGGGTATGGCATGGTACTCATGTTGGAGCGCGATCGATGCGAGCAGGTGAACGCTAGGCGTTGTTTTTTTACAAGCGGGTGTGGCCCCAGCTAGCAAAGCACAGCCCTAACCCCTAGCCCTAGTCAGTCGTTATGGGCTGCGCCCACTCGTAATTACGACAGTGCCGTATGTGTGCTGCTTTTCTCTGGGCTGGATTCTAGCTGCCTGGGCTACTGCTTTTTATGGCTTTTAATCAGTCTGGACGGTTTTAAAGCTTTAAACAGGCTGGACGGCTTTAAACGGTCTGCTGGTTTTAGATTGATCCTCAACATATATATATACAAGTGTAAAAACATTTTCACTAAAATGTTGAAGGATGTAGGGATTGAAGTGCCAAAAAGTATAGAAACAAGGTCAAAGTACACCATGCAAGGCAGGGGATGATAGCATGCAACAATCATAACATGCGTAACCCCTTTTAGCATTTACAGATGTAGGGATATGGGGTTACGCATGTTATGATTGTTGCATGCTATCATCCCCTCCCTTTGTCTGCATGCATGGTGTACTTTGACCTTGTTTCTATACTTTTTGGCACTTCAATCCCTACATCCTTCTGTTTTACACTTGTTTCACTGGTTTTTTTTAGTTGTGTAGCAACACATATACACCTACTGACTTTCGTGCAGAGTTCTACCTCCCGTCCATACCTATAAGCAGGATATCTAGCAATTTTCAGTGACTCCTACATCATGTCTTGTACGAATATTGCCTACTGAGTACAACAGCGGGTCCAGTTGCCTGCAACGGTAAAGAAACGTAGCAACGTAGCCAAAAAAGACAACACAGCGCTCGAAACAACGGCAGCTCGACGGACAGTAAGTCTGTATCACTAGTGCACAAAACTAACTTCACATGTTCGGCACGTGAGCAAACAAGAAAATGGCATCTAAAACTAACACTTGTAAGGTTGCAGACCTGGAGTTTGACGGCTTTGGGAGAAGGTATGTAGATTTTGTGCATCAAGGATCATGTACGCTCCAGTATAAATGATTTTCGTGAAAGAATTAGAGCGCTTACTAATCTTAGGTTTGCGGTAGGCCGTTTGAACTGAATTAGAAAGAAGAAGAAGATGATGAATAATCGGGGTTTTTACAAATTTCCGAGATTCACTGTAGCTGTATATTTTACGTACTTTGAGAGTATTATAGTGTATAGAAGCACTCTCAGAGCATGTAGTTTGTCTGAAAAGGCTTAAAACATCCGCGTTCGGGAGTTCTGAGCCTTAATTTACTTTTGTTAAGGCTAATGGGCGTGTCGGCGCCATCCCTACATATAGAGTCTACCGACTCTATGATATCTAATTTGACATGATTTCCTGCCTTCTCATGTGATCCGTGGATCCATGCACAATAGAAAATGGGTGGGCCCTGCACATGTCAACTGCTTACGTACTAGCTGGATACTCATAATCTGTACACTACAGAATCGTGTAGTGAGTTGTCTGATCCTGCTAATGGTGCTGTCAGGTGGACTGGACTGACAACTGGTTCTAATGCCATCTACACCTGTAACAATGGCTACCAACTGATAGGAGAACGGATCAGGACTTGTCTAAGCAATAGAATGTGGAGTGGACAGGAACCTACTTGCATACTAGGTATAAAGAATGCATTTGTAATCTCTACACACTTATACAGAAAAAGGGGTGTCAGAGAGTATTTGGCTAGCTGTAAAGCTAGCGTTACTGTTATTGAAACACTCCATGAATGTACCCACGTATACTATGTTTAATCTTAGACATATGTAACCCTGCCTGTGAAAATGGAGGAACTTGCACTGCACCAGATACTTGTGAATGTATGGCTGGATATTCCGGAGACCGATGTGAAAATGGTATGTTCTAGGGTGTTTGCACCATCAAGATACCCGTGTATCCTACATTACACTATTAGCCATATGTGACCCTGTCTGTGAAAATGGAGGAACATGTACTGCACCAAATACTTGTGACTGTCCTGAAGGATATTCAGGTGGCCAATGTCAAACAGGTTCGTTTTAGACTTTTGTACAATGAATATGCCCATATGTACCTTACATGAGTGATATGTGAAAAATGCTAAAATACCTGAACTAAGATTTGCTTTAATTTTTGCACAAAGTGATTCTGTTGAAGCATCCATGATCTTAGACCTTCATTTGACATGATTTCCTGCCTTCCTATGTGATCCATGATCCATGTACAATAGAAAATTGAATGGGCCCTGCACATGTAAACTGCTTATATTATATATAGCTACATCTTTTTGTTAGCAACTAATGCTCTATTTGGATCCATATATACCCTACAGCATCATGTAGTGAGTTGTCTAATCCTGCTAATGGTGCTGTCAGATGGACTGGACTGACAACTGGTTCCTTTGCCGTCTATACCTGTAACAATGGGTACCAAATGACTGGACAGCAGATCAGGATGTGTATGAGCAATAGAATGTGGAGTGGACAGGAACCTTCTTGCATACGTATGAAGAATTGTGTACACATTTTGTACAAGTAACATAAAAATGACTGTCAGAGAGTTTAAGTTTTGGTGTGTAAAGAATTATTTGCTAGTGTTACTGTTATTGGAACAGGCTACATGACTGAACCCATGTACATTATGTTTAATCTTAGCCATATGTGACCCTGTCTGTGAGAGTGGAGGAATCTGTACTGCACCAGATACTTGTGTATGTCTGGCTGGATATTCCGGAGACCGATGTGAAAATGGTATGTTCTAGGTGGTTTGCACCATCAAGATACCCATGTATCCTACATTACACTTTATTAGCCATATGTGATCCTGTCTGTGAAAATGGTGGAACATGTACTTCACCAAATACTTGTGACTGCCCTGAAGGATATTCAGGCAGCCAATGTCAAACAGGTACGTTTTAGACTTTTGTACAATGAATACACCCATAACACTATGTACCTATATAGAGAAAGTGTAAAAACATTTTCACTAAAATGTTGAAGGATGTAGGGATTGAAGTGCCAAAAAGTATAGAAGCAAGGTCAAAGTACACCATGCATGCAGACAAAGGCAGGGGATGATAGCATGCAACAATCATAACATGCGTAACCCCTTTTAGCATTTACAGATGTAGGGATATGGGGTTACGCATGTTATGATTGTTGCATGCTATCATCCCCTGCCTTTGTCTGCATGCATGGTGTACTTTGACCTTGTTTCTATACTTTTTGGCACTTCAATCCCTACATCCTTCAACATTTTAGTGAAAATGTTTTACACTTGTTTCACTGGTTTTTTTTAGTTGTGTAGCAACACATATAAACCTACTGACTTTCGTGCAGAGTTCTACCTCCCGTCCATACCTATAAGCAGGATATCTAGCAATTTTCAGTGACTTCTACATCATGTCTTGTACGAATATTGCCTACTGAGTACAACAGCGGCTCCAGTTGCCTGCAACGGTAAAGAAACGTAGCAACGTAGCCAAAAAAGACAACACAGCGCTCGAAACAACAGCAGCTCGACGACAGAAACGGGTAACCAAGAAACGGAGCAACGTAGCCAAAAAGACAACACAGCGCTCGAAGCAGCTCGACGAACTCAAAATCTGCATCACTAGTGCACAAAACTAACTTCACATGTTCGGCACGTGAGCAAACAAGAAAATGGCGTCTAAAACTAACACTTGTAAGGTTGCAGACCTGGAGTTTGACGGCTTTGGGAGAAGGTATGTAGATTTTGTGCATCAAGGATCATGTACACTCCAGTATAAATGATTTTCGTGAAAGAATTAGAGCGATTACTAACCCCAGTTTTGCGGTAGGCTGTTTGAACTGAATTAAAAAGAAGAAGAAGAAGAAGAAGAAGAAGAAGAAGAAGAAGAGGATGAACAATCCGGGTTTTTACAAATTTCCGAGATTCACTGTAGCTGTATATTTTACGTATTTTGAGAGTATTAAAGTGTATAGAAGCACTCTCAGAGCATGTAGTTTGTCTGAAAAGGCTTAAAACATCCATTCGAGAGTTCTGAGCCGTTACTTTTGTTAAGGCTAATGGGCGTGTCGGCGCCATCCCTACATATAGAGTCTACCGACTCTATGATACATATATATACCTGGTTTGACATGATTTCCTGCCTTCTCATGTGATCCATGGATCCATGCACAATAGAAAATGGGTGGGCCTTGCACATGTCAACTGCTTACGTACTAGCTGGATGCTCATAATCTGTACACTACAGAGTCGTGTAGTGAGTTGTCCAATCCTGCTAATGGTGCTGTCACTTTGGCTGGACTGACAACTGGTTCCTTTGCCATCTATACCTGTAACAATGGGTACCAAAGGACTGGACAGCAGATCAGGACTTGTCTAAGCAATAGAATGTGGAGTGGACAGGAACCTACTTGCATACGTATGAAGAATGCATTTGTAATGTGTACACATTTATACAAGTAAAATAAAAGGACTATCAGAGAGTTGAAGTATTGGACAGAGCTCGCTAACTTTGAATCCTCCAATCAGATTGCAAAACACATGGATCCTTATTTTCCGTATTGCCACCAACCGTGGCAATATACGTAGTTTACCATGTGAAAATGGTGCATGTATATTCTAGGGTTTTTGCACCATTAACATGCCCATGTACGTACCTACATTACATTTTATTAGCCATTTGTGACCCTGCCTGTGAAAATGGAGGAACATGTACTGCACCAAATACTTGTGAGTGTCTTGAAGGATATTCAGGCGACCAATGTGAAATAGGTACAATTTTTGCACCATGAATACACCATACACTATGTATCTATGTAGAGTGATATGTGAAAAATGTTGAAATTCCACAAATTGGACTAATATCTGCCTTAATTTTTTCACAGAATGATTTCATTTAAGTGTCCATAATGCTAGACCAACAGAACTTCTTCACATACACATTTATATACATTTTAGCCAATAGTAATGGCCATGTACACTATGTTTATTTTATTAGCCGTGTGTGATCCTTCCTGTGAAAATGGAGGAACCTGTATATACTGCACCAGATACTTGTGAATGTGTGGCTGGCACTGTTCAATTAAGGCTTTATAGGCTTGTCGGCGCCATCCCTACATAGAGAGTGTAGAGAAGAATAGAGGAGAGGGAAGGATGAAGACACTTCCAAAGCAAAGTTAGCAAGTACGAGTGATGGATAATGAGAAAAAACCTAACAGAACAGAGTCAATCAACACCGTAATGCAAAACGCAGTTACACTAATGCGTGCACAAAATAAAAATGGCGTACAACAGGGAGGAAGCACCATGGGCATGTGGCTCTCTGTTGTACTTGCAATAACATGATAACAATATTTCGGTGAAAGGCACTGCACCGTCCAAAAGAAGCCGATTTGTACAGAAATGAAAATAAATATTTAAGCCAATTTTGAGTTATGTCTGTCTACTGAAGAAGAAGATGGGTTTTAGCAATTTCACATATGTCATTGTAGCGGTATATTTTACCACCTTTAAGAGTGTTATCGTGTCTAGAAACACTCGTAGGCCATGTTATGTTTCTGCCACGTTCGAGAGTTCTGATCCATTACATTTGTTAAGGCTTAATGGGCGTGTCAGTGCCATCCCTACATAGAGTGTATAGGTAGACTTGTATCAGAGAGTCGGTAGACTCTCTATGTAGGGATGGCGCCGACACGGACACGCCCATTTACCAGATGAAACGGCTCATAGCTCCTGAACGCTACAGTTATAAGCCTTTTCAGACATATAACAAGGCTCTACAAGTGTTTCTCTATCATATAAGACCCTCAAAGTATGTCAAATACACGTATACAATGACATACGGAAACTGCCACACCTCCGTTTTTGAATTTTTTTTCATCATCTTCTTCTTCTTCTTCTTCTTCTTCTTCAAACGGTCTACCTCAAAATTGACAAACGCGCTCACCTTTATTTTAGCATAAAACGATTCCTTTCTCTCCGGTGCATGATCCTAGGCCAACAGAATCGTCGTAGGATCCCTCTCGCATGAGAACGACAAGGATTTACGAGTACTTCCGTATAGTCAGACGCCATTTCCTCATATTGGTGATGTGATCACTCATGCGCTATTAGACGATCGCGCCTGCGTCAACATAATATGCACGTGCATAGGTTACACACGTGAAGCGGGCTGCTACATGTGTGCTGCTTTTCGCCGCGCTGTTCGTCTTCTTGCTGTTCATCGTCATTTTGACACTTCTCTGCGCTCAAGTTTGCTGCGCTTTTTCATTCGTCAGACTATTTCACCCCGGCAGTACAATCACTCTCAGGTACGTCAGTTTTACTGTAGTTTGGTATCCACTTTTATCTTTTCTCATAAATACAGAGTCCCGTCAGTTTGTGTGTCTGAAGGCCCTTCGCTACTGCCCCGATTCACAATTGCAATAACTTTCAGGTAATATACATCGGCCATGTAGCTACTACTGTCCTTTTCACAAAGGTAGCCAAGCAAATGCCCAGGGGGTTGGGGAGGACCACGTGTAGATAACAGCTAGGAGACTGCTAAACAAAGCCGTGTAAGTCCATAAAGAGCCTGCTGGATTTTTGCTCAAGAGCATTAAGATCCACAGAACTCAAAGGTAGGACTTTGGTCAAGGGTGTCACACTATGGCCTCAGAGCCATTTTTGGCTTGCCAGCACGTAAATGAGACATTTCCATACCTATTAATGAGGATGACCAGTGTGTTGTAGCTGAAGAACTCCCACACTGGTGACAAATGTTGCATGTGCACATGTACAGAGAAAGAATGGGAGTGCTCTAGTCAGTGTAAACCCGTTACTGTTGATGCCATTCTGACCTAGAAGGCAGCCTTTGATAAGCCAATACAAGAAGACAGGCACGCCTTAGACAATGTGATAGTGTCCCACTATTGTAATTTAAAAGTAATGAATTTTCCTCTGAGGGTCTTAAAGGCAGCTTCTTCCAATTAGTAGTGGTGGTTGCCAAAGTCAACCGAGTATTTCCTGTAGTCCCTGTAGTCCCTGCAGTCCCTGCGTGATGTACACAGTGTGTGTTCTGGCAACTACCAGAAAATCACTAAGTTATGTTGACATGGCTTACCAGCATGTGACATTTCCATACCTATTGAGGATGACCAGTGTGTTGTAGCTGAAGAACTCCCACACTGATAACAAATGTTGCATGTGCAGAAAGAAATGGTAGTGCTCTAGTCAGTTGATGCCATCTGACCTGAAGGCAGCCTTTGATAAGCCAATACAAGAAGACAGGCACGCCCTAGACAATGTGATAGTGTCCACTATTGTAAAGTAATCCAATTTTCCTCTGGGGGTCTTTGTTCCAATTAGTGGTGGTTGCCAAAGTCAACAGAGTATTTCCTGTAGTCCCTGTGTGATGTACACAGTGTGTTCTGGCAACTACCAGAAAATCACTATGTTGACAAGCTGGATGCCTTGCTGAGCAATGATGTAAACTCAAGCTATGAGCAAAGCACAGATACAGAATGTGCAGATGTGAAGTAGCTATAGCATGTCCCCTGAATAGTGCAGCTAGAGATATGTCACTGTTGCACACTTGGGGTTGGATGAGTCACTCACTGACAGACTGCATACTCATATCATGCAGTTAACAAGAGTGCACATCACTTTGTACTACAATGTGCAGGTGCTATCACATCCACTAAGGGATGATGCAGCTGCAAGTGTTGTTAGATTGTACTTAATGAAATAGTTGTGGTGTACCTTGCTAAGTCAATAAGACTGTGTGTAGCTGTGACAACTCTCCATTACAAAATGTGTATTTTGACTGATCTCCTTCCCTTCTGTCCCCTAAACTTCCTTCATCTTCAACCTTCCCTGATCTTGCATTCTACCAAACAAAGCCACGCATTTTGCCTTTTTCTTACCTGTGCTCAGTAGTCTGAGTCATAAATCTGACAACATATCAGGTGAGATAATAGAGTCATAGGGTGAATGAAGCAGGTACACCTAGTTGTAGCACTGGAAACATCTCTGCATTATCACCAAATACCAAATATCATTGTCATGCGCGTGCACACAATATTCAACTTATGGATAAGTGGGTTCACCCACAATGTTATAAGCATTCGTCTAGTTATATGTAAGCAGTGCTGAGTCACTTATGGGCATGTATGTGTGTATATACAGTACTTCTGTTTGTGTGCACCTTCCTCTAATATTCCTCACTCTGCCATACAGATCTTCCTCTGTCTGAACCTATATAACCAACTGAAACCCTCAACACCACTTCCAGAATGTGTTTTGTTTCATTTATGGATTTTATCTCGGATCTTTATTATATTATGGCCTTCATACTTTCCACACTTCCTTTGTCAAGTCCTACTACTGATTGCATCAATATTTTCTCATATACAATAATATTTCCTCAATCAATAGCAGTATGTTTGTTGTATCTTGTTCTCAATTCTCTGAGTATGACTTCAAAATATTCTTGTTGCAACATTACAGTAACAAGTAGAATGTAAAATAAGCAAGTAGGGATAGTAAAGCAATCCACGAAGAAGTAGAATTTGAAGTGGACACTGCTGGGTATATACCCAACAAAAATTAGTGAAACAAGTGTAAAAAACATTTCATTAAAATGCTTAAGGATGTAGGGATGGTAGTGCCAAAAAGTAAAGAAACAAGATTGTAATGACCTGAGTGGTGCACAGTGAACAACTGATTATGATGTGACCATATACACAACTTATGCATGTGGGGAAATGATTTAAAACCGCGTGGAAATTATGCATGCACAACAATGACAGACTAACAAAGTAACATAGTTTGGAGTTCAGAGTTCACGCTACCACAAAGATGAATTACAATTCATGCACGTATGCAGATAAGGGATAATTGCATGCAACAATAACAACATGCGTAACCCCTCCCTACATTTTATTTCGTGGGGTTGCGCATGTTGTTATTGTTGCATGCAATTATCCCTTATCTGCATACGTGCATGAATTGTAATTCATCTTTGTGGTAGCGTGAACTCTGAACTCCAAACTATGTTACTTTGTTAGTCTGTCATTGTTGTGCATGCATAATTTCCACGCGGTTTTAAATCATTTCCCCACATGCATAAGTTGTGTATATGGTCACATCATAATCAGTTGTTCACTGTGCACCACTCAGGTCATTACAATCTTGTTTCTTTACTTTTTGGCACTACCATCCCTACATCCTTAAGCATTTTAATGAAATGTTTTTTACACTTGTATATATAAAGTTTCAGTAAAATGTTGAAGGATGTAGGGATTGAAGTGCCAAAAAGTATAGAAACAAGGTCAAAGTTCAGCATGCATGCAGACAAAGGGAGGGGATGATAGCATGCAACAATCATAACATGTGTAACCCCTTTTAATATTTACAGATGTAGGGATATGGGGTTACGCATGTTATGATTGTTGCATGCTATCATCCCCTGCCTTTGTCTGCATGCATGGTGTACTTTGACCTTGTTTCTATACTTTTTGGCACTTCCATCCCTACATCCTTCAACATTTCAGTGAAAATGTTTTTACACTTTATCAGAGAGTCGGTAGACTCTATGTAGGGATGGCGCCGACAGGACACGCCCATTTTCCAAAATAGAATGGCTCAGAACTCCCAAACGCGGCAGTTACAAGCCCTTTTAGATACATACACGTACTCTACGAGTGATTCTGTACCCGCTAAGACCCTCAAAGTACGTAAAATACACAGCTACAATGACTTACGGAATTTGCCACACACCCCTTTTTGGATACTTTTGTTCATCTTCTTCTTCTTCTTCTAATTCAGTTGAACTGGCCTACCGCAAAAGTGGCACAAGTACTGTCCTTGGTTTTTACATGAAACGACTCCTTTCCCTTGCGTGCGTGATCCTTGACCAAGAGAATCTTGGTAACTTTACTCACAACTGTATAATCGCAAATTTTCCTTATTTGTCAGAAGCCATTTTCTGTGTGGTCACGTGCATCACGTTTCATAGAAAGGTGGGGCTCAAGCGCGCGCAGGTTCGCGGGAGTAGAAGCGGGTGGGGCTCGTGCGAACACAAGCAAGTAGGGATCACTCCACGTACAGAAATGGACACTGTAGGTACCAAAGAAAAACTAGTGAAACAAGTGTAAAAAGCATTTCATTGAAATGTTAAAGGATGTAGGGATGGTAGTGCCAAAAATTAAGGAAACAAGATTGTACACAGTGAATAACTGATTACGACACGTATATAGTTTGGAGTTCAGAGTTCACGCTACCACAAAGATGAATTACAATTCATGTATGCAGACAAGGGATAATTGCACGAAATTAAATGTAGGGAGGGGTTACGCATGTTGTTATTGTTGCATGCCCATCCCTACATCCTTTAACATTTTAATGAAATGTTTTTTACACTTGTATATATATGTTGGGGACCGGAAAATATATATATATATGTGGGCCCTACACATGTGAACTGCTTACGTAAATATCTTTTAGTTAGCAACTGGATGCTCATAATCTGTACACTACAGAATCGTGCAGTGAGTTGTCCGATCCTGCTAATGGTGCTGTTACTTTGATTAGACTGACAACTGGTTCTATTGCCATCTACACCTGTAACAATGGCTACCAACTGATAGGAGAACGGATCAGGACTTGTCTAAGCAATAGAATGTGGAGTGGACAGGAACCTACTTGCATACTAGGTATAAAGAATGCATTTGTAATCTCTACACACTTATACAGAAAAATGGGTGTCAGAGAGTATTTGGCTAGCTCTAAAGAATTTTATTTGCTATTGTTTATTTGACTTCACCTGAGCCCTCGGATTTGGCAATAACTCTCTTATTTTTCACCCAATTTCAAAATAAAAAGTACCATTGGATATTCCTCGCGTTTTGCCGCGTCTAGTGATAGGTCTCACTAAATCTGAATCCCTACCACTCCAAAGATAGCTATATGTCCCATAAGGAAAGTATGGAGATACCATTGACCGCGAGGAATGTAGTGCGCGTGACCTCAACTATACGCGCCGTTTACGCACGAAGGCTTCTTACGTGCTCGAAGCGTTTGCTGGTGTGAAAATCAGCAAGAAAGAGGGGCTACCCGGACGACACAAGGATTCTCAGGTTAGTAATGCTAGCTAGGCTCCTCCAGTTACTTGCGCATACCACTACCCGCAAACATGCAGGAAGTTGTCAAAATGACGCACGGTTGCGTAGCACGTAAAACCTCAGCAACTTCCGGGGCTCAGGTGAATGCAAATAGTGTTACTGTTATTGAAACAGACTCCATGAATGTACCCACGTACACTATATGTTTAATCTTAGACATATGTGACCCTGCCTGTGAAAATGGAGGAACTTGCACTGCACCAGATACTTGTGAATGTCTGGCTGGATATTCCGGAGACCGATGTGAAAATGGTATGTTCTAGGTGGTTTGCACCATCAAGATACCCATGTATCCTACATTACACTTTATTAGCCATATGTGATCCTGTCTGTGAAAATGGAGGAACATGTACTTCACCAAATACTTGTGACTGCCCTGAAGGATATTCAGGCAGCCAATGTCAAACAGGTACATTTTAGACTTTTGTACAATGAATACACCCATACACTATGTACCTATATAGAGATATATGTGAAAAATGCTAAAATTGGACTAGTATACATTTGCCTTAATGTTTGCACAAAGTGATTCCATTGGGAGCGTCTATGCTCCTAGACCAACAGACCTTCTGTTTGACATGATTTCCTGCCTTCTTATGTGATACGTGATTCAAGTGCAATAGAAAATGGGTGGGCCCTGCACATATGAAGTGCTTATATTAGTTAGCAACTGATGCTGAATTTAGATTCATTTAGACTATGGTAACTTTAAATTGACCAATCAGATTGGGAGAAATGAGGGATCTATTTTTCATAGTCACCTCGTTAGCAGTATCTATAGTTGGCCACTAGCCCCTAATAGTGGGATCTATTGGCACGCTTTTCTTGTTGCTTCTTATTCTCGTGATCAGTGCCTTTTACTAACGGAATTTTTGTAGGACAAGTAAAGCTACGATATACTATGTAGCACTTCTGTGTAGTTGAATGCCATTTCCTTGTTATTACTCACGTGTGTTTTACATGACCACGAGCAGCGAAATGGGTGGGGCTCGCACACACGCAAAGAGCATTGTATTCGCAAGCGAGTATACAACAAAAACCAGGGAGTAAAACATTAAAATATTGAAGGATGTAGGGATGACAGTGCCAAAACGTAGAGAAACAAGTGCAGTATATATGCAGCAAGACAGGGGATGAGGGCATGCAACAATACTAACATGCGTAACCCCTCCCTACATCTCATTATGGGAGTAATTTTGGCACTAATCTTGTCTCCTTTCCTTTTTATGCAATCTCTATATTTCCTTTCAAATTTCCTAAATTTTTTATTTACTTGTCTCCTGTCATTTTTTTTCTGGACCCAGGTACATACATTTCACTATTTTTCAGTTTACTTGGTTACAAACGTATTAGCTAATGCGTTGTACATCAGTCAAACTCAATTAGCAGTACAGATAATAGTGTGTGTAGGAAGAGTTATAGGCTCTGTGTAACTGCCAGTACTTAGGTTTACCATTATACAAATATTCACATTTAGTGAAGCTTTTGTTAGTGAGATACGGTAACACTTGCCTGAGGCTATTTGTTGTTATATTACGAGACTTACATTGTTTACAGATATCTTATCATAACGTTGATCATTAATTGGTGCATTACACTTTACCAGCGTACCAATTTCCACATTTAGTGGAGCTTTTGTTAGTGAGATATGATATTGCCTGCCTGAGGCTATTTGTTGTTATATTACAAGATTTACATTGTTTACATAGATTTTATCACAACATTGATCATTGCGGTATTAAGCTTTACCATCACAACAATTTCCAAATATAGCAGAGCTTTTGTTAGTGAGATACAGTAATGCTTGCCTGAAGCTATATTGTACAAGATTTACATGGTTTTCAGAGATTTTATCACAATGTTGATCATTGGGGTATTAAGCTTTACCATCACACCAATTTTCACATTTAGGAGCTTTTGTTAGTGAGCTACAGTAATGCTTGCCTGAGGCTATTTTGTACAAGATTTACATGGTTTACGTAGATTTTATCACATTGGGGTATTAAGCTTTACCATCACACCAATTTCCATATATAGCAGAGCTTTTGTTAGTAAGATACAGTAATGCTTGCCTGAGGCTATTTTGTACAAGATTTACATGGTTTACAGAGATTTTATCACAATGTTGATCATTGGGGTATTACACTTTACCATCACACCAATCCACATTTAGTGGAGCTTTTGTTAGTGAGATACAGTAATGCTTGCCTTAGGCTATTTTGTACAAGATTTACATGGTTTACATAGATTTTATCACAATGTTGATCATTCAGGTATTAAGCTTTCCGAAATCAGAAATCCAGTAATCAGCAAACTGAAAGTGAAAGTGATGAAAAACCTTATATATAGTTTTAATGAGGATAGACCATAGCAATCCCTATATACACAGTACTACTGTGTGACATGTACATGTATTACATTGAGAGGAGTGTCAACATCAGTATTACAAGAATCACAAGGGTTAACAACAAATACTTTTGTTATGTTGCTATTAGCGATGGTATCTCTACACATGCTGACTTTCAGGTTGATGGTTACCATGGTTGCTGAGTTTTGCTCATTAGTTATCCTCATTCATAATACATTGCTGGGGGAGATAACGATCAGTAGTACATGAACTACAAGGAAAATTATACCTCTATTCCCCAGTACGTAACGATATATTTCCACATGCAAAGATTCAATTTCATTGATTTTATGGTTATCGAGTTTTACGCTTCTTCAAGAAGAAGAAGAAGAAGAAGAAGAAGAAGATGAAGAACATGGGCAAAAATGTGAAATGCACTTTTGTGATATTACGCATATCTTACATCACAGATCAACCAATTTTTGTTTCATGGTTATTTTTCACGCATTCTTCACCTTGATATCATTAAAAGTGAAATCAACTTTAAAAGTGAAAATGAAGAATATCCTTATATATGGTTTTCAATGGGGATAGACCATAGCAATCCCTATATACACAGTACTACCGTACTGTGTGATATATGTTGGGGACTGCTTATAAACCTGGACCATTATAAAGCCGACCAGACGGCAGCCAAACGGGCCAGATGGCTTTGAAGAACGTCTCAACATTTTTCACGCCGTCCGGATGGTAAGCCCGACGGTTTTCAAGCCAACTCGACAGGGTACTCAGGGGCATTAAGGCACGTACCAGCACTGAAAACACCCCACTGCTGTACCTCTAAAACTAAAGGGGCTATATGCATCAAGCTTTAACAAATGTTTGTAAACAACAATATGCATTGACCCCACCCATAAACAAGGTCACGTGATCTAAAGTGGGTGTATACCATTAATATTGAACGTTATTCATTTAGGCCAGCAACGGTAAGGATCGAGCCAACAGAAAACACTGCACTTATGTCAAACTGTAGAGGAAGTAACGAAGTCATAACATCTCGAATGGGAACTTACACAACCTTCACTTGGCCGAGTTATGATCATGGACATGTTACCGACTATGTTTATGGAGTTGAAAATAGACCCATATGTCTGCTAAACGTCAGAGTCGACTGTTCCCATTCAAGTTAGGTGAAAGAGCTATCCATCAGCATCCTTACTAAGGTGAAGCTATAGCTCCTTTGCTGCTCCCCACTTACTGTTGCCGCTTTTTAGTGTACCGTACACCGCAACGGCTACGTATCTACACATTATAGTGGTCAATTTGCGCATGCGCCAACCGACGATGCCCGCGTGTGGGACAAATATTTGGCGGGAAAGTGAGGGCAAATTAAGGCTGCTTCATCTACGTTCATACTAAGAGGTATATAACACCAGACAAAACATAGGCATAGTTAAAAATAAACGTATGTATGCAGATCCATGATGGAATTACAGGATATGTGGATTTGCTCGTGTGGTGATCCGTAAGTTCTCCACCCTGCACAAAAGACAGAAGCTCAGTCATGTTGATAGAAAAGAGCGTGCAAACAGATTAGTTAATTTAGTTGCATAGATGAGTATGGAATTGAGGACTCCTTATTTGAGTCAGTGAGTGGAAGGGAGAGTAGGTTTGTAAGAGGGTAATTTTATGTAAGAGGGTGAATGTCTTATTCAACAAATGGAGCAATAGAGCCCAACGATTAGCATATTTAGCCACATTTTCTCCTGATGTGTGGGATAGGCTCCCAAACATGGAAAAGAAAAGGCATACCCTTGCAAAATGTAAGGAGTGTGCACTAACTTACTAACATGCTCAACAAACTTTCCCTGGGGTCAAATTTAGACCAAGTAAATCTTTAGCTGAATATGCTAGTGTTCTTGTGGAACAGAACAAAGCCAGCAATGAGCCAGAACAAACATCAACCAAAGAGATCTTGTCGGAACTTGACACACTGTACCAATCAGCATATGGGCACCCTTTTACCCAGTCTCTGGTGGAATGCAAAGCTGCAGGCATTCAAAAAAAACCTACAGCAGGTGAAAAGAAAGCAGCAAAACGTAGACTGCAATGCGAGTGCAGAGATTACATCACTAAACAGCTTCATACGTCAGATGCAATTACTGTTTTAGCAGAAGGCCAGTCACTGGCTTCGTATCAGCGGCAACACATTGCCCAATCTTTTGAAAGCCCACAAAGCACTCGGGAGAGGCATAGAAATACAGGAAAAAAACATTCACCTACATTTCAAAATGTGCAGTGGGATAAAGAAAATTTGCTAACAAAGCTAAACAATTGGCCACAAGGGGAGATTATCAATTGGTCTGCTGTAGCTAGACAATACAATGTACCTGGCAAGAATAAAGGTCAGGTAGTTAAAGAGTTTGCGAAGGAGAATGGAGTTGATGTGTTTAAACTTGATAACCGCCCATCCAACACCCGTACGAGAGCACGCAAACTCAGAATGCCTGCATGGTGGTCAAATATCTGTGCCTGTACACAAAACTGTGAAAGGGGTAAAAGAGGATTGGAAGGAAATGATTAAATTAGGTATGTTGACACTAGGTAAGCCATGCTACCCACACACACTATGCAAGTACACAATACAGAATGGGGAACTGAAGATGAGTAAAATTGTGGTGTATGGCAGGAAAATCAGCCTACTAGAAATAAGAGAGAAGCTGCTACACAGGCATGAAAGCATAATGCACTTGCAAACAGAAGAGGAGATAGCATGTCTCTCAAAGGAGTGCCTGTTGGAGCTATACAAGCAACGTAACATAACCCTTCCCGATGATCTCTCAGATGAGAATCTATGCAATACACTAAAGCAATATGAAAGAACGCGATATATTGCCATATGGCATGATCATTCAACCATACTTGGAAGGGGTTATATATTACTCACAGCTAAATCCTCTATGATTCTGCAGTATTTAAAAGCAGTATGGCCAATGCTCAGTCTATACAGGCCTATGTCGAAGAGCAGAGCCAGAAATTAGCATTATTGCTATGTCATCATCTTCAATCCATGATCAAGCCGCACTAATATCTGACCGTGTGAGCTGCATCCATGATATGAGGGAAATACTAAACACAAGCAAAGGGATCCCTATATATGATCGATTAGCATTCTTCTATGGAGATAAGCCAGCTGCACAGTTTGAGAGAGGAACACAGGTAGGAGAACACTACCCATGTGGAGCATGTGGTGCATACATAGAATGATATGATGACTTTGCTCATCTGTCCAACATAAGCTGTTTGCAGGAACTGCAGGCTCTGGTAACTAAAGGTATGTACTGTAGCATACATAATTACCTAGCCAATTCCAACAACCACAACAATATCACACCAAAAGATGTTTGGCATATATCTACATGCACTAATTATTCATGCCCCTCCACAGTATGAGATTATGAGCCTAAATCTGCAAATTCTGAGCACGAAGAGAGGCTCTTTGGACAGGCAAAAAATATGGTTCATTCAGCAACTAATCGACAGCCAACAAATGTGATCCCAAATGTCTTACTCAGGCTTCAGGCTCGCAAAAAGAACGGAGACATACACAAAGCATCCAACACAATTTCAAGCCGAATATCTAAAGAATTCCATGAAATTGGTACTACATCAAATAATACAACAATGTCTCACACTTTCATCTCAAACCGTATGAGCAGTTGGCAGTCTCATCTAGTTCATATTTCCCCTTTTCTTCTGCCAGGCAGGAATGTATGGTGGCAGGAAACCAAAGATGGGTATGAATTCCTAGATGGAACATATGAACCAGAATCACATGCCATGGGCCCTCATCTTTTCCACTTTTGCAGTAAAACACTGGAGATGGTGTATAAGGAAAAGAAGCTTGTGTTTCAACAACTAATACATCAACAGGTAGATCTACCCACACCATACATAAAGTTGTATAGCCATGATGGAAAATACATTGGAATAAGAAAATTCAATGAACAGGGAACAGTGGAGATAGCAAATGGAGAGATGGAAGACGAGGTAGAGAGAGACAAGATGGCAGAAGTAGTGAATGGAGATGAAAATGAGCAGGTTGAAGATGAAGCAGAGACAGATCACAATATCCAGATAATGGTGGAGGAAGAATACAGAGACAAAACTGGGCAGATGGAAGATGAGAGAGATAAGACGGTGGAGGTGGTGAATGGAGATGAAAACGAGCAGATTGAAGACGAAGAAGAGAGGGATCATAATACGCAGATAATTATGGAGGAAGAATATGGAGACGAAAATGGGCAGATGGAAGATGAGAGAGATGAGATGGTGGAGGTGGTGAATGGAGATGAAAATGAGCAGATTGAAGATGAAGCAGAGAGAGATCACAATATGCAGATAATGATGGAGGAAGACTATGGAGATGGAAATTGGCAGATGGAAGAGAGACTTGAGATGGTGAAGGTAGTGAATGGAGACGAAATTGAGCAAGTCAAAGATGAAGGAGGAAGAGATCAGAATAGGCATACAATGGTGAACGTCGCAAATACAGATGCAAATGATCAGCAGGTGGAGGATGAGACAGAGAGAGATCAGAATAGACAGTTAAAAACAAAGCTCTGTGTAGCTATTTTAAAAGCTCTTGGAAAGGATAGACTAGACCTCATACTTACACTTGATGGAATTCGACACAAACTAAAGCATGAAAATTCAACAGAGGAAACTCTCTCAACATAGGCACTACCTCTGCAAAATAAAGAAAGATCTGAAAAAAAAAGAATCCGCTTTGAAGCTTCAAATAAAAAGCTTTGAAAATTCATTTTATCTAAAACATAGCCGGTTGCCAGATAAAAACATGGAAGACTACCGCTCACTGTTAAAGTTCAAGTGCTACATAGCAAAACTCCTAAATTCTCCTGAATTTTAGTGTATGAGACATACATGTTACATGTATTGTATAATTGTGCTGCACAAACATATAACTGGTTTCTGACTTACCAAGCGCTTCTGTAACCCATTTTCCACAGTTACTGGTTACTGCTACCCTTATCAGTAGGCCGTTGGTTCGGGTTTCATCGTCTCTGCTCCTCCGCCACAAACATATACGCCACAGGTTTAAATTTTCCGCACGCAAATTAAGATATTTACAGTATACGTAACATTTTACGTCAAGTGCGCGTAAATAATTTACGGTTTACGTAAAGTGCACGTAAATAATTTTTGGGACACTCCTTAACGTCCCTGAGTAGCATCTAAATACTGAATTGACCATGTTTAGAAATCGATTCTAACCTCGTGCTACTGGGCTGGCATTGACCTAGAAGCCGACTTACTGTTAAAAATCGCCTTACACTTTATTAGCCATATGTGACCCTGTCTATGAAAATGGAGGAACATGTACTGCACCAAATACTTGTGACTGTCCTGGAGGACATTCACGCGGCCAATGTCAAACAGTTATGTACTTTTGTACAATGAATATGCCCATATACTACGTACTCTTGTAGGAAAAATGCTAAAATCTTACAAGATACTAACTTAAGTTTTGCACAGAATGATTTCGTTGGAGTGTGCAAACCTTCATATATCTAGTTTGTTCCTGCCTTCTTATGTGGTCCATGATCCATGCAAAATAGAAAATGGGTGGGCCCTGCACATGTAAATTGCTTACGTACAACTTTTAGTTAATAGCTGGATGCTCTCATAATTTGAATTCATATATATATATATATATACACTATAGTATCATGTAGTGAGTTGTCCAATCCTGCTAATGGTAATGTCATGGAGACTGGACTAACAGAGGGTTCCCGTGCTGTCTATACCTGTGACAGTGGCTACCAACTGAGTGGAAATCAGACCAGGACCTGTATGAGCAATGGAATGTGGAGTGGAGAGGAACCTACTTGCTTACGTATGAAGAATGCATTTGTAATGTGTACACAAGTAAAACAAGAGCCACTCATATAGCTCTTTATATGTGAATTGCCACTGAAAAAAACTGTCTGACAGTTGAAAGGTTTGGCTCTAAATGAGTATGTATGTATAGAGAATCACAACACTGTTGAGACCATGAATGTATGAATCTGAAATTATGAGGCTATAGTCCAAGCTACTGAGGGTCTGAGGGTCATAAAACTTGCCATGCTCTCAATGCATAACATATTTAGAGCTCATTCATTGGTTGAACAGGCTATGGCATTGCATTCTGGTCAGCTCTAACATAGCACAACGGGCTAGCAACCTCTAAAATATCTTTGGAGGTGTAGTCAATAATGAAATCACATCTGCTGCTGTCGTAGCATTGTGAGCTACTGATCTATGTGTCAAATTCTCATTGCTACAGAGTGTATATGCACATTTAGTTAGACACCTTGTCCAATGAAATGCTCAGCTAAAGGAAAACTATATTGCAACAATACAAGTATGGATCCACACATTCTGTAATCTAATATTAAAATTAGCAAGCTCTAGACAAAATCTGGATTTTGATACTTTTTATATCTGCAGGATTGTGTAGTCCATTACCTGATCTTAGTAATGGGAGGGTCATCTTCACTGGACTAGTAGATGGTTATAACGCCCTCTATATCTGTGACAATGAAAACCACACGGTGATTGGAGACCGGGTCAGGACTTGTATGAGCAATGGAATGTGGAGTGGACAGGAACCTACTTGTGAAGGTATGAAGAGTGTATTTGTAATGACGTACATAATTATATGGAATATTCATGCCCATTGAGAAGAACAATATAAACCTCTTGACTCATATATTTGCAGGAGTGTGTTATGAATTACAGGATCCTGTGAATGGTATCGTCACAGTGACAAAACCATTAGCAAGTGAAGCTATTGCCATCTATACTTGTGACAGTGGCTATGAACTGAGTGGAGATCAGACCAGAACTTGTATGAGCAATGGAATGTGGAGTGGAGAGGAACCTACTTGCATACGTACGTATGAAGAATACATTTGTAGTGTGAACACATCTATACAAGTAGGGTACAAATAGGTTCACTACATATATACTTAACTGGATACGCACTATAGCCCTGTCTATGAAAATGAAGGAACTTATGTGACTGTTCTGAAGGGATATCTTAATTTAATGTGTACACAAAAACTGTGGTGAATACTTCATCATAATCACACAGTATGGTAGTACTGTGTATATAGGGATTGCTATGGTCTATCCCCATTGAAAACCATATATAAGGATTTTGTTCATTTTCACTTTCAATTTGAAGTTCATTTCACTTTTAATGATATCAAGGTGAAGAATGTGTGAAAAATAACCATGAAACAAAAATTCTATGATGTAAGATATACGTAATATCTCAAAAAGTGCTTTTCACATTTTTGCCATGTTCTTCATATTATTATTATTATTATTATTATTATTATTATTATTATTATTATTATTATTATTATTATTATTATTCTTGAAGAAGCGTAACTCAATAACCATAAAATCAATTGAAATTGAATCTTTGCATGTGGAAATGTATCAATACGTACTAGGGAATAGAGGTATAATTTTTTCGTTAACCCTTGTAGTTCATGTACTACTGATCGTTATCTCTCCCAGCAATGTATTATGAATGAGGATAACTAATGAGCAAAACTCAGCAACCATGATAACCATCAACCTGAAAGTCAGCATGTGTAGAGATACCATCGCTAATAGCAACATAACAAAAGTATTTGTTGTTAACCCTTGTGATTCTTGTAATACTGATGTTGACACTCCTCTCAATGTAATACATGTACATGTCACACAGTAGTACTACGGTACTGTGTGATAAGGTTTTTCATCACTTTCACTTTCAGTTTGTTGCTTACTGGATTTCTGTTAACATAAATATGTAGAAACTAAATGTGATTATAAAATGGTAGATAAAGGGGTTAAATTAACGAAAGTCTCTTTTGTAAATTGTTCACCTTCCGACACTACTTCTTCCACTTGAAAAAGCGTAACTCACTAATGGTAACACATTTAAACATGAAATTTGGCACAGTGATATAGTTCCACTGTAGCCTCGTCCCCAGGCTCTCCGCGCACATATGACCTTTGCACCTGAACAAAACTTAAGAAGGGGGAGAGCCTGGTACGCGAAATCGCATGATCCCAAATTACGCAATTTCCTTACATAGCTACCTGGCTGCCAGAGCTTCCCTGTACTGTTTATCTGTACGTGTATAGCCGATTTGCCGTCTTATTGGGATGTATATCACTCTCATCATGCATTGGCTAGGCAATAGTTCGACATCAAGCGTGCATGCATGCATGTAACGCTAGTCCACTACGTGCTCTAAAGCCGTGGAGTCTACGGGTGAGAAGCTTGCAGTATGATGAGAGGCGCCTTACTTTCATTCCACTTGGCACGCATAATGTTACGTTGATATATCATAACATGTCTGTGTCCCAATCTCGTCTCCTTTCCTTTTTATGCAATCCCTATATTTCCTTTCAAATTTCCTAAATTTTTTATTTACTTGTTATACAGAGGCAGAGAACCTGGGGGGGGGGGGGCAGGGGGGGGGCAGGGGGGGCTTCAGCCCCCCACTTTTCGATAAGGGGGGGGCTGAGCCCCCCAAAATTGGAGGTTGTCATGAAGAACATATTAAATACTAATAGCCTATTCAGAATGAATGTAAATAGCTACTTTATGAATGCCGAGCCCCCCCACTTTTGACATGCTGTCTCTGCCTCTGTTATATATAGGATTATGTCCACGTAATAAATTATCCAATCCTGCTAATGGTACTGTCATGGTGACTGGACTAACAGAGGGTTCTAATGCTGTCTATACCTGTGAGAGTGACTACCAATTGAGTGGAGAACAGATCAGGACTTGTTTGAGCAATGGAACATGGAGGGGAGAGGAACCTACTTGCTTACGTACGATGGATGTATTTATATTGTGTTAGAGAGTTTTATCATGAATAGGAACACATGTAGTCAAGTTATGTGTACAGCATTTGGGAGTGGTTAATGGGCAAGATGATACCATCCCTACATAGGAAGTCTACCGACCCTCTGATATCTGCAGGATCGTGTGAAAAATTACCCGATATTGATAATGGTACTATCATGATGCCTGGACAATTAACAGAGGGTTCTGATGCCAACTATACCTGTGATGATGACTACCAACTGACTGGTGGAAATTCGACCAGGACCTGTATGAGCAATGGAATGTGGAGTGGGCAAGCACCTAATTGCTCACGTACGATGGATGCATTCATATTGTGTTAGAGAGTTTTATCATGTATAGGTTGTATACATTTACAAGTAAAATACGTCCCTAGAGAGTTTTATCATGTATAAAACACATGTAGCCAAGTTATGCTTGCAGCATTTGGAATTCTGAGCCACTTTATTTGTTATGGTTAATGGGCAAGATGGTACCATCCAGTCTACTGACTCTCTGATATCTGCAGGATTGTGTGCTAACTTAACCAATCCTGGTAATGGTACTATCATGGTGACTGAACAAACAGAGGGTTCTGATGCCACCTATACCTGTAATAAGGGCTACCAACTGACTGATGGAAATCGGACCAGGACCTGTATGGACACTGGAATGTGGAGTGGACAGAAACCTACTTGCTTACGTATGAAGAATGCATTTTTAATGTGTACACATTTACAGGACCCACTTACATAACAATTTGAATACTTCATCATATATGCATTGAGAAACAACATAAATAATAATAAACATCTGGATTGTGATACTATGCATGTATGGAGGATTGTGTATAGTGGAACCCCTCTAATCACAACACCCTGAAATAAGGATACCTCAATAAACAGGACACTGTGTGTGTTCCCAAATACCATATTTGTGTATAATTCAACCCCTGAAATCAGGACACCTCACTAATCGGGACACTTCCTTATGCCCTAAAGGGTCTGGATTAGAGAGGTTCCACTGTAGTGCATTACTCAGTCTTGATAATGGTATTGTCAAGGTGACTGGGCTAACAGATGGTTGTTGAAACAACATACCAAATACCTACCTCTGGACTGTTATACATGCAGGATTATGTGATGAATTACCCGACCCTGGTAATGGTACTGTCATGGAGACTGGACTAACAGAGCGTTCTAATGCCATCTATACCTGTAACAGTGGCTACCAACCGAGTGGAGAACGAATCAGGACTTGTTTGAGCAATGGAACGTGGAGTGGACAGGAACCTACTTGCTTACGTATGAATATTACATTTGCAATGTGTACATACGTATATTTATACAAGTAAAAAAAGTCACTTATTAATACAAGATGTGGCACTTGTAATTGGCAACAGCATTACAATTGCATGCAGAGGAGGTTGGACACGCGTAATACATGACGTAACCGTATTGCAATTTTTGCTGATGCAGCATCTACTGCGCCATTGAAAATGCATGGCAAACTTGTATGCCTGTTGGAAGCGAAGCTGAGGAAGGATCGAATAAAGTTAGTTAGCTAGCTATATTTACCTTAGGCTAGTTAATCAGAAAAATAGGGTGTACCCCATTGTACCCCTCGTTTTAGGGAGTTACAGTGTAGTGTATTAGAAGCGCTCTAGACCACTGTACGTACCAGTTTTTACTTGGCTGTGTCCGTCATGCTAATCTTTGACATGTGTTCTAGCTACCTGCAAAGTTCTGAAGTACTCTCAATTCACAGCTGAGTAGAACTAGGCAATGACCAGAGGAGGTCAACGCTCCTGCGTGCAATCCTCTACGCGATAATTGCATTCTTGCACGATTCACGTGACCGTGTCCAACCTCCTCTGAATTGCATGCAAGAAGTGTCAATAATAAGTTATTATTCCTGTCTTGCTGCATATACGTATATACTGCACTTGTTTCTCTAATTTTGGCACTGTCATCCCTACATCTTTTAGTATTTTAATGAAAATGCTACAGTAAACCCTCTTTTAACGGACACTCCGAATAGCGGACTTCTACCAAATAACGGACGACCCTTCATGTCCCGGCCAAATTCCCATTAGACACATACATTAAAAACACCCGAATAGCGGACATCTCTTATTTCTGGACAACGGACATGGAGAACTGCACCGACTCCATAGAAAACCTCTCCCGAATAACGGATGGTGGGCGTGGGGCTAGCCCTAACCACACCCAACAACTGCCGCCACAATCTAATTGTGCGCAAGCGCGGCAACATTAGGGCGTTAAATAGAATCCTGTCTTGCTCCGCTGACGCAACATTCAGCTATTAAAATATGAGTTCTCTGTCCACTAAAGATTGAATGTACTCTCATAGCCTTGAGATATATTCACGTGGCCCATGTAGCCTATATTTGCAAGGAGCTTGGAACAAGGAACATGAAATAAAGGACACCACCCGAATAACGGACAGTAGACCTTGCACCAAAATCTCCGTTATTCGGAGAGTTCACTGTATTACTCTTGTTTCACTGCATATTCCCTATACTTGCAAATACACTTGTGTTAGCACAAGCCCCACCATTTTGTTCCTCAGTTACATGAACCACATGTGTAATAACAAGGAAATGGCGTTCAACTACACACAACTACTAGTATAGTAGCTTTACTTGTTTAGGAAATGCCCTACAAGATTCTGATGGCAAAAGGCATTGTGTGTGGGATTATGAAACTGTATAGTACAAGTGTGCTAGGTCGGAATTAGATATCCAGGGTTTAGCAATTTCACATATACGATTATAACAGTCTATTTTACCTACTTTGGGAGTCTCGTCTAAAAAGGCTTATACATAACTTCAGCATCCAGGAGTTCTGAACTGTTTTGTTTGTTAAGAGCTAATGGGCGTGTCAGTGCCTAGAGTATCTACCGATCCTCTGATATGTATTGAGGACACCATATGTATTAAATATAAACCTTTATATCTACAGGATTGTGCAATGAATTAGAATATCCCGATAATGGTAGTGTCACCTGGACTGGACTAACGGAGGGTTCTAATGCCACCTATACTTGTGACAGTGGCTACCTGCTGCATGGAGAACAGAACACGATTTGTACAAGCAATGGAACGTGGAGTGAAGAGGCACCTATTTGCTTACGTATGTATGGCTACTATCTAATTTATTACATGTATTGAGAAGAACAACAAAAATACCAAGTATATACCTCTGGGCTGTGATACTATCTGCAGGATCGTGTGATGAATTATCCAACCCGGAAAATGGTGATGTCAATGTAACTAGAGCACAAACAGAAGGTTCTATTGCTGCCTATACTTGTAACATGGGCTACCAGCTGAGTGTTGAAGATCAGACCAGGACTTGTATGAGCAATGGAGCGTGGAGTGGAGAGGAACCTACTTGCATACGTATGAAGAATGCATTCCCAATATATATATGCACACATAGCAAGAGCCACTTATGAACTGATTTTATGTACCAATTTAAATGCTGATACTTATACGTATATGCAACAGCATACAAAATATAAACTTCATACTTTTTGTATCTGCAGGAATGTGTAATGAATTAAGCCATCCTGATAATGGTACTGTCATTTTGACTGGATTAATACGTGGTTCTTTTGCTATCTATACCTGTAACATTGGCTTCATGATAACTGGAGAACGGCTTAGGATATGTATGGCCAATGGAATGTGGAGTGGACAGGAACCTAAATGCACAGTTTCAGGTACGTATATATATATGTATACTTCAAACACGAGCTTGAGGTTTGAATATTCATATTCCCCAATCCAGTCTGTCCAGACCTGAACATTACCGATGGAACTGTGAATTTCAATGCCACAACTGGAACTGCTATGTACTTGTGTAATACTGGATATAGACTGATTGGGAACAGTTCCAGAACCTGCCAAAATGGAGAATGGAGTGGGGAAGAGCCTACCTGCAACCGTAAGTATGTTAAGGACATGCATGTTTAATCTCTATAGTACAGCTACATGAAGGCCTCAAATGGCATTAATGATTAGGTGCACAAGTCCTACATTCTATTGTGTACATTGATTTACTACAATCTCCGGCCCTCATTCTACATGTTTATGGATTTACATCCTCTCTCAGTTACAGTACGGCTAGTAGATGGTAGCAGACGTTGTGAAGGCAGAGTGGAAGTGTATCATGATGGTCAGTGGGGCACTGTTTGTGATGACCGCTGGAACATAATGAATGCACAGGTATACATACATACACAAGATAGAAACATTTCCATTAAAATGTTGAAGGATGTAGGGATGACAGTGCCAAAGAGTAGAGAAACAAGTGCTGTATATATGCAGCAAGACAAGGGATGAGGGCATGCAACAATAATAACATGAGTAACCCCATAATAAGACATGTAAGAAGGGGTTACGCATGTTATTATTGTTGCATGCCCTCATCCCCTGTCTTGCTGCATATATACAGCACTTGTTTCTCTACTCTTTGGCACTGTCATCCCTACATCCTTCAACATTTTGATGGAAATGTTTTTACTATCTTGTTTCACTGGTTTTCATTACAAACAGTTGTATGCCATATTTGAAGGGCACTGTCTGCATTATACATGAGTTCTAATTTTACATGCACACTAAACATTTTCAAATCAGCCATTGCTTTCTGTGCTTGCCAAAAATGCACTGCATTCACCTAGTACCACTTATGTAGATGTACATGTACGTTGCTTAAATGTAATGTCAGCTGGTCTTACTGGTATTTTGGCTGCTTTTATATTTTCTAAGCCGTATAGTGAGTTGTGTACATATCTATTGTACCCTATTTTTCTAAGTCTTGGACTGTTACATATTTGTAGATTTTTTATGAATATTTTTCTAAGCCTTTTTGGCTGCTTTGTGTCATGTTTGTCCAATTGGGGGTGCTGGGTAGGGGTGAATAAACAATTCTTTTTTTTCAGCCTATTATTCTATTCTTTTATGCTTGTATTTCTACCTATTATTCTTTTAAGTTCACCTCAATTATTCTCAAAAAACGATTAATTTCACAAAAAATGATTGAATATGAATCATCGTTTGTTATAATATTGTAGTGTAGATATATACAGTCTTCTAATAATGCTTCTTGAAGATGACCAAATGCTTTCATCAAAAGTGAAAGTATGATTTCTTTGGGCTACTACTGTAGTATACGCCATTTTTTCACCACATACTGTTTCAACTGTGCATGTGTGGATAGGACCACGCCTACTTATTGCAAGATACTGCCTATTATTCTCGGAATTATTCTCAATTCTTTTGTACATTATTTTCAAAATTATGCCGGAATAATTTATCTAGCCCTAGTGCTGGGATGTGTGGGGAGAGTTGGCTAGCTGTAAAAGACTCTTTAACCCACCATCCTTGTTCTCAAGGCTGGGCATCCTGGATTATTTGGCCTATAATTACATGTACTTCTGTGTGTTGCATGTTTCATTTGATTGTGAGTTTTTTTATGGTGGGTGAAATCTACGTCTTGTTTGTCTGGTCTATGTACTGTGTGTCTTGTTTGTGTGGTCTAGGGGTTATACGTCTTGTTTGTCTGGGTTGCCTTTCTTTTCTTCCTACTTCTAACATAGCTAGTGTGCTATGCACATGTATTTCCATGTATTTCTCTTTCAGATTGTGTGCTCTCAAATGTCCTGCGGTAATGCAACAGCAGCTCCAATGAACGCACGTTTTGGTCAAGGATCTGATCCGATCTTGCTGGATGATGTCCGTTGCAGAGGAAATGAAGCTGTTTTGTTCGAGTGTACTCATGCCGGTGTTGGAAACCATAACTGTGAACATTCTGAAGACGCCAGCGTGATAGTATGTAGGGGGTCTATATACATTGTTTTTAACAGATCGAGCTTGTATGTGTGATGCAGCCCAGCTAACTGAGCTGCCTCAGTATTGCTCAGTTGGTAAGAGCATTACCTAGAACGTGAAGGTCGTGGGTTGGTGTCCCAGCCCAGGGCAGCTCTTAAAATAACTACCTTTTGTAGTTTTGTTTCTGTTGTGTTGTCCTTGCATCTGACTGTCGGTTAATGATCACGGTGCACATATTGGGCATAGCTTTTGTTGTGGTTGCAGTTATCAGTCAGTGGCGTAGCCAGAGGGGATTCTAAAGGTGCTCGAGCACCCCCTTTGTGCTTCATGAAACAATGATGTAATTACTAAATGTAGGCTTTAAGCAAATGCTCATCTCTTGTACTAATTTCAACCTTTGTTCATGATTTTTGATAATAAAATTCACTGGACAGTCTTGATTTGTGAGAGGTTGACAGCTCTCACGCTCCTGCACGTCCATGGAGACATACACGTTGAACTTATCGAGGAGTTTGCCGGAAGACATCCAAGACGAATGAAACTAGATAATCTACTTCAAGACTAGCCCCAAACACTGTTCTTGCTAATCTTTTGTGTACAATCATAAACGTTAATAATGTAGACATGTGATTTAATTAATGGGCGTGGCTTCCGGTAAAATATTTTCCGGCACTTTGCACCCAATCAAGCACCCCTACTCTGAAATCCTAGCTATGCCACTGTCAGTGATGTCACTGTCAGAGAAGCAAACTTTGCAAGCAATTCCTATTTTGATGTGTATATCAAAAACGGAATATCTCCCCTCCTAACCTCTTCATTGATGTGATTAGTGTATGCATATTGGAGAGTTTACTCATCACTACCTTTCACAGGAAAAGGCCCGCATGGATACGGCATTGTGACGTCCATGTTTATACAGTCAATAGTCCGTGCTCACACCACTGTCTGGGACCAATTGAAAACGGAGTCGTTTTTTTTACTATTGGTCCCATATGGACTTCTACGGTGTAAGTACGGACTTGCACGGTGTGTAATGCAGTGTAAACACAGACGTCTCGATCTCACTGTTTGCCATATCTGTGCAGGTGTTTTCCTGTGTTTGCTCCATACTGCACCTTTTTATGATTTTGGCATTGCTCTTTTTAACATGTGCATAGTTGAATCCGAATCTGATGCATATTCACATTTGCAAAGGTACCATTTTATATGTATATATATATATTTGTTCCACAGTGTGATGAAAACTAAGAGAACTTCAATTTAGTATACAGAACAAAATTACTTAGTTTTCTTCTGATATTGTTACCAGACATTTTGTAACACTCCAGATAGTGACATTGTATAGTGCTGCATGAATGATGTATATACATGTATGTGTTGCATAGGCCTCATTGAAGTTCTCCCTAAGTAATACATGACTGTATGTGGAGATAAGTATAAATGAATATAGTGGATCATATTCCTAGATATCTGCACATTTGTTTAATACTAGTTGAATGCAAAGCATTGTTGGCGAGCGGGAGTGCGCACGCAAAATTAGAAGCACTGTATATATATATATATATATATATATATATACAGTATCACATACAGAAAAATCGGCCCGTTGACATGACTAGGTAGGCTCGCTCCACTCGCCGATAATACACATATGCATTCTTCCATCGCAGCCACATCATCTGTACACAATGCATAATAGTATATGGCATTCCACAGACCAAGTACCTACATACCCTATGAATTCCATGTGTACCACCTGCCATATAAGTTTGACCAAGAAACTGCATGTTAAATTGCATTTTGCAAGATTTTCACAAATGAATTTCGGCTTTTAGGTGAAGGACATGTGGACCCCAGGAAAGGGTTTGTCAAATAGCAAAAGTCAATCAACTCCCTTCTTGTTTATGGTTCAAAATATGATTTTTCTGCAGTCTGGATGTGTGGCAGAGTATTGAGGCTTGATAGGCATCAATACACATGTCTAAGAAACTTTTATTAGTGTACAGGTTTACAATAACAAAACTGCAGTTTGTTATTTTCAATTCACGTTAACACTCCAAAGTGTTAGAAAAATAATAACTGGTACTCGTTGAGTGATGTTGACATTTGCATATCCTTCTGTCCCTTCTAGTTTAGCCAAAATAATTTATGCTGTTTTAATTTATGCTGTTTTAGATGTATAATCATGCTGAAATTACATTTAAAAGAGGTAGCTATATATATATAGCTCTATAAGTTATTACATAGCTGTGTCAGGAGGGAGGTAAGAAATGTCATCCCAGGGATGGCGATAGAGGCCTTGCTTCAGGCGCTTCTGGTCTAAATAATGTCCTACAATAGAGAGAGGAGGAATAGATATTATAGTTCTGCAGGAAGGATGTATTGTGATGTAGTAAAGTTACTCCTAAAGTTTAGATTATAATTTAAGTGAAATGAAAATTTTGAGAGCCTCATTGCTCTAGGTTAATGCAAGCATACAAAAGTGCTATATATACAACTCACCTATAAACCCCATACTCCTTCCCAATACAAATAGTCCATTCAATGCCCCTATTTCTACATACTCCTCAGCTTCTTCACTGCCAAGAAAGAGAGACAGGCCAAAGCTACATAATTTCCACTTACAATGTGTGATCCTTCCTTACGCTGAGAACGCTCCACTGTGTCTCAGGAGGTCAACAAAGGACACAGCAATCACTCCATCCACATTCAAAATGAGATTAGGTTTCTGAAAATGTAATGTATGTGGAATTTAAAGCCAACATGCCCAAGGGAGGGAGACTGGGCCGGTTAGGTGGGATTTGAACCTAGTGCACTTAAGCTTACTTTCGATGTGGTGATCTTTTCAACTTCCATTGCATAGTTGAGAAGAGGAGTAGCTGGGAAATTGGACTGCACAAAGTCCTTGATGATCACCACTCTCATGTCAGGGTTATTAAGCTGGTGACATGTGACACAAGCCATTAGTTACATGACAGTCTGAGATTTGCAACAATAACTACTTTGTTGGAAGGCCATAGTGGATGAGCATAGTTCTAAATTTTGGGTGATGATAAAATCAGTGAGCATGTATGGACGTACAGTAACCTCCGACAAATATACAAAACATGTAATAATATACCAGGGACACCACAAGCTGAAAGTCATTTTAGATTTTTGCACAAGGCAAGGTAAGAAAATCGGCTTAGAATTCCACCAGAATAAGTATAATCGCCCCCAGACCCCCTATCTTAACTTGCCCTCAACTTGCTCCTACCCCTCTGATTTGTGCACACATCGAATACAGACAAAGCCATGCATAACATACCGACTTGATTCTATGGCCAATGCCAAGAATGAGTTTATGTTGTTTCCTCATGTTATTGACAAACTCCATTGGAATGAGACCTGAGTCATAGGCACCGGAAAACTGCCGAGCTGCACCATCCAGTGCTCCTCCAAACCTGTCTCCCTGTGCAAGTCAAGCAATGCAAGCTAAACTTTGTATGTGCAATGGTATATATCACATCCATCTCAAGATGCTGCCAAACAATCGGAAACAGCTCTTCAGATTTTTGCACTTTTATCCAGTATGTATACGTACCTTAATGTCATGGGACATAGTATATGTGTACATGTGCTGTATATCAGTTGTGGTATGTAAATGGATGTCCTTACAATGGTGAGCAGTCCAGACGTAAGGCAGGACACGAGATCCTTCCCTGCTCTTGCAGTGACGATAGTGTTGTGAGCTCCAGAGACAGCTGGGCCATGGTCAGCAGTCACCATCAGACACATCTCCAGAAACTTGCATGCATAGTCAGGTAGTCTGTGATTGTGTATATCATACACTAGATTATTGTACAAAGTTGATGGATTATGGATATTAGAATTACTTTGGTGGCAACTATACCTAAACATTAGCATGTATATGTTGTGGTACATATATACTTTCTATGTAAGATTCACCTTCTCTGGAACCATAAGAGACTCAACACACCTCCAATTCCTATGTTCTCCTGCAGAAAGAGTGAGAGAGAAAAAAACAGAAGAGTCAATCATGTACATCATTGAAGGTATGCAATAGAGAAGCTGTTCCTGATCTCCATAAGTTTAGCAGTCCTCAAAAGGACTTGTGAGACTACAGCTCATGTAAGAATGGGTGCATACACTTTACTTTAAAAACATCTGAGATGGGCATTCCAGCGTAAAGTAATTCTTCTCCTCTCTCGTCACATATGCTGGTCATGAAGGAAGAAGGCTTGCGGATGAGCCCAAGCTCTTGGGCCCACTTGTAGTCCATTGGAACAGTGGGTGGAGCTTTCTCGGGCTGTGGCACAATCACCCCAGCAGCCACTAGCTGTTCATACACCTCACTGTGAGGGATCATGAAATGCATGTACTAAAAGAAGTGTTATTAGATCTGTGTGCGTGCATGCATGTGTGTGTGTGTGTGTGTGTGTCTCAGCCTTATCAAATTTGTTAAATGCTGACCATATCACTAGTCCAAGTGTGTCAAAACTCTCTGGAACATAAGCACCAGCTTCAGTGAGAGCCTGCATGGACATCGATGTCACAACCCCAAGTCCCATGGCTTAGTTGCATGCTTGCCTTGTTCTTAGAATCAGCCGTCTCCCTCTCTGCATTAGCACAGGCACCTGCATGACCAAACTGGACCTCTGACGCAAACATCTTAGCACAGGTCCCAATACACCATGCTATGATGGGCTTGAAGAGTCGACCAGATTTGAGACCATCACATATCTTGTACTCTTCAATACCTCCAACCTGTATACACATACATATTTATAGCAAATGAGTGATACCCAGTTTAGTGAAAGCTTCTATCATTCACTATGTATGTGAACACCATCAAACCACAACAGGTGGTCTATTCGAATCTCTTGCAACACAAAGAACACAATACTCTATGTAGTGATGGTACCATTGACTCCACTAGCCTGACATCTAATATGGCTCTAAACTCCCAAATATGAGGTCAAGTCTCTAGATAATGGTTATGACTGTCAATGAAGCACTTCCATTTATCTTCAGACTTATAGTAAAGTGGACTCATAGTATGCTACAATAAAGAGTTCGTCCAAGCTAGGTTATGGCAAAGCTTAAAAGCATATACTGAGGTCTGAAGTCTTCTGACTATTGCTAACTATGCAGCACCTAATAAAGTAAACTTTAGGCTCATTTATGGTCGAGTCACAGTATGATACATGGAGAGCTCATCCAAGGTATCATTCCTCATTGCACTGTTTCCTCACCTCTCCTAAGACCACCACCATCTTCACATTTGGGTCATCGTGATAGCGGAGGACATGATCCATAAACATCGTACCAGGATACCTGTACACACACAGAAGTGATGTCATATCTACTTTCAAGATTTTCCCACTCTGTGTCTCACCTGTCTCCTCCGATAGCCACCCCCTCATAGACCCCATTAGTACAGCGCGAGATGATATTGTTCAATTCATTGGACATACCACCAGAACGAGACACATATGCCACACTGTATGTGGGTTTGAACATGGATTACAGAGCACGAGGAGTTGGATAGGAAACACGAGCCCCGTTATCCAGCCGGAATTCTAGCGCCATCGGCTACAGTTTTAGACAGGCTAAGGCCACTGGGGTGTGTTAGATTGTCAGCATCTCTCCCTTGGAGATTGCATGCCATCATGCCGTAACCCGCATTGCCTGGCATGCGCCGCCGGTTCCTATCCAACTCCCCCATGCTCTATAACCCATGGTTTGAACAAGTAACACAAACACATAACATCTGCATATATGTAAACTGTATTCAAAGGTGTATATGTAAACAGTGCTCAATAGCAGTATTCATTGCTCAGATATAAGTATTATTCATAGGGGAATACTACATATACAACCTTTGAACTTTCTGATCCACCCATGCATGTAGTAAGTAATTGCTGATTCGGCCATGACATGAGTCAACAGACTGGGCAGCTCACTACAGATCAATGCTTGGTCAGATGAGGTACAGTATTTCACAAGTAGAGTAGGGCATACATGCACATGTAAGTAGTATGATCTTAAGTACAAGCACAATTCAAGTGAGTTTAAAAGTCATTTACTTCAGAAACTTATTGAGCTGAAATGTGTGTGTACATGGCATGCCACTAAAGATCTTTAACCCACCACCCCCAGTTCTCAATGCTGGACATCTGGTGTCCTGCTCTTGTGTATATGTATTGTATGTCTTGTATGGGTCAGTGAGGTGTGGGTTTCTTTCTTTCTGAATTATTTAGCTATTGTACATGAAAACCATATACATAGTCCAGCAAGCTAGCCCCTTTTTTCCTGTTTTTTCTTGCTGACTTTAGTTTCCTTCCAACTAAAGTCAGCAAGAAAAAACAGAGGAAAAAGGGGGCTAGCTTGCTCAATCAACTTGCACACTAGCCAAACAGGAATGTATGTCTTTCCATGTCTCTACAGCCACTGTGCAGTGTAAAATGGCCAGCAATACTACAGATGAGGAGATCAATCTGCTCAGTTCTTGTGATGACAGCATCACTTCAACCTCACTCACAAACAGTCCAGACAACGGTAACCAAGATAACCTAGAGGGTGAAGTGGCACAGACAACTCAATCCAGAAAGTCACCATTTCGGAGCATTGGCTCGAGTCAACTAGTACTAATTCTAGCCTGGGGGTTTCTAATAAACTGCTCATTGCGTCTGATACTTTACAGGTTGCAGTATCCCCACCTCAAATTGGAGAAAAGTAAAGATGAAAATTCATATTCGCCCTGGTTCACTCACGAGAATGATGTGGTATTCAACATAACATTTGCCATCTCGTGCCCTATAGCAGGGCTTATTGCAGAGGTGTTGGTTGGTCGATACAGAACCATAAGCTATACTCTACGCATCCTATGGCTACTCTCAATTGCTGGGTCTGTACTCTCACTGTGCCAATACTGCCTACCCCATGCAGATAAGGTGATCTACTATATCCAACTTTACCTGGTAGTTGTACCTGGTTATGTGTTGAAGGCAGCATTTGTGGCTAATGCAATTCCTTTGGGTATGGATCAGATTACGGATGGATCAAACAGCAATGTATGTGCTTACATAGCGTGGTTTGTATGGGCTACTCTTGGTGCTGGCTACAGCATCCCTTCCATGTTAGGACCAGTTCTCTACAAGTGCTCTCACCTACCAGATAGACTTGTGAGTCTCACCATCTCAATACTCCCAGTCGTGCTAATCTCCATTGGGTTAATACTGGATTTCTCCTTGAAACACAAGCTTGTACGAGAGCCAGTGAGTAACAACCCAGTCAGTCTCATATACCAAGTGCTGAAATATGCAGCAAAGCATAGGTTTCCAGAGCAAAGAAGTGCCTTAACATATTGGGAGAATAAGCTTCCAACAAGACTCGATAATGGCAAATCCAAGTATGGAGGTCCCTTTACTACTGAGCAAGTTGAAGATGTGAAGACATTCTGGAGAGTTTTGGTGATTATTCTGATCATCTCTCTATTCAATTTACCACTAGCTCCACAGCTAGAATCAACGACTAGATTAGAGAGTAAGTTTGGTTCGTTTCCAACTCGCTGTGTTGAGGCTGCATCCAACAGTGTATACACACCATATGCCTTTATAACCTATTCTATACCTCTCTACGAGTTACTAATCTATCCTTGCCTGCGAAACAGTGGGCCTAGCATTTTACAGTCAGCTGGAATTGGAGCTGCGGTCACAATTTCTTCATCTGTCTACGGTATGATGGCAGAAACAACACGACAAGTTATCAGTAACTATACAGTCAAGTGCATGTTCATCGAAAAACAACAGTCTTCATTTAGCGGCATCGATCACTTCATCGTTGGAATACCCTTAAAATTCCTTCTTGGATTCACTCTGATAGTACTCTACATATCAAATATTCAATTCATATGTGCACAGGCACCATACAATATGAAAGGTCTTTTAATTGGCATGTCATTCATGATGCAAACATTTTTCTCCATACTGGGGACAATTACATATATAATTTGGTCAGAGAGATGGCTCAAAATATTGGACACGCCTACTTGTGGTACGTGGTTCTATCTGACGGTATTGATAATTGCTGTGCTGTTATCCATACTGCTCTCCTGGTTGGTGCGCTGGTACAAGCAACGTGAAAGGGATGAGATACTGAGTACACGTATGGGTAATTCCAAATCATTTCAACAAATGTTTGCACATGACCCTCTCAGAATTGGATGAAACTTGGTATGTTAGTAGCACTTGAGGTTTTATGAAGCCAGACAAAATTTCACTCTCCTTCATGCTATTGTTTCCTGGTTAAGGCCAATTAAAGGGTTACCTCTTCTATCATTTTTGCTACACCTGGCACTACTCAACGTCCTATAACTTCCTTATTTTTGATTCTTTTATAAAATAAACTATACCACTTTGTAGCAGGAAGAATGGGCTTTCATGTGATATATTATATGGCTTCATTCATTAAAGTCAGAGAAAACTTGCATTCTTTAAATTTTGACCTTTGACCTATCAAAATATGCTGATTACATTTTTCTGATAATTTGTGTGGATACTTTATAGACCTTCAACTAACAGTTGTAGAAGTTTTGTTGTGGGGCTCTATTGGGATTAGGAGATACATGGTGGTATACAGTGGTATGTAGGCCTTTTAATCAAAGTTAATGCATTGTTTCACACAATACCACCCGTTTTTGAAGTGTTTGAACAATACAGTCAGTAAATGAGTCAGGTTGATTAAGTGAGACATTATGCGGTAACAATTACTTTCTTCTTTCTACTATATAGACTAATTAAATTCATTAAAATTGCTTAATGGTATTGTATTTGGTTGTGCATGTATGTGTTTGTTGTTTGAGACATTTTTGCATCACACAGTTGACCATGAACCTGCTGGTAGTACCTGATAAGTGATAAGTATGATGACAAAGAATGGTATGTAGCCATGGCAATCATTTTGACTAAGGAACATGGCTGTGCTAATCAGCCATAGGGAAGCATGATTACAGAAAGATCCTAGACATGATCTCTACTAATAAAGGAAACCAAAGATTACATCACCTAAACAGCTGAATGGAGTGGAAGAAGGATGTGGAAATGTACACAAATTACATGAAAGGAAGTGTAGGTAGAGTTCCCAATAATTATTGTCCTTATAGACCACAAGTAAAGATACTCATTCCTTTGGTCCAAGGAACATGGCTGTGCTAATTAGCCATAGTTGTAATGATTAGTACATATTTGCTTCAATTTCTTCTCTATTTGTGATATATTAGGACACTAATTATGGGAACTCTACCTACACTACCTTTCATGTGTAATTTGTGTACCCTTCCTCACATTTTCCACATCCTTCTTCACTTCCATTCAGCTATAGGGTAAACTTTAGGTGATATAATATTTGGTTTCCTTTATTAGTAGAAATCATGTCTGGGATCTTTCTGTAATCATGTTTCCCTTCTGGGTATATAAGTTTGTTCACTTGTAGCATCTAGAGTTTATTATCAAGTGTTAATCTTAGTCACTACACCATTCAAGACAATTATTGCTTTTTGGTGCCTATTGCCTTCTCATTTGCCCTTGAAGATTTGCTTTGGTCTACAATGGCTCACTCCTGTTGCAATCCCTTTGATATACCTGGACATAGCTGGAGTAGCCGCAAGAAGAACCTCCGACCTGTCACAGAATGGATGTGTGAGAGAGCTCCACAAATTTCAATAGATTCAAAAATATGTGACACCTGCAGGAAGAAGTTGAGCAAGGAACCAACAGTTCCCATCCCCGAGCCTGACTCTCCCAGTTCAGAAACTGAAAAGGCTGAAGTCTATGTTCACACCCCAGAAGCCATTCACTCACTCAATATGTGCTTAGCAGACATTGGTGAGACACCTTACTCACAGAGTAAAGCCCGTGGGAAGAATTACTCCAGGCAAAAGGTTAAACAGATCACTGAGGCAATGAAGCGTACCGTTATCAGTGGAGAAACAATTGATGATGGAAGTGAGATGATCCAACAGCTGAAAGAGAAGTTTCAGTCAACTACACGAAGGAGTGAGCAATTGCAAGTTCTTACTGTTTTGCCCAAAAGTTGGTCACTGTTGAAAATTCAGCAGGAATTCGGTGTATCAAACTACATGGCACGAAAATCAAAGAAACTCGTTGAAGAGAAGGGGGTTCTTTCTCTTCCTGGTCCAAAACCTGGACCTTCACTGCTGCCAGAAACAGTTGATATTGTTCGCTCATTTTATGAATCTGATGACATCAGCCGAGTAATGCCTGGCAAGAAGGATTTTGTATCAGTAAAAAAAGAGGGTAAGCGTTTGCATGTTCAAAAGCGGCTGGTTCTGAGCAACTTGAGAGAGGTGTATTGTGAATTCAAAGAGAAATTTCCCGATCAAAAAATTGGGTTTTCAAAATTTGCTGAAATTCGCCCCAAACACTGCATATTGGCTGGAGCTAGTGGTACACACTCAGTATGTGTATGCACTATACATCAAAATGTGAAATTGATGATGTTTGAAATGCGACTATCAGATCTACCAACATATCATCACTGTTTAGCAAGGATCATGTGCAATCCACCACTGCCTAAATGCTTCTTGGGTGGATGTGAAGCCTGTCCTGGTATTACAAAGTTAAAGGACGACCTTATAGCACTCCTAGACGAAAATGACATGGACCAAATTGTCTACAAACAATGGACTTCAACTGACAGATCAACACTTGAAACATTTTGTGTGCCAGTCGAGGAATTCATTGAGATCTTCAGTGAAAAGCTAGAGCTCCTCCGACCCCATTCTTTCATAGCTAGTCAGCAAGCTCAATTCTACTCAAAATGCAAAACAAATCTGCAGGTGGGGGAAATTTTGGTCACTGTAGATTTTTCTGAAAATTATTCCTTTATTCTCCAAGATGCTGCCCAAGGATTCCATTGGAATAACTCACAGGCAACGCTCCACCCTTTTGTTGCCTACTTTGTTGATTCAGGAGAGCTACGTCATCTAAGCTATGTGATAATTTCAGATTGTCTACATCATGATACTATAGCTTTTTACCTTTTTCAGAAATTCTTCATAGCATTCTTGAAAAAGTTTCTTTCTGAAAGATCACAACCTAAGAAAATAATCTATTTTTCTGATGGTGCTGCATCTCAGTACAAAAACCGAAAGAACTTTCTCAATTTGTGCCATCACAGAAATGATTTCGGCATACCAGCTGAGTGGCATTTTTCGGCCACTTCACATGGAAAAGGTGCTTGTGATGGTCTAGGTGGAACAGTAAAGCGACTAGCAGCTCGAGCTAGTTTACAAAGGCCGTACAATGACCAGATAATGACTCCTCGCCAGCTGTTTGATTGGGCATCCACAAATGTACCAGCTGTTCACTTTGGTTATTGCAGCATGGAAGATTATGAAAGAGAACAGCATAATCTTGAGCAACGCTTTCAACAGTCACGCACAATTCCAGGTACAAGAAAACTGCACTCCTTTGTTCCCATATCAAAGAGTACAGTGAGAGTCAGTTTTTATTCTGCTTCTGACAATTCCAGGAAGGAGAGAGTTACCCTAACAAAAAATGATCTTCCACCAGAATCAATTGTTGGCTTTGTCACGTGCTTGTGTGATGGAAATTGGTGGTTGGCTTGTGTGCTGAAAATCATTCAAGAGGAGAGTCAGGTGAAGCTAACATTTCTTCATCCACATGGGCCTTCCACTTCATTCAAATATCCAGAAACCCAAGACATTCGTATTGTACCAATAGATGACATTTTAACACTTGTAGATCCACGAACAAGAACAGGCCGTACTTACTCTTTGTCAAAGAAAGAAATTACATCTGCACGTGAAAAGTTTTGCATTGTGTCAGTAGAGTAAAGTGAACTTTAGTTGTGCTTGCATTTTTTCTCATTTAGTCTAAAATAATGTTGCTGTATTTCTAACGTAATGTCTAAATTAATCAACCTGACTCATTTTGACTTCAAAATTGATTGTATTGTTCAAACACTTCAAAAAAGGGTGGTATTGTGTGAAACAATGCATTAACTTTGATTAAAAGGCCTACATACCACTGTATACCACCATGTATCTCCTAATCCCAATAGAGCCCCACAACAAAACTTCTACAACTGTTAGTTGAAGGTCTATAAAGTATCCACACAAATTATCAGAAAAATTTAATCAGCATATTTTGATAGGTCAAAGGTCAAAATTTAAAGAATGCAAGTTTTCTCTGACTTTAATGAATGAAGTCATATAACATATCACATGAAAGCCCATTCTTCCTGCTACAAGGTGGTATAGTTTATTTTATAAAAGAATCAAAAATAAGGAAGTTATAGGACGTTGAGTAGTGCCAGGTGTAGCAAAAATGATAGAAGAGGTAACCCTTTAATTGGCCTTAACCAGGAAACAATAGCATAAAGGAGAGTGAAATTTTGTCTGGCTTCATAAAACCTCAAGTGCTACTAACATACCAAGTTTCGTCCAATTCTGAGAGGGTCATGTGCAAACATTTGTTGAAATGATTTGGAATCACCCGTATGCAAGTGGAGGAAATCTACCACAAGTATGACAAAAAGGATAGGCGGAGAAATGCTGCAAAAATCATCCCATACCAGATATAACAGTTATAACAAAAAAATGGCACATAACCTTATTATTATTAACTTGTGTTCACTCAACTATACATATATCTCTGTACACTGAGTAGTAGTATGAGATTTTTAATTGTGAGAATTATTAGAAAACTGTCCCTCGTATGGTAGAGGTAATAAATGTGTTCTCTTTGTATGGCTCTACCTATAGTGAATGGTCAATGACAGTACTGCTGTGGTGGTGTATTGATGTAAAGTTTCTTTTAGGGAGGCATTCCCCCTTAAAACACGTTGACCCCCCTTCCTCAGATAATATGTATTACTCCTTGACCATATTTCTGAAGGAAACACTGATTTGTGGCATACTGCCCACCACTGACAAAGCAATCACGCAGGCACTTTGTACATAGAACCACACGTACCTGCCAGGTCTGTAGAGTCTGGAGGCAATAATGTTATCCAGCATTCCCCCCGTATTACCAATCTTGAAGCAACCTGGCTTGATCCCTCCCACCTACAGTACATGTATACACAACAACATGAATTTGATACACATACACAAGCTGTCATTTTTCTAAGCTCTTGAAGCTGTTATTTTTCTAAACTGTTGAAGCTGAAATTTTTAAACAGATAAAAATATATATTTTTCTATGCTGTTGAAGCTGTCATGTGTGCATGTATGTATGTGTGTGTGTGTCAGTGTATGTGTGTATATATGTACATAGAATTCCTTTCTGTACTCTGTTTCTTTACTACTTCTTTCTTTTTTTCTTTTATCTAAGTAGTGCTCCATGCACGTGATTGTTCGTGTGTATATATGATAATGGTGAACTGACACAGATAGGACCCATTTTCTGTTATGAAAGTTACTGTAAATGTGTAGCTCAGACACACCGTGGCAGGTCCAATGATGGAGACACCCACAGCATCTGCTTTCTTGATGAGCTTCTTCGTCTTATTCTCAGGTATACCCTCAGCAATGATGGTCACTGTACGGAACTACAGGAGTGAAGGAGACACACACAGTAGTAGAATAGTATTCCTTAGCTTGCTCCTAGATCCTCTGCATTCCACTTCTGTACACTACACACAATTGGATCAGAATATGCCCAATACACATGAACTAGGGTACTGAGGTAGTCCAGATAAGATACAGTTACACACAACGTTTCGACTTGTTCAGTCTTCGCCAGGTGTAGAACTGGTGATACAACCACTTAACAAAGTAGGTTAGATGTTTTAGTCTGTCTCTATCTTTGTATACACGTGAACATACATGGTTGAGATTGAGAGCTTCTATAGTGGCGTCATAGGCAGATCTCAGAGAGGCAAAGTTTACAAGTATGTCCACATCAGGATGTTTCTTGACTGCTTCTGATATCTCCTTGTATACTGTGTGAAGAGAGAACAGTAGAACCTCGGTTATCCGAACACCTCTGGGCTCAATGAAATTTTTAATGTTCAGATGACCGAATTTGTTCGGATAAGTGAATCTACACGCCTGTTCGCATTTGCGTGGTTAGGATGACAGTTTCGACCAGTGTGATATGAATCCATCATGTTTATAAGGCTATATGGACTCCCTAAGCAGTGACAGACGACATTTTCAACAACGCGTGCAGTTGTCTACGGCGCGCTAGCTGTAGTATTGCGTATAACTTGTTCTAATTAAGCGAATTTACTTGTCAGCGCCTGTTCGGATAATCGAGAGTTCGGATAATCACGGTTCGGATAACCGAGGTTCTACTGTACCAAACTCTATGTGAGGTGTGTAGCCTCACCTGGTATCATACATTTGTATTTGTAATTTGGATAGTATGTGAAGAGAAAACAGTACCAAACTCTAAGTGAGGTGTGTGTGTATAGTCTAGGCTCTCACCTGGTATCATAATTTCTTTATGTCCCCAGTAAAACTTCTGTTTATGATTTCCACTGAATGGATAGACCATGGCGGCCACAGACGGCACCTCACGAGAACACAGGTTGTCAAAATCAAGCATCCCCTAACAAAATAATGATATGAGACATCTCAAACTCTCTAGAAATACATGAAGTACCGTATATAGGGGTAAACTTTAGCGAGTATTAAATTTGGCAAAACAGATAGAAACGATGTAATGCAGATAGATACGATGTAATGTAATATTGGCAGATTTAATTAAGTCTGGCAATTATCTTTAAAATTGTCAAACTGCAAAATTGCAACCCTTGCCTGCTACAGAGTAGTGGCTAATATAGTAATCTACTGATACTTACATATAAATGGTGCAGTGTTTAGGAATTCTGTAATAGGCACACTGTGCAATCCCTCCATTGAGAGTCTATGGACTCTGATACTTACCTGAACAGCTCTAGGCTGCATGCCCCATACAATGGCTTTGCTGGAGGCAGTGAACAACATAGGAGGTGGCTTCAGTGACTTTTCCTGCTGGGGATCCCACAGACAAACCTGGTGCGTGTGTGTGTGTGTGTGTGTGTGTGTGTGTGTGTGTGTATGTGTGTGTGTACAAAGAATCAAGCCACTTTGTTTGATAAACTCACATCAATTTTCTTCGAGAGGCGAGGTGATCCATTCTTCTCACCTGTAGACCCACTGTCTGTTAGCTCACTCATGGAGTTAGTCGAAGAACTCTGGGACAAAGATGTCACCAACTGCATTTGAAAAACACATGCTTATAGTCATAGGTATAGGGACACTACACCTAACTTCAAAGTTATATATACATGTACAATGTGCATTTAATTTAAGTTTGATATCTTTGTCCCATATCAGGTTCCAATGCAGTTACTCACACTCTTGGATCCCAGCAGACTCATGGGCTGGGCCTGGGGCTGCTCTGGTTTGGCCGGTTTGGGTATGGCACGCTGACCCAGAGCCATACTCACAATGGCCGTCATGTGAGTCTCGGGACCAAACACGTGGATCTGGAGACCTAACTTTGACCCTGTACAAGAGAAATGTCATTACATACACAAATGTAAACATACCTCAAACATACATTAGGCAGTGGGGTTTGCTAGGTAGGCTTGTGTGGTTTGTGTTGGATGGATCTCTTGTTCAGAAACCACAACTGATCAGGTATAGTATGTAAGTCTAGGCAGCTAGGCCCACTCAGTGCTATGTGGATCAACCAGCTGTCTGCCGTTCGCCTGATTTGCTCCGCACACCTTGTTTTCACTTATAGTACCACATGCAATGTACATACATGTATACACATTTTTGTATTGTCTCTCAGCCTCCATTAGGACTTACACAACCATCATACAACTCACCGACTTCCCTCATGACTCGTAGTCCCTCCTGGTAGTTCGGTCCACCTCTCCGGACAAATATCTTCACACTGTTTTCCAGCAGTTCATGACGATACTCAGTCAATGCCTTCACTATGCCCTAATGATAAGGTAGAAAAGCTGTTAATTGTACCTTGTTACCTGACTTTCCTCATTCCTCTATCCTTCCACAAACAGTCATTGAACTCTCTCTCTCCCCCTCCCTCTCCCTTTCCCTACTCCTCCCCGTCCCCCTCCCCCTCTCCCTCCCCCTCTCCCTCCCCCTCTCCCCCTCCCTCTCCCTCTCCCTCTCCCAACATTGTAGCTCAGTGTGTATAAGGGTTGACTATGTACATGTGTGTCAAGCTTACCTTAAATGTTGCTGCCACATTAGTAAAGTTGGCAATTCCTCCTCCAATGATCAGGACTTTACCTGTGAAAATAGATAAATTATTCTTCCACACTCTCTGCATGCCTTCTGTTAGATGATACAGACATGTATGCGTGTGAATGTGCGTGTGTGTGTGTGTGTAAGCCTCATCTGAAGCTTTAGCTCTCTTGTTTTATTGCACAAAATGCATGTAGTTGACTTATCGTAAAAAAGGATGTGACTGCAGATGCATTGGTAAGGCCACTGTTAATGAAAACCATGTTTCTGGTCAAGGATTCCCCCTAGGACTAGTGCAGGCAGGCAGTTTAATATCATTATCCATTATTGTGATGTCATATCCAAACTCTCTCGTCGCTGACGTGCAGCCGTTAGTCTCTTCGCCAGTCTTCGCTCTGGGTCAAGCAAGCATATATAAGCCACACCCCTCACTGCTGCAAGTTTGGAGGTGTGGCTTCCGTAATAATGACATGATGTCACAATATTGCAGACCAGCAGAGTGCATGCGGGGAGATGACCGGAAACACATTTACAAATAACAGTGGCCTAACTGAGACATGGACATGGTATACACCTCACCATCTGGGTGTTTTTCTTTGGTCATGAGCCCTAGCACCGTTTTGGCATATTCAAATGTCTGACTCTCACTGGGAGCTCCAGAGTACTCCCCATAGTTAGCCAGCTCACTGCCTCCTCCCAGGTCGCATATTGTGTCACTACATATACACACAGACACAGACACAGACACAGACACAGACACAGACACAGACACAGACACACACACACACACACACACACACACACACACACACACACACACACACACACACACACACACACACACACACACACACACACACACACACACACACACACACACACACACACACACACACACACACACACACACACACAGGACATATAAGTATACACAAGACAGCACCTTATACATGTTTTTCATGTACACATACATTGTAAAATAAAACACACTACTACATGTATATGACATGTATTTTACTCCACTAGCCATTTGCAGTTAATTTATGCCCCATTCACCTGTATATAACAGAGGCCCCTCCACCAGCCACCATAGTCCATATACGACCATAGGGATTGAGGACGGTGAGCTTTAACGACGCACCACTCTTAGCATCCAACTCAGCTATGTATGCTTCCTGTGAAACAGTGAGAAAGTTATCGTATAGGGGAAACCTTCGAGGGAGAAAACTTTTGCATTTTTCGCCGTTTCTGAGTCATCTGTGAAAGTTTTCTCCGCGTAACAGAGGGATGTTGAAAGACATTAGAGCTATCTGGGCACTCATCATAACACATCTATCTCAATGCTATTAGCTAATCAAAACAATTTTACATATTTTATATATACAATGTAAACACAGAATATTGATGTAGTCGACACCTCAATAAACAGGGCACCTTTTGTGCCTCAGTGCCATGTTTAACTTCAAGTACCTTCACCCCCCAGGCTCTCTCTCCATTATTGTGAGTTGTGACCATTGAATCCCTGTTCGTTAAGCGCTTCTTAGGTGGGTTCAAAGGTCACAACTTGTATATGCGTGGAGGGAGAGGGGGGGACGCTGGGGATGATGCAATAGTTGAGATGACAGGCAAGTATATATGAACCTCTGGTAGAGCGTCCCTTCCAAAGGGAGGGGGGAAGGAGAGGTCACCCCAGTCGTTCTTGCACATAAACTCAGCAGTGGAATCGACACGAGCAGCCAAATCCAGCACATACACTTTGTTACCCATCACCACTGCAAGAACAACCATATACCAGTAACCACATAAGTAAGCAGGAGTGGGCCAACCTAGTCATGCAAATGGTACAATACACATGTGTACATACACCATTCATGTATGGATATATACCTATGGGATTAATTTCAAGGTAGGTAAAGTAGAGATCGGTGAACGCTCTATAAAGCAGCTTCAAGAACTCCACCAGGGGTCTATAGAAAAGACTCACGATTATTTGTGCTAGGTCTTGTTTATCTGGTCTACTAGTGTGCTATGCCCATGTATATAGTGTGTATGTAATCTCACTCTTGTTTCTCTGGAGCTACTCTGCTGGTAAGTTGGCGTGCTTGTTCAGTAGAAAGGGTGTCTTCAATATCCACCTCCACACGATGTGCTTTGCTGTCTATATCACCTACTTCCATTCCACCTTCTTCGTGAAATAGTACAGTGTTACCACTGCGGTTAGCCATGATACTGTGATGAGAAGAAGGGAGGAAGAGAGGGAAGGGGGAGGGAGTGAGGGAGGAAAGAAGAGGAAGTAGGAGAGAGGGAGGGAGGGAGGGAGGGAGGAAAGGAGGGAGGGAGAGAGGGAGGGAGGGAGGGAGGGAGGGAGGGAGGGAGGGAGGGAGGGAGGGAGGGAGGGAGGGAGGGAGGGAGGGAGGGAGGAAAGGAGGGAGGGAGAGAGGGAGGGAGGGAGGGAGGGAGGGAGGAGGGAGTGAGGGAGGGAGGGAGGGAGAGAAAGGTAGGAGAAAGGAAGAAAACGAAAGAGATGCAGAGGAAAATGAAAGCAACACAAAATCAGATTATATAGGGTTAAATGCTTTGTCTTTTGCTATTTTAGTCCACCCCAGCTACATGTAAATTGCCTGGTACTTCATTGGTATATATACAACACAGAGCTGTGGGTTCAAAGTCCATGAGGCACCTAGTTATATTGTGCATTGTCTTTGGAGACTACGAGCTGAGTATTCATGTAAATTTCTGTGGAATATATATTAGCAGCAATTGGGTATTGTGTACGTATGTGTGCAGAGGCTCTCACCAGATATAGTGTTCCTCAGTAGGTTTGTGGCTAACAAACTTTTCCACGATGAAATGATCGAGTTTTCCCCGAGCAGCATCTACATTTATTTCTTCGCCCATCTTCCCTCCCAGCCACTCCCTTACCCCTCCCAGATCACAGTCCACCTGAGACACCAACAAAACCACTATAAGTCACTTGTTAAGTCAAATCACATGAATAATCCCACATCCTTAGATTCTACTGTATTAGGTATGCGTACCTTGACCAATCCCAGCTTTCCTCTACGCTTTATGAGTTTATCTACCTTCACCACCAACCTCTGGAGAAATATATACAGTCGCATTCTGGTATTGAACAATTAAGGAACCTCACCCAGTAGTCACCTCATACTGCTGCTGAGTAGACCCTTCCTTAATTATATATTCATACATACAACCTAAGGTCACCTCTCCTTATTCCTGTCCCAAAGGGTGACTGTTATCTAGAAACACTGTATGCATGCAAGAGCAACGCACTGTGCAATGGGAGCCGTTGGGCAAAGCACAGTCCCCCCCCCCCCCGTCCCAGTAAATATTAGCTAATTGACCTTACTCACTGGCCATGTAAACAAAGCACCCCGCCCCTCGACCTCCACAAACCTCATCTTGCAGCCAGGGATAGGATTTCAGCAGCAAGTCGAAATCCGTACTTTCGTCGATGGGAGCCGAGTTGAACGGAACGCTTATACACGTATTAGTTTTGGCTACATTCTCGCACATCAGTTTCTCGACATACTTGTGAAGTAGTTCCTTCCCGTCAAACTCGCGTATTGCTTTCGCCATGTGTGTGCACGTAGAGTTTCAAAGCACATACACTAAACCTCGTCTTCTTTGAGAGCTTATGTGCTTGCTTCCCACTATATATATAGCCTAGAGGAATGTCGACAGACTTCGAAGTCCCACACGTGTTCGCGCGTGCGCTATAGTACGGCTCATCACGTTACTGTCGTTCGACGCTTCATCAGTAAATTCATACACGAGACTCCTGCACCACCTCAGCAGCACCTGCAGTCATCATTTACAGGGATGGTGGAAAGATGAATCTTAATTAAATAGAAGTGAATCACATAAAGAACAATGAGAAGAAATATGGTCACATCGTCATGTGTATGGAATGATTCAGTCACTGTCTGAGGACGAACAAGACAACTCGTGCTCTGCATCAGGAAAAAATGGTCCACATACATCACTACCAGCCTTACGGTAGCAGGAGAATGCCTGCATTGCTCACCTAGTGTAGAAAATGATCTTGGAAGCTGTGGAGGTTGTCCAGCAACAGATGAAGGAGGGTCCTAAGTTTGAGAGAAAACATCAGTGACTTTGCATGTGTAATATACCAAATGTATACCTTGGCAGCCCCTGTGTCTGAGCTCTCAGACGAGCTGTCACTGCTACTATCACTACTGCTATCTGAGTCAGAAGCAGAACTACTACTGCTGTCTCCAGTCTGCGATGGTTGAATTGGGAATTGGGGAATGGAAACGGGCACACCACCACTCCCAGTACCTCCTCCCACAGGAACTATGGGGGAAATGCCACTTATACAGATAGTGTTACGCATACCAAATGCTTGTGGTTATGTGTGTACATGACTTCCAGAAACTTCACAGAAAACCATAGTAGTACATGGAAAAACATGTATATAGCAATTAACAGATAAATAAGAAAGAAAAGAAAGACACCCAACCAAACTCACCAAGTACATGTACATGTAGATATATACACCACACAAAAACATATATACACAAAAGACATGCAATCACACAAAGGCAGGACCCTGAGTGCCCAGCCTTGAGAACTGGGGTGGTAGGTTAAAGAGTCTTTAATGGGCCCAACACATATTATATACATACATGTAAGCTTCACACAAAACCAGAAGAATAACATGCATGTACTCTTCTGTTTTTTTTTTGTGAACATGTAGATACATCTCTCAAGGGATTCTAAAGTAGACAGATTGATGAAAAGGTTGTTGAGCTACTACATACAACCCCTGAAATAAGGTTGTGACAGTACCTCTGGCTGCAGCTGGTGGTTGGGATGGCTGAAATGAGGGCATGTTCATACTACTTGTTACATTAACCCCTCCACCACTGCTGGGGAGGGACGGAGGCAGAACATGCCGAGAAGGGGATTCAGGCTCACTCTCACTGTCGGAACTACCTGATGAACTACTTGAGCTGGACCCAGACGATGACCCACTGCTATCCTCAAGAGTAGATTTCTGTTGAGTTGGGTCAGAAGGCTGATTAGAAGTCTGATTGAAGGGGTTTAACTCCTTAACTGGTTGACCTTGCATAAAATTGCCATTACTAGTCTTTGATTGAACTCCATGTGCAGTTGGATAGGAAGACAGCTGAGCATCAGAATGTAGGCTTGGTCCAGGGTTAGGAACTTTGGGCTGCTGCTTCTGTGATTTTTTCATTTTTGGAACATTATTACCACCTTGTGAAGGTTTTGAAGCAGTGGCTGTGGTGGTTGAGCCACTAGCAGCTGTGTTCCCTGAACCACCTGTTTCAGCAGCTTTCTTGGTCCTGGAATTAACAAGAGCCTTGCTATGACTTTTTGAACGATTCTGAGTTGTGGAGGATTTTGCAGACTGAGTCATCTTACTGGTATTCTGGTACACAAATGGAGCAGGAGAAATGGAGCGATCCCTTGGAGGCTTAGCTCTACCATCCCTACATAACCACAATGGAGAGAAACATATAATTTAATGTGTTTTTGGTGGGATAATACATGCCACGCAATGTATGCATGTAGTAACATTACTCTACACATACAGCCCAGAATGTATCCCATATTGGACAAGTACACATCCAATGAATGCACTAATTGCAGAACCCTCTGTGTCACGAGTTCATGCCATTGACAAGGCTTCTTTTAAGGGGTGGGCGGCGAGAGGGGGCATTTACCCCCCTTAAAAAAGTTTTGCCCCCCTTAAGTCAAACAGACCTTCCTCATATACAGCCACACGTGTTTTCATGCTACCCCCCAAGATTTCTCGTACATGCAGTTCACCCCCCCTTGTCACTTTTTCTGAAATAAACCCTGATTGAGCATGTGGGCCGAGGGTTAATAATTGTCATATAAAGCAGCAGTGCTATACCTGACAGACTTGAGATTGACAGAACTACTAATCTTCTCCAGGATAGCCTCACCAGTCTCAGTGTTGATGATGAGAACACACTCTCTAGTGCATGGCCGCTTTGGACCTCGAAACTGTGACACATCATCAGCTGATTCAGCCTTTGATTGGGAAAACATTCACATATGCACACACTAAGCATACAATACTGATCATGCATACGGATGATTATACCCTTTGTAAGTGCTTGTAGCCACACCACTATGTTGTGTTACGAGTCTAGTTATGATGAGCACACTCACTCACTCACTCACTCACTCACTTAGAACACTCACATACCTGCACAACAGGTAGAGACATGTTCACTTCATCTCCCTCCCCAACTCTCAGTTTGCCAGGCTTGCTATGGTCCACCGACAACGGCTTAAAATCATCTGTAAGAGAAATAACGTAACTTGTAACGCACCGTGGAAGGTTACAGCACTCCCCCTTGGTGGGTATTAACTAGAATAGACCGGATAAACTGTAAACTCACACTTGACAGTGTGAAATGCGTTCTCTTTCGGGAAGGTAAAACTCTTGCCCAGTTTCACGCGGTACTCCTGATTCATCACCACCCCAGGTAGCTCAGGTTCTGCCATATTTCAGGTAGCACTCCGACTCGCCGAGCACTCTGGTCTCTGAAGTGACGTCACGAGTATACACACGAGGCTTGTTAGCCCTGCCCACCTTCGTGTCACTGCGCAGCCGCGAACTTTGCCCTCCACTCACGTTCTCTTCGTAAACTCGCCCTCATTACTTGCAGTGACTAGTGAGTACATTTAACATGGCTGCTGGCCACTAGCTGCTTGGTAAACATGTGAATCTTTTTTTTCCAGGAAATGGCGTATCCACCACCTGCTGGCTATCCTGGCATGCCTGGAGTTCCTGGTGTAGGTTAAATTAAATATACCTCCCCTGCTTATCATGCTCCATGATAGTGTCCCTTATTTGCTTGTAGGGACCACCAGTCGATCCACTGTGGCCTTATTTCTCTCAAGTTGCAGGAGCTGTAAGTTTATAGGGTATCACATGTCATCATTGTAAGGCTGCAAGGCATGTGGAAATTTCATGTAAACAGAATCTACTAGTACTAGGCTTCACTCACTGATAACGTATGTAAGTGGGTTTGCTGACATGTGACGTGATCTCCTGACTACCTATTGTGTTTTATCAGAACTGTACTTCAGGGATAAGAGGGGCAAATTGAGACTTTAATTAAGGGCATTGCCCCACCCCACCCCCACCCACCCCTCCACCCCCCAAGCTAGACCTCAATCATCGGCCATAAATCCTGTGCCCCCCTCAACTTTTGAGGGCAAATTATCTACTCTACCTACTTCAGGATGGACAAATTGATGCAGAGGAGTTGCAGCGTTGTCTGACAGCATCTGGTATTGGAGGTAGCTACCAGCCGTTCAGCAAGGAGACATGCCGTGTGATGATTGCTATGTTGGACCGTGACTACAGTGGGAAGATGGGCTTCAATGAGTTCAAGGAGCTTTGGGCTGCACTGAACCAGTGGAAGGTGTTTACATGTACAGAATGTGTAGACCTAACTTACACATACTAGTCTACTCTCCTTACCCTCCTTTGGCAAACAATGTGTGTAGATGAACTATGCAGGGTGCTTGCTTTTATTAGAGAAATGCACACAGTTCAGTATATGCAAGGTACATATATATTGTCCAGTTGAGTGGGAGGAACATCCCCCTACTGTTGTGTGTTGAGCCTATAGCTTGAAGTATACTTTCATTAACAAAATTTCAGTTGTGTGTAAGAAGTGTTCCCTACCTCCCCTGTTTGTATTCACATTGTGCATGAGACCTGGAATGAGGTAGTTGTCTTTATTGTGCAGGCTGCCTTTGAGAGGTTTGATGCTGACAGGTCAGGCTCAGTGGAGCCTCACGAGCTACACACAGCTCTGAGCACGTTTGGTTACAACCTGAGTGCCAATGCACAGGGAGCCATGGTGAGGCACTTTGCAACCGATGGAAAGATTGGATTTGACAGCTTCGTGGCCTGCTGTGTGAAGCTTAGGGTGCTCACAAGTAAGCTCAAATTTTTCATACACGTATTAAGTAAGCATGTACAGTATATCTGTTGTTACAGCTGCCTTCCAACAACGTGACGCTATGAGGAATGGAACTGCTACCTTCCGTTACGATGACTTTATTGCAGTTGTGATGGGTATCTGAGCCAGCATCAATGTGCATACAGAGCTCTAAGACAATATGCTATACATGTAGCATAGTGATAGTGACTGAGACTTCCCTAGAACACATGATTGTTAGTTTTTTGGTGATAATATTATCTTGTAGAGTCTGCTTTTGCAAGAACTACAAACAATGTTTTACACTATATATGCATTGTGAAACTTAGTCTCATGCCCAGTCGTAATTGTACAAATGCAGAAAATTATGGCTGGGCATGTAAGACTACGTGAAACTGAAAACTGGTGTGTTCCAATTAATGCACACCTAAAATTTATGTCTGTGTTCACACCCAAAACACATGATTATTTGTAGGAGTGCTTTTGCAAGAACTACAAACAGTGAAACTTAGCTGTAATTGCACAAATGTATAGTATACGTGTGAAACTGATCACAAGGTTTGACAGTTTGTTCCACTGATTGATGCACATCTCAAATTATGTCCGCAATCTGTTTACACCCAGTCTGGCTCCATAGAGATGTGTAGGTATCAAGAACAATCTATTCTATAGCAACCCCCTTCTCCGCCATCCTTTTATTATGGAGTTATGATTGTTGCATGTGTGCCCATCCCCTGCCATTAACTTCATATATTTCTCATGCCATTATTGCTGCCTTTGCCTGCATACTGCATCTTATTTTTGGCACTGTCATTCCCCCTACAACCTCTAGAGTTCAATATGCTTTGTAAAGCTGACATCTTATACAGGTGACATCTTATACAGTATAAGCCCTGCAGCTATAACATTAGACAGTCAACATCCTTTCCTCTAAGTAAGAAAACTGTCTAGTCACTTAGTCCCAAGTGACAAATTAAATAACTCTGCTCCAAATTAAGAACTATAGAAGGAAAGCATCAGAAGATTATTAACCATCAAAGCAGAAGTTATTTAACTCTGCTTCTTGTAGAGATACAAAGAACTATAATCCATGTAAGCAGATGATTAACCACCAGAGCAAGTCTGCTTCTTGTAGAGATGCAAGGAGGAATTATAAAAGACAGCTGTTAGCAGATCATTAACCACCAAAGCAGGCATTAGCTAGTCAATTCTGCTCCTTAAACTGGTGCTATAAAAACATTATCTCAAAGCATCAACTGACCCTGTGAAGGAATTGGGTATACCTTTGAATATCAAGTATGTGTAATCTTGCATGCAATATTTTATATACCTGTACTCCCTTCCATTTTAATGCAGAGAGATAGTCATGGAGATGAAGGTGATTTTCTGGACAACTGTAATTCTTCAATGTGCATGTATTTTCAGCACATGTAAGTGAGGTATCTAAAATAATTGTCCTCATTTTCCAGATCTACACAATAACTTTAAAAGTGGTATTTAGATCATTCATATATATTTGAGGGAAAAGCCCAGGAATGTCACTAGATTATTAAATATGTTCTTTCTGTAGGCTCTCAGTAATGGAGTGATACACTTCACTCCAGACAACATACAGTACTATGCAAGTTACCTTCATTCTAGTGTCGATATACAAGATAGGGTCATCCACATTGGACCTGGTTCTGCTAATGAGAAGCTCCTTGAAATTTCTATTGGACATATTGACCCTCATGCTACCATTATCATAACTGTTGGTCTGAATAAATCTCATCCAAACACACCAGCTGACTCTGACCTCTCGAGTTGGGATTTCTGATCATAGCAATACTAATGTATTTTGTGTAAGTGATGTGACGAATAATGCCTCCTATCCTCCTTGCCGTGTGGTTTCTGGTATCGATGATTATGCACATATCAGTGCCACTGCTCAGACTCCATCGACATTCAAACTCACTTTCTCTCCATTCTTCAGGTGTGGAACCTGTGAGACAGCACAAGATGGAGGCTACATCAATACTGTAAGATTCTATACACAGATAGATGTTAGCAAGCCACTCCACCTTACTGTGAAAGGACACAATGGAGCTGAGAACATGTATTTTCACTACTTCAATGTACAGACCTACAGATCTGGTTAATGAATCAGATCTGCTAACAGTTGCCAGATTGTGTAGAGGACACAAAATGTAGTCTTAACATGTAGCTGATTGTATAATATTAAGCTGATTGTATAATATTAGAGTACATACGCATATATATAAACCGTTGACACGACTATGCTCCCATTCGCCTCGCTCCATTTCGCCAATAACTTTGAATATCAAGTATGTATGATCTTGCAATATCTATGTACCCGTACTCTCTTCCATTTTAATGCAGAGAGATGATCATGAAGATGAAAGTGATTTTCTTGACAACTGTAATTCTTCAATGTGCATGTGTTTTCAGCCAGGTAAGTGAATAATTGCCCTCATTTTCCAGATCTACACAATAACTTTAAAAAGTGGATATATTATGTAGATCATCCACTTAAATTTATATATATTTGAGGGACGAGAGCCCAGGAATGTCATTAGATAATGAAAGATATGAGATAAGTATGTTCTTTCTGTAGCCTCACAGTGATAGAGGGATACACTTCATTTCTGAAAATATCCGATACCATGCAAGTTACCTTCATTATAGTGCTGACATACAAGATAGGGTCGTCCACTTAAGAGCTCGTTATGCTAATCAGAAAGTCCTTGAAATTCCTATTGGACATATTGGGCCTCCTCATGCTACCATTATCATAACTGTTGGTCTGAATAAATCTCATCCAAACACAACTGACTCTGCTCGAATTGGGATTTCTGATGGTAAAAATACCAATGTGTTTTATTTGAGTGATGCTGAGAATTATAACAACAGTCCACCTTGCCGTGTTTATTATGGTCTCCACGATGATGCACTTGTCAGTGCCACTGCTCAGGCTCCATCAACATTCAAACTCACGTTCACTCCATTCTTCAAGTACGGAGCATGTGAGACAGCACAAGATGGAGGCTACATCAATACTGGAAGATTCTATACACAGATAGACGTTGGCAAGCAACTCTACCTTACTGTGAAAGGACACAATGGAGCTGAGGACATGTATTTTTACTATTTCAATGTACAGTACTACAGACCTACTTAATGAATCAGATCTGCTAACAGTTGCTAGATTGTGTAGAGGACATGAAATGTAGTCTTAATATGTACTGAAAAGCTGTCATTGGTGCATAAATTGAATGTATGCATATCATTAAAAATGTCTCAAACATGTAGTTACAATTTTTGTACCAAGTAGTGTTCAATATTTTGCTTCGGACTGGGATGTCCTGGTTGCACCTGAGTGACTATAAACAGTTCCTAACTTGCAGGAAATGCTATGATTTTCAATATGTGCACGTGCATTCTCGAATGGTGGGGCTCAAGTGCGGGAGTAGAAGGGGGTGGGATTCATGCAAACACAAGCAAGTAGGGATGGTAAACTCCACAAGGAAGCAGAAATGGACACTGAAAGAAAAATTAGTGAAACAAGTGTAAAAAACATTTCCTAAAATGTTAAAGGATGTATGGATGGTAGTGCCAAAAATTATTTAAAGTACGCTATAATCAAGTGTAAAAACATTTTCATTAACATGTTGGAGGATATATAGGAATGGAATGCTAAAGAGTGTAGGAACAAGGTGCACCAGTATACGCCTCAAGGGAGTCTTTACACAATGCATTGCACATATATGTCGAGTCAACAGTCACATGTGTATATAGAATGGTACTGTGTCAACGGTCACATGTGTCCATATGCAGCTGTCACCTACCAACAAATATTTCAGCTATTTTCCTAATTCATGTGTGAGATTCATGCAAGACGTGGCTGTAATAAACTGTAGTGCATGTTGTGTGTCTACATTTCTGTCTGCTTGTGTCGTGTACATCAACTGTGAATGTGCTAGTTTGAAGGTCGGCTTGAACACTTTCCCATGATGCTCTTGCATTGCTATATTATACTTTTCACAACACGTATACTACTCATGTGCATGCACATTATATACTTAGTTTGGAGGTTGGTGTATTTGCTGGATTGATTATGTGGCCATTCTCCTTCACACTAAGTTTGAGTACACCTGTTATCAGGTTGAGATGCTTTGATTTATATGTGTGATTTAGCCCAGCCAGCTGAGCTGCCCCAGTAGCTCAAGTTGTAAGTGTCAAATGGAGTGTCATGTGGTTCGAATCCCATGCACCCAAGACATCACTGTTTTGGGCAAGTTGTGTTGTGTTGCCTTGCCTTTCTACACATCTTCAAATTATCACATAGTTTAGCTACATAATTTATAGAAGTGTCACATGCATATGTACAGGCACAATCACATGCTGTAGGGGCATTAGTGAACTAACTTCTATCAACAGCCACACATGTAAGGATAGTCATTGTCGACTAGGGAGTATATAGTATCACATGATGAACTGATGTGCATATACGGCTGGGATGAAACTCATGCAACAATTTTGTTGTGAGCAGATCATTAACCATCAAAGCAGGAATTAGTCAACTCCACTCCTCAACTGGTGAAGCATCAGCAGATCATTAACCAATTAGAACTCCATCAGCAGATCATTAACTATCAAAGCAGACTCCTTAGATTAATGAAGCATCAACAGATCATAACAAACTCTGTAGTGAGGCATCAGCAGATCATTATCAAAGCAGGCTTCTTAGCGGATTGATGAAGCATCAGCAGCTCTGTTAGTAAACCATCAGCAGATTGTAACTCTGCTAGTAAAGCATCAGAAGTTCATTAACCATCAAAGTAGGAAGTAGTCAACTAGATGAGGAACTATAAAAAAGCTAGCATCATCTCATAACATCAAACTGACCCTGTGAAGAAATTGAAATAAATTTCCTGATACCTGAACATCAAGTATGTGTAACGTTGAAATATCTATAATACACCTATATACTCTCTTCAGCTTGTCTTCTATTTCAATGCAGAGAGATAGTCATGGAGATGAAAGTGATTGCCTGGACAACTGTGATTCTTCAATGTGCATGTGTTTTCAGCACGGTCAGTTCATTATTCCTATTAAAAAAGTGGATGTTTATGTTTAGGCTTAAACACCATGCACTTAAATTCATACTTGCAATGGAAGAGAGCCCAGAAATTTAATGTCTTGATTATGAAAAAAGATGTAAGATAAATGTCTTTTCTGTAGGCTCTCAGTGATGGAGGGATACACTTCACTCCAGACAACATACGATATTATGCAAGTTACCTTCATTCTAGTGTCAACATACAAGATAGGGTCATCCACATTGGACCTGGTTCTGCTAATGAGAAGCTCCTTGAAATTCCTATTGGACATATTGACCCTCATGCTACCATTATCATAACTGTTGGTCTGAATAAATCTCATCCGAACACACCTTCAGTTGACTCTGACCCTCAAGTTGGGATTTCTGATGGCAGCGAAACTAATGTGTTTTATTTGAATGATGTTGGGAATTATGCTGCTTATCCTCCTTGCAGTGTTGTTTCTGGTGTCCATGACGATGCACGTGTCAGTTCCACTGCTCGGACTCCATCAACATTCAAACTCACTTTCACTCCATTCTTCAAGTACGGAGCATGTGAGACAGCACAAGATGGAGGCTACATCAATACTGGAAGATTCAATACACAGATAGATGTTAGCAAGCCACTCTACTTTACTGTGCTTAGAAATGATGCAGCTGAGAACACGTATTTTCACTACTTCAATGTACAAATTTTATAGAACAGTCAAGAACCTACAAATGAACTTTCAACATGTACTAAAATGCTGTAGTTGCTAGGATGTTAAATGTGTAAAAGATTATAACACGCATGAATTAGCATTTTGCACATGTACAATATCATATATGTCTTGATATGTTGTGATTGCTGCAAAAGCTGAAAGTTCTTAACTTGTTGTCCATTCCTCCACTCGCTAGCAACTGTGCGTACACATGAGAAACAATGTCGTGGAAGGTTGCACATCATCATATATATACATACATTGTATACTAAATGCATGACTATAATCTCACTAAATGTCCCAGGGGGTGATAAATACATGTATGGAGTAATGTAGTGTCTATATAAATGTAAATGTTGCTCCTCCATGGCATTTTAATGCATCTTTGCTGCATTATCTACAGTACAGTGGGGGTCATATTTGTGATTTTGTCTGTGAGATAAGGATCTTGTTGTGTCTTGAAATGTATAGAGGTATTCTTTAAGGGATATCACATCTCATGGGTTGTAGTCATGATAAGGCAACTACCTGGTCAAAACATTTTTATGCTTATACAACGTATATACACAAGTACATATAACATCGACACTTGCTGGTCAAACAACAACATATACAAGGGAGTAAAAACATTTCCATTAAATGTTGAAGGATGTAGGGATGGCAGTACCAAAAAGTAGGAAAACAAGTGCAGTATATATGCAGCAAGACAGGGGATGAGGGCAATATATATGCAGCAAGACAGGGGATGAGGGCATGCAACAATAGTAACATGCGTAACCCCATAATAAAGATGTAGGGGGGTTACGCATGTTAGTATTGTTGCATGCCCTCATCCCCTGTCTTGCTGCATATATATTGCCCTCATCCCCTGTCTTGCTGCATATATACTGCACTTGTTTTCCTACTTTTTGGTACTGCCATCCCTACATCCTTCAACATTTAATGGAAATGTTTTTACTCCCTTGTCTCACTGCTTTTTCGTTGTAGACTCGCTTGCAAATACCATGTGCGTGCGAGCCCCACCCATTTTGCTAATCGTAGTCATGTGAAACGCACGTGAGTAATAACGAGGAAATGGCGTTCAACTACACGGAAGTGCTAGTATATCGTAGCTTTACTCGTCGAAGAGGGATCCTACAAAGATTCCGTTGGTAAAGGGCACTGCCCACGGGAATAAGAAGCCTTTTGGTACAAAAATCAAGGTAAATACGTGTACATATTTTGTGCTAGGCCGTTTGAAGAAGAAGAAGAAGAAGAAGAAGAAGAAGAAGAAGATGGAGAAATCGGGGTTTTAGCAATTTCACGTATACCATTGTAGCAGTGTATTTTACCACCTTTGAGGGTCTTATCGTGTATAGAAACACTCGTAGTCCATGTTATGTGTCTAAAAGGGCTCATAGCTGCCGCGTTCAACCGTTCTGAGCCGTTACTTTTGTTAAGGCTTAATGGGCGTGTCGGCGCCATCCCTACATATAGAGTCTACCGACTCTATGATAAGCCTTTCTTGCAGAACTGTTCCAAGCTAGGAAACTGTCTAGTCACTCAGCTCTACCAGAATATCCAAGTCCAAAGAACAAGGTGAGCTATCAAAGCAGAAATTTGCTCCTTGGACTTGTGAAAGAGGAACTATAAAAGAACAGCCAATAGCAACACTGTGAAGAAAAGCTTCTCTGAGTGTACAATACTAAGTATGTGTAATCTTATAATATCTTTCTACCTGTACTGCCTTCAACTTGGATGCCATTTTAATGCAGGGAAAATCATGGAGATGAAAGTGATTGCCTGGACAACTGTGATTCTTCAATGTGCACTTGTTTTCAGCATGGTAAGTGAGGTATCAAAAGCCAGAATCTCCTTCCTTCTGCATAAGAACAAAGTGGGTGTTTTTTGTAGGTTCAATCACTGCACTGGAATTGCTTGTGTTCATATGGGCAAGGGAAGAGCACGTTTGAATGTCACAAAATATGTTCTTTCTGTAGGCTCTCAGTAATGGAGTGATACACTTCACTCCAGACAATATCCGATACTATGCAAGTTACCTTCATTCTAGTGTCGACATACAAGATAGGGTAATCCACATTGGACCTGGTTCTGCTAATGAAAAGCTCCTTGAAATTCCCATTGGACGTATTGACCCTCATGCTACCATTATCATAACTGTTGGTCTGAATAAATCTCATCCAAACACACCTTCAGTTGACTCTGACCCCCAAATTGGGATTTCTGATGGTAGCAATATTAATGAATTTTATTTGAATGATGTTGGGAATTATGCCACCTTTCCTCCTTGCCGTGTTGTTGCTGGTGTCCATGACGATGCACGTGTCAGTGCCACTGCTCGGACTCCATCAACATTCAAACTCACGTTCACTCCATACTTCATGTACGGAGCATGTGAGACAGCACAAGATGGAGGCTACATCAATACTGGAAGATTTAGTACACAGATAGATGTTAGCAAGCCACTCTTCCTTACTGTGTTTAGAAACAGTGCAGCGGAGAACATGTATCTTCAGTACTTCAATGTACAGATTTTCTAGAACAGTCAAGAAATTAACCTAGAAATGAACTTTTAACAAGTACTAAAATGCTGTAGTTGCTGCTGATTTAGAGATTTATATACTGGATATTAGACGTGTAACAGAATTTTAAAAGATTATAACACACATGAATTAGCAATTTGCATATATTACTATATATGTCTTGATATTTTGTGATTGCTGTGCAAGTTTCCAAAGCTGAAAGTTCTTAACTTGTTGTCTGTTCCTCCACTTGCTAGCAACTGTGTGTGCACAAGAGAAACAATAATATCATGAAGGTTGCACGTCATGGTATATATACATGATTGTAATACATCATGATCCACTTTACCTGAGGAAGTGACCAATCTAAGCAGAGAACCTTTCCTTCATGTGCAGTAATAGTAAATAGAGGGAGTTTTGAACTGCGAGTATCCCACACTCTAAGAAGAGAGAGAAGAGCAAGTGCATGCTAATTAGACACATCAAATCTGTGACCATTATACCATACTTCAATGAGCTGTCGTAGGAGCCTGACAGTAGTTGGTGTTCTCTAATTGGAGACCACTGCACTGCTATTACCCATCCCTGGTGGGAGGTGAGAGCTGTTTGAACCATTGAATTCTCTGAAAAGGAAGAAGTAAAGTCACTGTAAAACATCTGCAACTTACATGGCCATTCAAGAATTCTCACTGTGAATTTACCTCCTATCCGAGTGTCCCAAATTCGAACAACTTTATCAGAATTTGCAGAAGCTACCAAACCATTCAGCTCACTACGATGGATGCAGTGAAACACCTTTGACCCAGTCTAGAAAATGTATGAAGTGCACATGCATATGTAAGACTCTATATACCTAGCCTTATCCCCAGGCTCTCCCTCCACACAGATGCATTATTGCGAATTGTGACCTTTGCTCCCTCCGCTTATTCTTATGGGGTTCAAAGGTCACTACTCACAAAATCCGTGAGTTCTGAAATTACAATGATTCCATGCTAACCAGGGTAGACTTGTTGACACCAGATGGGATATCCCACAGGCGTATACAGTGGTCCATTCCAGCACTCAGCACTTCATCTTCTAGCGGCCATATCACAGTGAGGATGGGCTGTGTATGTGCCTGTAGTGTCAGCAGTGGTGTACGGGTTGTTGCCCTCCTTGACAGAAAACAAACATACACAAAAATACATGTGTATATATGTACTCCTGAGACTTATTCATACTGTTGATTGGAATCAGTTTTAAATCTCTTTGTAGTCAGTTGGTCTTCTTTCTCAATTTCATCTACTACCTGCTTGTCAGGAACTGCAAGACATAGTGATATATATGAGGTGTGTAGCCATGAATTATTTGGTGAGTCTTACTAGCTGACCAGATCTTTAGCAGCTTATCCCAAGACACACTGCAAAACTAGAGTACATGAAAAAAACAAATGTACATGTAAAATATGATGTTATACATAAACACACACAAACACACACACAATGGTTAGCCCAAACCTTGTCACGACCTGAGTTTACAGCCAGACACTCAACCGATCTGGCATGACCTTTGCACGCGTGCAAATGTGTTATCTACACACAACGAAAGGCACATTGTACCTGACAACCACAACAGACCAATATACATTCAAGAACCTGTGAGTCTGATGCAGAGAAACTATAGATATGGATATTCTGGTCCTGAGATGCACTCGCAAACAAAAGACCATTATCTGATTCACCTACATAGGACCAACCCATTACAGTATCACTTTCACATAATTAATCTCACTATTAGAAGAAATCCACACAACATCTTTGACAGGGGAAGCATGATCATCAGCAGTACATACCTGCTGACCTAGTAGTAGGAGAGAAACAATGGGTGTTAGTTAGGATAAATACTGAAGTGCTATACCATCATGGTTCCATATATTGACTGTGTTATTATAGCAGCCTGTGAGAATGCTGGAGGAGGTAAAATGCATAATTAAGGAGCATAATGTATACTGTGTAGACTTACAATTGATCGTTGATATGCAGTGCACTGACCCAATCCTTATGGTCAAATTCATCATTGAGCTGAGGTGGAGGGTTACGCTCAATTACCTCGATCTCAATCACAGTTTCCTAAGTGAGAACGGGACACACATGCACACATAAATATATGCACAAAAAATGGGAGAATTTCCACTAACAGTCGAAAGGCTTTTCTTTGCAATGTGGTTGTCCAGACTTCCCTGAAGGAAGTCCCCCCAGATAAGAAAATCTAGCTCTCTCTCAGCCACATTCTCATCAGACTCTGGGCCTGCATGAAAAACACATCAAGCAGGTTCAGCTCTAGAATTGTTGAAAACAGTTTAATTGTCTAAGGCTACCTTGAAGTAGGTGAGCTATGAGGCTACTGAGGTCTTGCCTAGTAGCAGACACTGGAATAGAAAACGGCGAATCGGATATTTTCAGCCTGAGAATGTACGTAAAACCACGTAAGCTTTGGCCAGTAAACATTTAAGCGTATGCACCATCTCTTTAAAAGTTTACCTTGCGTCCTTGGAAGAAAATAAGGCTTGAATATGCTTTACTTCATCAGCCATGTCTACGTAAAATGACCACACGTGGTCGCGTGATCTCATTGGTTACGCGCATGCGCACTAGGCGACCAGTCAGCCAGGAAAATATGAAAAATGGCGGAGAATAAAAATACTCGCCGAGAGAAAGGCCCGCTCGATTTCAGCACTGGTGCGTTACTGCTATAAGAGGGGAGGGTACAACAGTATTGAACCCAATGAAGCTGAGCGGAGTGAATTGTATGACATTGTAATAGCTAAAGATAAAGTACGAAAACGCTTTAGGCTGTGTAAACTTGGGCTGGTGATAGGTGCTGCGTTTGTCAAGTATTTAACGTGCTTCAATGGGTTTATTATATTGTCAAGACTCATTACCTAGACTGTGATGTTAGTATGAGTGTGTTCAGTGGCTTCTAGTGTGTGTGACTGGTCAACTTAGGCTCTGGTTATCCAGTTAGCTTGCCTTGCATGTATAGCTACCATAACTCATCCACACATCATTCACATGGGACTTGTGTTGAATTCTAAACAGACAGAAATACACACCACTTGTTAGTGCTTTCAAGTGTTGCCTTGTACAGATACATGTAGGTTGACACCTTCTGAGTAGTTTGTGTAGTTGCATTAACTGCTTTCAATATAAATTTTAGACATAATTTAGCCTTTCTGTATATTGATAGGCTTAATGCTTGCCCAGACCAGTGTGGTGTGAAATAATGTGCATAGAGGCTTTACACGTGCAGGTGCACTTATCATCTTGTGGTTTTTTGAAAATGTATTCTTATCAGTATTACCCTTCCTGTTCGAATTTTAAACAAGCCTTGTGTAAGCTCTGCATGCCTATGCTAAACCAGTCTTTGTCTGCCATGTGTACGTATGATACACTAGCTAAAGACCATTGTTTCTCCCAAAGGGATGCTACCACCTTCTAATATGTGATTTCTCTTGATATGGTTACCAAAAGCTTTGCGCTTAGTATGTATGTATGTCGTTCTACATGTCACATGACTGTTTCCTCCCTCTCTCCTCCTAATGTAGATTCAGCTGGTAGGAATGGACTCAGGAGCCTACAGCAAAACCTATCAGATCATCACCTCGCAAAAGAAAGGGTGGTGGAATAAGTACCACTCCTCACAGGACCTCCAA